>ML677334.1:53757845-53959341 GCA_007922305.1 Dermatemys mawii
ATTTACCTTGCTTTCTTGCCTGCTATTTATACCTGCCTCTGGAGATTTCCACAACATTCATCTGATGAAGTGGGTCTTAGTCCACAAAAGCTCATGATCCCTAAGATCTGTTAGTCTATAAGGTGCTACAAGACTGTTTGTCGCTTTTACACATCCAGACTAACACGGCTACCCCTCTGATACTAGACACCAGAAGTAGTGGATATCACTGCAACCTGACCAAGTTGCCGCTCTGCCTTCTGTTTGACAAGCTAAAGAGATTTTGTAGGCCAGCCTTAATAGATTTAAGGAGCTCAGACTTGGACTGAAAAAGAAATATGAATTAAAATGTGTTTAATTATTTTGGTGAAAGTTTGTATGATTTTTGGAAAAAATGGCTAAAGTTGATTTAGCTTTTTATTACAAGTGTCCACACGCAGACTTGCACCAAAATAACAAAACCTGTTTTAATTCATATATTTTGCTTTTTCCATGCAAGCATATATGTAAACCAGCATTCCTTATTTCTAGATCTCAAATTATTGTTGTAGCTTTCTTCTAAATCCTCTCCACTTATCAACATCCATTTTCCCATGTGGAGACTGGAATTGAACACCATATTCCAGTAATGATCTCAGCAAAGTTATAGGTAGAGGTAATATCTTCCTAATCCTATAGGATATTTCCTTGTTTATGCATCCAAGGATTGCACTGGCCATTTAGCTACACTTGGAGTTTTTGACATGTTTTAATCAAAATATGAATTTAAGCAAAAATGCAATAACACATTATACTATATAGTCACAATCAGTGTAAAATTGCTGCTATCTACTCTGCATAAGATGACTTTTTTTTAATTACTTTTCTTTTTAGAGCTCATCCCTTATATTTGGGTAGAGAACCAAATGCATGGTTTTACAGAAATAAGGCTTGTTGAGACCATGAAATGACTTTGAGTTCTCTATGAAGCTGTCTTAAAATGTGTTGTTTTAAAAAATATGCAATTTTAACTCTTAGGTTTTTGCTGTTCGATCTGGTGGAGCCACTGGGGTGGTGGTTAAAGGCTTGGAGGACAAAAATCCCATTTCATTCAGGTATGATCAGCAAGGTATTTTCATCTGTATTCTGAACTGCTCTAGGATACCATTTGTGATCTTGCAGCTGTCTTTTACTGTATACGTCTCTTGGTTGTACTGTAGTTTGTCACATAGGTGCAACATCCATAAAGTACTGGAATGTCCTGATCCTGTAGCTTTGTTTTAAGAACATATTTTTTATTCAATAATAACAAAATAAATATGTATACTTATTACCATATGTGATCAATCTGTTTTTTCTTAAAACAAAAAAAATGAAAAAAATTATTAATACTACAGTATGATTGAAAATTCAAACACACCCAAAACTTGAGAGTTAAAACAAACAAAAAAAAATGGTTACACATCAATTGTGACTTAGCATAAGTTGTCATTTGGCATTATTGGGCATTAGCAGTCATATGCACTTAAAACATATGAAGGCCAATTTATGGAAGGTGTGGGAACCATAATTTTGAATTATCTACTTGTGCATTTAAATTCTCAAACCATAATATTTCCTTAATGTAGGTATTACATTTTAATGTATCTTGTCTAATCTAACTAATATTTCTGTAAAATAGATGGCATATTTTGCTAACGTGCTCTAAACTTCCATGAATCACAAATTTCCAAGTGCCTGTATGGCAGCAGTATCCCAAAAAAACCACTTACCTGTTTTGTATCTGTGGAAGAACAGCTGTAAGAATCTGTGATTAAAAGCTCTGTCCTTTTTCGGTTTCCTATTCACTAGGAAAAAATGTATATTTTTTATGGACACATCATAAATTATTAAGATAATGGTATTGAAAGTAAATGTATAACGTTTGCGGATGACGCAATGTATAATGTTTGCGGACTAAGCTAAGAGGGGTTGCAACTGCTTGGAGGATAGGATTGAAATTCAAAATGATCTGGGCAAACTGAAGAAATGGTTAGAAATAAATAGGATGAAATTCAGTAAGGACAAATGCAAAGTACTACACTTAGGAAGGAGCAATACATTGCGCACATAAGATGGGAAATGACTAGAAAGAGTACTGTGAAAGTGGATCTGGGGGTTATAGTGGATCACAAACTAAATATGAGTCAACAGTCTCTCACAATGTTGCAAAAAAAAAGCAAACATCAGCAGGAGTGTTGTAAGCGAGACACAAGCAGTAATTCTTCCACTCTACTCCAGACTAAGGCCTCATCTGGAGTATTGTGTCCAATTCTGGGTGCTGCAGTTCAAGAACGATGTGGACAAATTGGAGAAAGTCCAGAGAAGAACACAAAAATGATCAAAGGTATAGAAAACATGACCCATGAGGAAAGACTGAAAAAATTGGGTCTGTTTAGAGTGGAAAGGAGGAAACTGAGGGGTGACAAACTTGTAAGTGTATAAAGGAGGGTGTTGAAAATTTGTTCTCCTTAACATCTGAGGATAAGACAAAAAGCAATGGGTTTAAATTGCAGAAAGGGAGATTTAGGTTGGTCATTTGGAAAAACTTGTAACTGTCATGGTAGTTAAGAACTGGAGCAAATGGCCTACAAAGATTGTGGAATCTGTCATTGGATGTTTTTTAGGAACAGGTTACACTTGTCAGGAATGGTCTAGTTCAGGGGTTGTCAAACTGGGGGTTGGGACCCTTCAGGGGGTGGTGAGTTATTATGTGGGGAGGGTCACAAGGTGCCAACCTCCATCCCAAATCCCACTTTGCCATCAGCATTTATATTGGTGTTAAATATATCAAAAAGTATTTTTAATGTATAAGCGGGGGAGGATTCACACTCAGAGGCTTGCTGTGTGAAAGGGGTCACCAGTACAAAAGTTTGAGAATCACTGGTCTAGTTATTACTTAGTCGCCTTGAGTGAAAGGGACTGGACTAGATGACATATTGATGTCCCTTGTAGTCCCAGAGTTCTATGATTCTATGATAATATTCTAGTGTGGACAAGACAATTGTACATTTAACACATTAGGAGATCAGGGTAAGCACTAGTACACCGGACACATCTTGCAAGGCTAAGAGTGCCTTCAATTCTGACACCAGTGGGATTTGAAGGTGTGTGGCAAATTCCAGGAAGTCCTCAGTGCCTTGTAGGTTGGAACCACTCCATATTTCTCAGTTGACTGTCTTTCCCTTAGTGTTTAACGTAACTTGCTGACACATGTTAAAATTACAATGGCTTTGTCCCCACTAAGATTTTACTACTTGTTAGTTAACATGTGTTTTTCCCTCAGTGTGGCTGTGCCCTTTTACACTAATTTCAGGATCCATATGTATCCGAGTGCAGGTCTACAAGTGCTTATCAATCTATCTTGTCAATTAGTAAATAGTTCTATAACACAGAGGCAAAGTTACTAGTCCTGCAATCTCACTGACATCGGTGGGATTGAGAGTATTCAGAAGCTTTGCACAATTAGGCACAAAGCGAGCA
Source organism: Dermatemys mawii (assembly GCA_007922305.1). NCBI lineage: Eukaryota > Metazoa > Chordata > Testudines > Dermatemydidae > Dermatemys > Dermatemys mawii. Next base: position 53,761,326 of record ML677334.1, read on the forward strand.
TTCTGTTTTTTACATTACATTGAGCTATAGTTTTCTGTCATGCATTCAGTTAGAATTAGAATATGAGCAAAGTTCATAATTCTTCCTTTAATTCCATTTCATAGTAGCAATAAGACAGTCAAGGCAGAACATTTCTTGGAAGCTATTAAAGCTTGTGTGTGGCTATAATCATTTGTAACTCCATAATAGACTTGATTCATTCAGTAATTCTTCAGGAATATAATGCCTGTTGTATTTTGATGCATCAATATTGGACCTTATATTTGTCTGGCAACTATTGTAAGTTGTACACAAAAATGTCTGCCTTACATTTTGCCTATCCATTCTCTTTTTATAGAAATAAGCAGCTGTTAATGTTTTGTAACAAATGATTACATGATAGAAATAGACTCCTACTGATTTTTTTTTTAAAAAAATTTTTTAACTTTTTTTGTGGTATGTGTAGAATGGAAGACAAAGGGGAAGTGAAATGCATCAAGTTTTCCTTGGGGAACAAGATATTGGCTGTTCAGAGAACCTCAAAGAGTGTGGTAAGAAATTTTGCTACAAACACAGGAAGCTGGAACTAGAACTCTGGCCTTTCAGGTCCCAAAACACAGGTCTCTGCCATATAAGCCAAAAGGGTTTTTCAGTCTGATAACTGCAGTAATAGTTTCCTGATCCCTTCTGTGACTGAGCCAAGAGAGGTCACCATTCTCCCTCTCAGATGCACAAAAAGCCATTTTTTTCTGAAGATCTGATGACATCTGTGGATCCAAATAGTTGATTTTACTGTCCACTTTGTGAAGGACAAACCCTTCAGGATGAGTGTCTGACCATTCTGAATTGAAATTTATTTCCTAGCTATTCCAGGCCTTTTTTTCTGCAGAAGGAATGATTTAGCTTTAAAAGTGTAAACTCTTAATGAAAACTGATTTCTTCCCATGAAGAATTGTCTAGGAGATAGGATTATTTCTTCAAGTGGAAAAGAAGCATTGTAATGTTTTACACTAGTATATCTAATCCAAAATAGGTAGAGATGGTAAATTTACTCATCTCCTGTTTTGTGCTCATTAGATTCAATGCTTCATAGTTGCTAATATTCTAATATTACTTATTTTAGGACTTTTTGAACTTTATTCCAGACAGCCCTCAACTAGAATATACACAAGAATGCAAGGTATGTTGTAAATTCACTTCTTTAGTTTAAATGAAATGCTAATATGAAACTGGCTGTTTTGTGTAGTTTCTCTGAACCATTGATGCACGTGAATAGTGACATGAGTGAAGTGTGCTCCATGCAGCCTGTTGTTCTGTTCTTGGTTGCATCTGAGATTCAGAAGTTATGTCCCTTAGCAGAACATAAGAATGGCTGTACTAGGTCAGACCAAAGGTCCATCCAGCCCAGTATCCTGTCTTCCAACAGTGGCCAATGCCAGGTGCCCCGGAGTGAGTGAACCTAACAGTGGTCAAGTGATCGTTCTCCTGCCATCCATCACCCTTTCCCTCTTACAAACAGAGGCTAGGGACACCATTCCTTACCCATCCTGACTAATAGCCATTAATGGACTTAACATCCATGAATTTATCCAGTTCTCTTTTAAACCCTGTTATAGTCGTAGCCTTTACAACTTCCTCAGGCAAGGAGTTCCACAGGTTGACTGTGTGCTGTGTGAATAACTACTTCCTTTTATTTGTTTTAAACCTGCTGCCCCTTAATTTCATTTGGCAAAGGAAGCAGCAATACGCCATAAACTTTGTATGTGAATCATTTGCTAGAGGGAGTGAAAGGACTATACTTTTCTAATGTGGATTACTCTCCACGGGACTATATGCTGCAAGATGGTGAGTGCCTCTTACTTCTGACATCACTGGAAATGGAGGATGCTCAGCATCTTGCAGGATTGGATCTGCATTTCCCATTTAACTGCCCCAAAATACAATTTCTCTTTCCGTTTAGTGCCTTCCTCTGCACTTTGATTCTAATGGAAGTATTTGGTAGCTTTTGTTAGCATAGTTAATGGCTGTGAAAATATGACTCAAACTGGTAACATTTAACAATTATGGTTGAATATGTTTAATTCTCATAAGCAATTGTTTTAGAACTTGCACTAGTTGTCCCCTGAGTGGTGACTTGTGCTGCTTCCACAGTATTTCCAGCCCTTTCTGGAGCCAAGCCTGGGGGGACTAGAAACAGGAAGTTGCTAGAGTATGGGTAATGCTAAGTCACTGAAGAATCCAGACCACTTTAGCACGGTGATTAAATAACTAATGTGAAATGAAGGGGAGTTTGGGTGAGTGTCTCTCTTAATCCGGTCTTTTGAGGACTGTTATCCATATTACCCAGACCACCACAATGTTTGGCTCTTATGGACATGGACGCTGAATTCCATGCTGTCCTACAGTTTGTCCCCCAGTCAGGATTGTGAGGATAAGAGGACAGCATAAGTATGCTTTTTTCCTACTATTGCTGTATCTTTTATGGATTTTTACCAAAAAGAGGATTTTAGTACCATTATAAATAATGTAAAACTGTCTCTTCACAGTAGCTTTCTAATAATAACAATGAAAGAATGGTTCAGCATGACATCTTTGTAGATAATTATTGTAATAATCCATGTATTACTCTGTGACTGTGCAAGAGGATGAGTGCAAATACAAACAGATAGGATGAAGAAATATTTCAGGTAGTACTTGTGAAAGATGCGAGACAGAGGGTCATAAAATAAAGACATACTATTGTGATTTGGTACCCTGCATGGCAGTATTTCCTGCAGTTAGACCAACCATGGGTCAAGCAGGCAAACCAAAACTAAAATATACGAGCATAGATGCAAGTTCCCAGATTCTTCACTAAAGTTTTACTTGTTTATATGGATAGTTAATAACTTTCTACTAAAATCTGTTTATATCTTCTTTTAATAAAAGACCAAGAATGCCAACATTTTAGGATTTTGCTGGACAAGTCCTACGGAAATTGTCTTCATAACAGATCAAGGAATTGAATTCTATCAGGTAATCCAAATAATTGTTTTGTAAAAATGTGCATATTGGGAAATTTTGCATTACATTTTATTGTTGCTTAGAGGTTAAATGTCTTAATTATCTTGCAGTCCCTGACTCTGAACTTCTTACCTCTAGCCCTGAACTGTTTAGTACGATTATACAGGGAAACTGACAGCTAGAGATAAGGAAAAAGTGATTGTTTTATCCTGGATAATTTTTTGATGTTTTTGCTTTTAGAGAGTTAGATGCAATTTTTTTTTTGACATTCTGTATATTGTAGTTTTACTATCACAACCACCTCCTATTCATGCTATTACTGGAAAATATATTCTAGGGAGAAGGATTTAATCTATTTAGCAACTCTGGCTTTAAACCCCTTAATTGTAGTAAAATTAATATTTAAAATATTTTTTTACTTCGTGCAAGGTAGAGCAGCAATATATTTGAGTGCACAAATTCAGTGCTAAGTTTAACAGCGTTAATACCCATCACCAAAGACCATGTCACACCTGCTCATCCCTGACATGTCCAATATACCATCTTAAACCCATCTTCCTCCTGTTTTGTCCTAATTCCTTAGCTGCTGAGTTCTCCTCAGGCTTTTGTATTTAACTTATGTGCTGGTGGAGTGATCTACTGGATAAACATTCCTCTTTCTGGTGATTAGGTGACTGTTTTCCACAAATACTATTGGAATGTGTTGATCATGTTGAGCAAGTGATAAGGCAATGGTTGAATTAAAAAAAAAAATCAATACCCCATGGAATAAACTTGTACACATTGGACTGGACTGCAGAACTAAATCATCTGTTATGCCTCACTTGACTTTAGTGAGGTCCCACATGTACCAGGAGTCTATTCACATGAAGCAAGCTGTGGGATCACAACCCACTATCATAAGAATTTTGGAGTAGGGACTGTATGTACTGCATGAGGTGGATTAATTAAAATCAGTGAGATTAATGATTTAAATCAGTAAACAGGGAATCTTGATTTAAATAATTGATTTTAATCTTGTTTTATATTTCTACTACTTCTTCTTTTCCTAAAGAGAGGTTCATTCTCAGTGATAGTTTTAACAATTATACCAATCTATTTGCTACTAACTATAGTCTTGCCACTAAGTTGGCTGGTACTATTTGGTATCTAGGAAGATATACTGTATCTATAGGCATTTATTTAAACAATTATATAGCTTAAAATACATTTTATTTTGATTCATACTTTTTACATCTTTTATGTTAAAAATGGCACACTTTTTTTACTCATTTGTGTCAAGCTGCGTTTGGAAATTGGAATGACATTAAAAATGCAAAAAAGCAGTAATGTAAAATCTGCTTTATTAAATAAAATTACTTTAATGTGTTAGATACATAAGAAAAATAAGCTTTTCAAGCCACATTTTGCATTTAAAACTGACTTATTAAACAAATGAAGTATTAAGTGTAGTTAGTGCATTAACAGATTGTTTCTAGTGATCATGGAGCAGATTTTTAAAGATATGTAGGATTCTAAAGATATAGATATGTGCTTAATGGGTTTTTTCAAAGTGCCTAAGCACCATGAGAGATCGGCACCTAACCTGCTTAGGTGCTTTTGAAAATTCCAATAGGCTCCTATCTGTATCTTTATGGTCTTTAAAAGTGTTTAGAATGGGTATATCTCATCTTCCCCCAACTGTATTTTTTATCCATAGCTTAAATCTGGATAAGCTTTTCTGCTTTTTTCATCTCTGTCAGTTTCTCAACTTTGAACTAGTTCAAATGAAGAAAATAATTTCTCTGCACCTCCTGTTTAAACTGAAACCAAAAGAAATTAAGACAAGCTTTTTGCACAACAGAAAGTGAAAGTATTTGCATTAGGAAAAATGTAAACATCAGCATTTTCTGCATTTTAACGACTGAAAATAATATAGATATTTACTTAGTGCAGTACCTGACATTGTTACATTTGTAAATGTTGAGTTGATCTGAAAAGGTTAAGATATCTTTCCCCTGATCCTGTATATAACTGAATAAACATCACCCTTCAACGCCTTAAAATTTGAGGAGGGCTCATTAATACTTCATATTTATTTAAATAGATTTTTAATAGATAATGAGTTTAGGCTTTAACATAGGGTATCATAATTTAAAATTGAACAAGAGTTATTTTTCAAAAAGAAAAATGTATTTAAATCTCTTTTTATTTAAAAAATTTATGCATCCTGGTGGGGTTACCTAGCACAGTGGGGCCACTGGCTGCTACTGGAATAGTAAGGTGCTATTACTTTGTCTCTCCAGGTATTACCAGAGAAACGAAGTTTGAAAATGGTGAAAAATCAGAATATCAATGTAAACTGGTACATGTATTGCCCAGAGAGTTCTGTCATTCTGCTGTCAACTACAGTCCTTGGCAATGTCCTCCAGCCATTCTATTTCAAGGTAAGGGACACATTCCCAATCTTGAGTTTTGTTTGATCCATTGGGTTTTTCAGGTGACTGTTTCCTCCCCCGACCCCGCTGTATTGGTCTTTTCTGTATTTAGTTTCCTCCTAGATATGTAATGGTTCTAGTCCATCATACAAACAAAAATAAAAAAGCAGACAAAATGAAAACCTACATGCTAATCTTTCTCTCTGTGAGTAGAGAAGGAAGAGATTTCTATTTGTAAATACTTGGGAGACACTCTAGCACTAGATATCTGCCTTCACAGGGAGGTGAGTCAAGATGATGCTGGATAGCTGACATTAGAGGAGTAATGCAGCAAAAGCAAAATCAATGATGCGTACATTTTGGTTGCCCAGTGATTTGGCAAAAGGATTATGAGATCTTTCCAGAAATTACCCATTCCATTAAATACATTTAAACACAACTCTAAAATCCAACCCCAGTAGCAATTGCAGTAGTGTAAGCCTTCATGTAAGGGTGTGCAAGACATTGTTACGGTAGAGTGTAAAGGGCGCTCTCATCCTCGACTCCAGGGAAGGAAGGGGTGCTCATTTCCCCCTCCCCACTCCTGGGGGGGGTGCTTATTCCCCCACACACACTCCTGGGAGGGAAAGGGTGCTCATTTCCCCCCCCACACTCCTGGGAAGGGAAGGGTACTTTCGGCCATCGTTATCAGTCCCTGCCCTGTTATCGCATGTTTCCCATGCCAGAGTTAATTGGCTCTCACTGCCTGCTTGCCTTGTAATGAGACATCTGCTTGCATTATGTAATGTTAATAAGACAGAAACAAGGTATTAGTTATTCATGAGGTATGCATGAGATGCAAATGTTCCTGTTATTTCTTTGCCTGTGTGCCCATGCGCAGTGGGCTTCACCCCGAGCATTGCTCCGATGCGTCGGGCTTTCCCCGTCTCAGTGGCAGCAACGAAGGGAGCCCCCGTTGCGGGTGTGTCAATTTTGCCTTCAATAAACTCACTACTTTTATTCAACATCTGTGTGTGTGCTTCATTCCTACGGGACACCGAGTATCCTGCAACGCTTCAATTTCTGCAGAATGTGATCTTTCATTTAAAGGAAAAACTAAGTTTCTAGTTACTCTTGCTTGTAACTGTAGCCTTCCAAATGTGAATGAATACAGTACAGACCTGTTTACGCGCGAATCCGTTTAATGTGCGGTAGCGCCATGCCTCCCAGTGCTACCTATTTAACACGTAAGACTCGTTAACACATAGTACAGGAACTTGCTATGTAGCACTACAGATTTGCTCTCTAACTCACTGACATAGAAATCAACAGGAAGTGCAGTGCAGAAACGTGTTGTAGGCCTACTGGCAGAGGGCAAGCGTCAATGTTCCTATGCTGTAGAAGAAAAGCTAGCTACAATAGATTGAGTAAATAGCGGAGAAATCCAGGCCAAAGTTTCAAAAGCTATTTGGATTATCGAATCTACTCTGCAAGGATGGCTAAAAAATGAATCTAATTTGAATGGCTTTGTACAAAATATTGATTCTGCTGCGGAGCTTAAGCGAAAATGTGTGCGCTATTCAGCAAAACTCACAATAGACAAAGCCATGCACATGTGGTTTGCTCAGGAAAGGCTGAAAGGAATGCCACTAAGTAGGCCGATTCTTCAAGCCCAAGCGATAAAATTTGGAAATTTAATGGGGGGTGAATCATTCTAAGCCAGCAAGGGGTTTATAAGTCGTTTTAACAAGCGTCATGGCATAGCGCAGGTATCGATTTCTGGAGAAAGCTGATTAACCAATGAATCGGCTGCGAACGCATTTCCCGCCGAGTTAAAATCTATTTACAAATGAAGACTACCACGAAGAACAACTTTATAATTGTGATGAAACAGCTTTATTTGCAAAGTAACTGCAATCTGATAAAACTTTAGCCTTTAATTACGAGACACACAAAATAACTGGATTTAAAAAGATAAGATCGTGTGACTCTTCTTTTTTGTAGTAATAAGACGGGCAGCCATAAGCTTGCCCCTCTTCTCGTTGGCTGCTTTCATAACCCTTGCTGCTTTAATCACCTCAGTAGAGCGAAACAGCCAGTAATATACACTAACAGCAAAAATTCTTGGATGACAAGACACATTTTTGACAACTGGTTCCACAACAGCTTTGTTCCAGGTGTTCGTAAGCATCTTCAGTCAAAGAAACTCAAAGCCAAAACACTTTTTAGAGCCAAGGACTATATATCATTGTGGATTCTTGGTACATGTAAGATATAGTCTGTGCTAATAAACTCCGAAATTGTATGATTCTTGTTGATTTGATTATGTATAGATATCTTAAGATATTTCGGCATGGCCATCTTAACCCGCGGTCCATTAACACGTGGTCGTGATGGCTTGATTCCCGACATCCGTGCATAAATGGGTCTGTACTGTACATTGTTCTCTTCTTGAGCCTGCGGAGACAACTGCATAGTTGTTCCCAAGCATCACTAATGACACTGAAAAGATTACTGTTACTTCTGCAGCTGCTGTTTCAAACCCTTTGAGCAGCATTTCAATCTGACAAGAACAAGACATGTTTCACACTGCTGTGGCTTGAGAAAGCTGTGACTGTGATCTCAGCAGCTGGACGCTGAAAATATTCATGGGAGAGGGGGATTGCATGGGGGATAGAACTGCACTCCTTTCTTCGGTCTCTCCCCATCTCCAAAGAAGCATAAATCTTTGATTGGAGTGAAGAGAGCACACCCCTTCCAGCTATCAGAGGGCAGAGGTAAAATGGGGGTTTCCCATGTATCATACTTACTGGCTCCAGTTTACATGAAAGGAGCCCCCAAGCAGGATCCTGGGACAGCAAAGTGCCAAGAATCTTGGCATCTTCCCAGCATATGGTGAGGTGAAGGCATGGGCTTCTGATCAGGGTCTTGCCAAGGACCTTGCTGTCTAATAGGTACCCAGTGAATGTTTTCAACTTCTCAGTTAAAATGTTAATATTGTTATAACTTCCTCAAGAGACCTTTGAAGATAAAAAAAAAAAAAAATTGAAATCTTTCAGGAGAGGTCAGCTGTAAGAAGAAAAGCTTCCATGTTCTATGTAAGGCTTCTACCCCCACCCCAAAGAGGCTGAGTGCCTACTGTTCTCATTAGAGAGCTGTGGGTGAGCAGCTCTTCTGAAAATCAGACCATTCTGGTCTAGAATTCCAGACTCAACTGTACATGAGTTTGACTATAGATTCTTGTATTAGTTTAATTAAACCGAAATGGAAGCCTAAGACCTCGTTCACTGAAACTGGCACAGTAGAATGTTAAAATAATAACTGTTCATACAGTGCCTACCAAAACAGGGATGGGACCACACTACAAATAGTAGTAAATAAATGAGTTGATTGCTCTAAAAGCATCTCTTCTTTTTGTAATAGTATCCCTCCTTCCCACAGCTAGTGGGTGCCATTCATATTCTCACAGGCCTTCATAGAAAGGGAAGAAGAAACTTTTTCTAGATTAGACCTGACAAACTTTTTTTTTTTTTTAAACAGGGAGGAACAATGTCAAAATTATCAAAGTTTGAAATCGAATTGCCTGCAGCACCCAAGTCCTCCAAACTCAGCCTTTCTGAAAGAGATATTGCTATGGCTACAATGTATGTACCACTGAATAATCAGTCTTTCCCTTCTTTTAAAGGATATTGACAGCTTTTGTAGTGGAGATCCAGAGAGGAGGGTACAGTGCAGTCATGGTAAAATGACTTCACTCATTGTGTGTGCTTTTTATCTTATAATAGAGTATTGTTAAAGTGCTTGGTACTGAACATAAAGGAGCCTAAAGAACTCTTATAAAAAGAACTGATTAGGAAGTGGAGGAGTCTATCACTTGAGAGATGTAAAACTAAACATTACAAAAGGCTGATAAATGTCCAATAGAGAGCAATCTTCTATGGACAGAGCTGGCCTGAATGATAGATATTTGTCACCTAATTTAGATTCTGTAAGCAACCTGACTTATGTGTAACTTCATGTGAATTGTTTTGTGAGAGGGAAGCCATGTAACCATGACTGGTCAGACACTACAGTAATAGGATAATTTGCTGTCTTCATTGCAGAAAGGGTCTCCTAAGTGCAATTTTTCTGCTAATGTATTCATTTATTTGAAGAATAACATTTTAAGCATGTTGTTTTGTTAGATATGGGCAGCTTTATGTTCTCTATCTGAGGCATCATTCAAGGACTTCCAATAGTACTGGAGCAGAAGTAGTCCTTTATCATTTACCAAGGTAAGTTGTGCTTTGGTTTTAATTTTTAGCTATAAATGACCTTGCTGATCAGTGCCTCTTATCTCTGATTTTAATGTTTTCATAGAGAAAGTTCCTGTAAGAAGATGCATATGTTAAAGTTGAACAGGACAGGGAAGTTTGCACTGAATGTTGTAGATAACTTGGTGGTAGTTCATCATCAAGACACTGAGGTATGATCTGCCTACAAATTATTTATACCTTGTCTTTGAAGTTTGTGCTAGATTTTCTGGAAGCAATGGGCCTGTTCCTTCAAATGCTTTTGCATGTGCTTAGTTTTTCCAAGTAAAGCTAAGGATGTGTATAAGGGTTTTCAGGATCAGGACCCAAATTGTAATTTACAGGGGAAAAAATCCCATTCCTAATTGTAATGTGTTAAAATGAAAATCATAATTCAGATCTCTTTTCAGTTTATCATTTCTCTCTCTCTCTCTCTCTCTCTCTCTCTCTCTCTCTCAAAAAAAAAAAAAAAGTTGGGGGGATAAAATTGTCTGTTTCTCTCAGCCTAAAGGTTTATATGTCTACAGCTGGAGCAAAGCTGGTTCAGCCATTGAATGGCCCATCTCCCACTTATGATTAGAAACTTTGTATTCTAATAATGCAAATGGTTATAGCTAGAAACTGATCTGAATTTTTACATCTCAAACAGATCTTAAAAAGCCACCTATGAGGAGAAAATAATAATTCACAAAGGGCAACTAGATGGCCAACTTCTATTGAGTAGGAGTTGGTGCCAAACTGCCCTTTGTGCCTTGAAAATCTCTCCCATAGTCCTCATTAGACACCCTGCTTGGTTTTGGGAGGAAAAACAATTGGAGATTACTTGTGATGAGAAATAAAGAGAGAGACTTGTCCCAGAGCCTAGTAAAATCTTGTCCCTGCTTTCATCAACACTGTGCATTCTCACTGACAAAATCTGGAAGCTTGACTAGGCTGCTGCTCTGACAATTGCTGGAACAGTTTGCATGAGAAGTTGTAAATGTCTCATTGAAACATACTTTTATTACATAAAATACATGCTGTAAAATATACAGGATGTGCAATATGCTGAACTAATGTTCCCACTGGAGCCTTAACTACTCCCTGAATTTTTTGATCATGAGCTGTGTAATCCTAAAATAAACCAAAAGACATTGATACAAATGTAGGTTTTTAAATTACTTCATAGTATTTGACTGAAGTAGAGAGAATTTGTCTTAAGGCAGTGTTTTTCAAAGTTCAGGTCATGACTCAGTACTGGGTCATGGCATATAAGGCACTGGTTTGCTTTGCTTAAGGCTCAGGAACCCTAGCGGTGCTGGTCAGCACCACTGACCAGGACGTTAAAAGTTCCGTCAGTGTTGCCCAGCTAAGGCAGGCTAGTGCATACCTGTTTCAACACTTCGTTGCACTCTGGAAGTGCACTTCTGGTAATTTTGAAACACCTGTAAACCAAGTGAAATAAGTAACATAATTTAATTATTACAAGAACAGAGGGTAAAATAAAGTTATTCATGTTCAAAGGCTTTTGCATTTGAGATGTGCTCTTATAATTGCAGAATATCTTCTCATGGGCATGAAAAATGAGGGGCACTTTCTTTTCAATTTTAGACATCTGTAATATTTGATATCAAACTAAAAGGAGAATTTGATGGGACCGTTACCCTTCATCAGCTTGTTCTTCCAGCTCGATCAATACAGCCCTATCAGATCCCTGTAGCAGGTAAAATTATTACATGCAGTTAAACACAATGAACATGTTTTTCAATCCTAGGTACATATACAGTCCCCATCAGCATAGTATCTAAGTGCCTCACAGTCTTCAATAAATTTTTCCTGACAACACATGTGAGGGAGGAAAGTACTATTATTTCCCATCTTAGGAGGTGGGATGGAGTACAAGACACAGAGGATAAGTGATTTGTCCAGAGTCACTCAGGATGTCTATGACAATGCAAGGACTTGAACCCAGTTTTCTGTGCCCCAGCTGAGTGTCCTAATGACTGAATCACCCTTCCTCTCCTCTTGTGCTTAAACTATGATAAAATGCACAAAAGTAACAATTACTCCTTAAGATAGATACTTATTCACCTACCATGAATGTGATAGTTGTGTTCGCTGACACTGAACTGTTTGCTTATATAAAATTAAAGTACTGACTTGTTACTTTAACAGTGTGTCTCTTACTATACAGCTATGGTAGTATAAAGCACACCTTTGCACTCCCCCAGTTCTGGAGCTGCTGTGTGTGACAGGGTTGGTCCCTAGGCATACATTAGAGCAACCTGAGGGTTTCTGTAATATACTGTAGTTGCTAACAGCCCCAAAGTGCTGAAACCATGGCAGAAGATTAACACAGCATAGCAATATCCAGGCCCCTTACATTAGCCATGGGTGGAATAGAAACATATACTTACACAAACTCTGCACCACCTGAGGATCCCTCCTGCATTGGGATACTCACCCCAGGTCACATACAGTAGTGCCACAGTTACGATTCTACAAGCGGGGTAGCGCACAGTAACTATGTTAGACTGGACTAGAGGATCTTATATATATATTTTGCCTGAGATGGGATCTTCCACTTTAAAGAATTAAATTCTGACCTGTTCTTTTCTCTTAAGTCACAATGGAAATAGTGATTGTGGAAGATGTGATTTGGCAACTGGTGTATGTGTGCTGTGGGTATATATGTAACTACTTCACAAATAATATTGTGTAACAAATGGGATTGCTTAATTTCAGAATGCAAAAACCACTGTCCATTTTTTTGAGGAAATACAATAATATGTTTGCATGCAATATCTAGCAAACTAAGCAGCGTTATTTTTATTGTGTTAGGATGGGTTACGGCATGTTTTTTCTTTTAAACTGAGTTGTGGAATACTTGTGTGTAGTGTTGAAATCATAACACTCACACTAATGAATAGCTTTAAATTTGAGAAATAAATGGGGAGGCAGAAGGATCACAGAGTTCTGCAATCAATTAACAGTGATATAGAGATTTTTGTTCATATGAGTACATCAAAGCAACAAGCTAATTAAGTGTATATGGTTAAGACTTTTTGCAACACTATGTAGCAAGTTATGATTTCAACACAACACAAGATGACAAAAGAAAGCGTGAATCATGACACATTTTACAAGATGAGATACCGCATCTCGAAAGGGAAAACAGACTATTAATTTATTGCGTAAACAAGAATGTGTACACTAATCAGCTAATAAACCTTACCTACTCAGGACAGCAGGAGAAATCTGTCTGTCCTGGGACTTGTTTTTCTTTGTTTCAGATGCTAACTTTTCCCCCCATATGCAGGTCCAGCCTCCGTGACTAATCAGTCTCCTGTTCCATGTAAACTCTGTATCCTTTGGTTCATTTTTATTCTGGAACTTTGTCCACATGTAATAGTTACTCTATACACCTGCAAATTTAGAGCATTTCTGCTATTAGAAGTAAAGTGAACAGGGAGAATCAAATATTTGTTCTTCCTTGCCTGGTAGACAAGTCTGATGGTAGGCTTTTTGGTGAGAGAATGAAGTACTGGAATATTACAACACAATGTTTCAAGTGTAGTCCCACTCTAACGTGACTAACATAGCATTGTGGGGTTCGTAGTCTCTCATTTTAGATAAGGCTTCTCTGAGAATTAAAGGGTGGTATAAAGCTTTTGAAAGCAAAAGAGTGCTATAGCTGCAATACAGAATCAAAATATATGTTAATGTTAAGAGGTCTAGGAATGAAATTCCTTTAAAGTATTCAGCTGAAATGTCACAGGGAAATCATCTCGTGACTGGTTCATAAGGTATGATAAACAACAAAGGGGACAATGTTGGAGATCTGAATGAGGCTGCTTATATTTGGTTCTAATCAGCAACTTCTGGGGGCTTATTTATTTAGGCCAATGCTAATATGATATAAACAGATATGCTAGTATCAAAGGTTGGGCTGGTGTTTTATTTCTTAAGAATGTTCTTTAACATTTAGATTCCTCTTCCTGGATTGTCTTTCAGCCTGATATTATAATCAGCGCAAGTGAAGGTAAATTGGATGTGATAAGTTTCCCATTAATTTTTAGACTGAAGTACACACCTGTATCCTTCTAATTCCAGTCCCGTTAGCTTTTTAATAGTCTAAATCAGTGGTTCCCAAACTTCTTTCCGCCAAGCACTCTTTTGGTATCTGCCTACATTTTGTGGACTCCTTTCTTTTGTGATATAGAAGTTTCAGGTTGTTGTTTTATTAGCCATGTTTATTTAAAAAATACTTATGTAATTAAAATAAGACTCAATGAACCAAAAGCAAACAATCTGCAATTATTAGAGGTTAGTTATTTACTACAACCATAACAAAATGGCATCCTCCATGTGTTAAAAATGCCTGCTGCAGTACGCTGGCTCAAGGGATGGACTCATGGTGGAACTCCACAGGTTCAGGGATCCCACTTTGGGAACTATTGGCCTAAATGAAAAGAACCAATGTGAATCTCACTAATGGACATCAGGTTAATGAGGCATAACTGAAGGTAATTACATGCTTGTCACTTAAATGATGAAACTATTTTGGATACCTCTTAATAAAAGAGACAGAATGGGAGAAAGTAAGGTAGTGGTGGGCAAACTACGGCCCATGGGCCTCATCAGACCTGCCCTAATGGGACCCTGAGCTGCAAGCTGGGGAGGCTCCCCTGGCCCCTCCCCCACTGTTCCACCTTTCCCCTGGAGCCTTAGTGCACCACGGGGCCTGTGGTCTTGGGGGGGCAGGACTGTGAGCTCCTGCGGGGCAGCGTGTCTGGCTCTGCGCAGAGCCAGACACGCTAGTCTGAGCAGCACGGTAAGGGGAGCAGTGCCAGGGGGGAAGGGGGACTGGATAAAGGGGCAGGAGTTCTGGGGGACAGTCAGAACAGGGAGCAGTTGGAAGGGATGAGGTTCTTTGGCTGGCGGGGGGGGCGGTCAGGGAATGGGCGGGTTGGATAGAGCGTGGGAGTCCCGGGGGTGTGGATAGGGGTCAGGGCAATCGGGACAAGAAGCAGGGGGGTTGGGTAGGTGGTGGAGCCCTCGGGGGGTGGTTAGGGGCGGGAGGGGTCTCTGGAGTGGGTAGTCAGGGGACAAGGAGTGGAGGGGTTGGGGATTCTGAGGAGGGCAGGAAGTGGGAGGGGGTCGGATGGGGGCAGGGCCAGGCCTTTTGGGGAGGCACAGCCTTCCCTACCCTGCCCTCCATACAATTTTGCGACCCCGATGTGGTCCTCAGGCCAAAAAGTTTGTCTACCCCTGAACTAAGGCTTTTTCTGCCTTTTGCCGACAAAACAGGAGGTGTACACACCACAATGCTATTTTTGGCAGCAAAACTGCTCTTTTGCTGACAAAATAAAACCACCTCAGTGAGAGGCATAGAGCTTTCTGTGGCAAAGTTAAAGTGACAGAGTCAGTGAAGACTCTTCTCTTTATTTTGTTGACATAACTGGCTTCCACCAGTATCCCACAATGCCTGCTGTCACTGCTCTGCTCACTGTTTTGATCTCTGCTGCCCTGCAGGTAGGGGTGAAAGTAAGACGGTACGGGCCGGTACAGCGTACTGGTAAAAAGTAGCACCTGTACCAGCCCCTACCGCCTTACTTTAAAGAGCTGCTGCGGCAACGCTTTAAAGGACCCTGCTTAAAGCACTGCTGTGGCAGCACTTTAATGTCGCTGCTCTTTTTGTACCCCTCCCCCTGTCAGCGGCCCTGCCAGTAGCCGCAGCACTTTAACATCCCTAGCCCTTCTCTCTCCAGGCCACTGACCGGGGGTGCAAAAGGAGCAGCTACTGTGGGGCTGGAGTCCCGGGCAGCATGGGTGGGCTGGCAGGGGGACGCTGACCCCACTCCCCCAGCCCCATCTCTTCCGGGGTGAGGGGGAGAGCTGCTCCCATACTGATAAGAGAAATTTTACTTTCACCCCTGCCTGCAGGCATGCGCTCCTTCCCTTTCCAAGCTCTGGGAAGTATCTGACAGCTGAGCATACTGCTCTGGGGGAATGCTCCTCTTCTGCCCTGCGCTAGAACACAGCTCAGACAGACCGCAGCTGCAGAGCGCGGGGAGGGGAACAGGACTGCTGTTTGGACATTCCTCAGCATAGAGAGCTCACAGGGCTGCTCAGGATGCTGCTCCCATCAGCTGAGGAGGTTGTGGGAGAACTTGGGGGGAATCACAGAACCGCAGGCAGGCAGTGGGCTACTACAGGAGAGACTGCTGTGCCGAGCAGAGCAGGGGCTGATGTGTGTGTGTGGGGTGTCCCCCTCTCTCTCCCTCATAATAGGTCAGTTGGCCTGCTGTCTCCAGCACCCCAACACACCACTCTCCCTCTTCCCCCCCCCCCCCCACCACCTCCTTCATTGAAAAGCAGCTGACAATCTACTAGGATTTCCATGGAATTGTCCTATTGAGAAACCTGCATCATGTGACACTGTACCTGCCCTATGAAACATTGCAAACCCTTCCCAAAGCACTGTATGGCCAGTTGCACAGTTGGATAGCTATTGCAATGCACTACTCTCTGTGTCAATGCAAGAGCTGCTAGTGTGGATGCACTCTGTTGACACAAGGAGCTAGTGTGGACATGCAACAGAGATTTTAATTGAAGTGCTTTTATTAAAGTGGCATCACTTTTACTGACAAAACTGTAGTGTAGACATACCCTAAGTGTAAAACAACTTGTATGGCTTATTGAAGATTGTCATTTTATGACTTTTCATGTGTTAAGTCAAAACTTAAGTGGTCCTCACTAGTTGTGTAATTAGTTTTTAGTTGATATTTTTCATAAGGCTTGATGGTTGGCTCTCTCAAATCTAGGTTATCTCTGGAATCTCGAGGTGAAACTAGAGCCTGTGGTTAACCTCTTGCCAGATAAAGGAAAGCTAATGGATTTTCTTCTCCAGAGAAAGGAATGCAAAATGGTTATCCTATCTGTGTGTTCTCAGAGTAAGTCTTTCTCTTACTGATTGTGTGTGTCCATCTCATTCTTGACAGCATTACAGAGGTGTTGTCCTACACTGTCCTCCTTGAAGGCTAGTTCTCCATTGCCTTGAGCGCTGTCTTATTTTGTGAACTTCCAGGGACTAAAATAGGGGAGCATTCTGTGTACCAGTGACTGTTACTACATTCTAAACATAGTTTCTCATCAGTGATGTTGCCTATGCTGCTAACAGTATCTAAGCCATGTTGCTTTTGAATATCTCCCACAAAATCATTTCTGAGGGCTATTGTGTGCACACGCTTGAAAATGTAAGATGAGTCTGGTTCCTTCTTTGAACCCAATTGTTGGTTTCACCAAATTAAACTTCATGTCCTGGCAGAGGCATTTGCATTCCAATTAAGCATCTTTAATTTATTACCATAGTCTACAGTTAAAAATTTTTATATAGCCCTGTTGACACACCTAAGCACCATAGTTAAGCTCCAGGGTAGACATGGCTACACATGGAGAGGTGGATTACCTCCATATGCAGAAAAACATCTTGTTGATATGGGAAGTGTCTATGCTACAGGTGCTTTAGTGGCATAGCTGCAGTTGTACCACCCATAGTGTAGACATACCCTTAGAGTAAAGGGAAATTGGAATTTAGGATATTCATTGGTCGGTTGACCTACTTTGCTGCAGTTAAGAGCATTTCCTGGATGTAACACTCACCTTGTAAAGAGTCTGTGGTAAAACATTACTGGAGTATATACTCCACTAGCAAGAGCCAGACTGTTTTATCAGTATCTTGTCTTTTATGGCTATTGTCTTTCAGTGTTAAGTGAACCAGAGAGGGGAACGTTGGCTGTGATTGCCACTGTTTTTGACAAACTCAATCATGAGTATAAAAAGTACTTGGAAGCAGAGCAGAGTTATACCATGGTAAGTAATATGCATCAGTGGCTATTTAGACAGTGATTTTAAAAAAATACTAACCCTTATGGTTTTCATCACAAAGCTGTAAACTGAAGTCAGATAGCCACAGCAAGTGCACCTTCTCCCTGGCATGTGAACAGAACTTCAGTTTTACAGCATAGTAGGTGTTCTGCTCTTATATATACTGTATGATGAGATAACTGGCTCTGTGGATGAGGGGAAAGCAGTGGACGTATTATTCCTTGACTTTAGCAAGCTTTTGATATGCTCTCCCACAGTATTCTTGCCAGCAAGTTAAAGTAGTATGGGCTGGATGAATGGACTATAAAGTGGATAGAAAGCTGGCTAGATCATTGGGCAGTGATCAATGGCTCCATGTCTAGTTGGCAGCTGGTATCAAGCGGAATGCCTCAAAGGTCAGTTCTGGAGCCGGTTTTGTTCAATGTCTTCATTAATGTTCTGGAGGATGGTGTGTATTGCTCCCTCAGCAAGTTTGCAGATGACACTAAACTGGGAGGAGTGGTAGATACGCTGGAAGGTAGGGATAGGATACAGAGGGACCTAGACAGATTAGATGTTTGGGCCAAAAGAAATCTGATGAAGTTCAACAAGGACAAGTGCAAAGTCCTGCACTTAGGACGGAAGAATCCCATGCACTGCTACAGATTAGGAACCGAATGGCTAGGCAGCAGTTCTGCAGAAAAAGACCTAGGGGTTACAATGGTTGAGAAGCTGGATGAGAGTCAACAGTGTACCCTTATTGCCAAAAAGGCTAATGGCATTTTGGGCTGTATAAGTAGAAGCATTGCAAGCAGGTCAAGGGATGTGATCCTTCCCATCTATTTGGCGTTGGTGAGGCCTCATCTGGAATACTGTGTCCAGTTTTGGACCCCACACTACAAGAAGGATGTAGAAAAATTGGAAAGTCCAGCAGAGGGCAAAAAAAATGATTAGGGGGCTGGAGCACATGACTTATGAGGATAGGCTGAGAGAACTGGGATTATTTAGTCTGCAGAAGAGAAGAATTAAGGGGAATCTGATAGCTGCTTTCAACTACCTGAAAGGGGATTCCAAAGAGGATGGAGCTAGACTGTTCTCAGTGGTACCAGATGACAGAACAAGGAGTAGTGGTCTCAACTTGCAGTGGGGGAGGTTTAGGTTGGATTTTAGGAAAAACTATTTCACTAAGAGGGTGGTGAAGCACAGGAATGAGTTACCTAGTGTGACAAAGTTCCAAGTCTGTATTTATGGGTCCTGCGCTTCCTGGCAGATTTAGGGGCCTCAGAAACTCATCCAGGCCCCAGAGTGACCTCCCTTTCTCAGTAAGTAATTAGGGGAGACAAAGGAGGGAGCCCGGGCCCGCCCTCTACTTCGGACTCCAGCCCAGGGACCCTAATAGTATCAGCTAAGATGGCTGACCTTTTAGGCACAAAACACAATACAATTCCCTGGGCTACTTCCCCACAGCAGTCCCTGCTTCTTAAAACTCCACTTCACCCTTACCTCAGGGCCTCCTTCCTTGCATATGATATGTTGTCCATCACTCAGTCTCACCAACAGCATAACTTCCTTCCACAGCTCCTGCCACCCACAGCCCACCTGACTGACCGGGCGGTTTTTATCTGGTTTCAGCCAGTGCCTGATTGGCTTCAGGTGTCCCAATCAGGC
Organism: Dermatemys mawii; assembly: GCA_007922305.1. Classification (NCBI taxonomy): domain Eukaryota; kingdom Metazoa; phylum Chordata; order Testudines; family Dermatemydidae; genus Dermatemys; species Dermatemys mawii. The sequence goes on from ML677334.1 coordinate 53,780,512, forward strand.
TAGCTGTTTCTACTCCTTTCTAGAAGCTTCCTGATTGGCCTGGAGTAGCCTTTGTTTGGCTATCCAGGGAACAGGGACCAGGGACCTACACATCCTGAGTCTGATATACCTGCCTTCCAGCACTCTCCTGTACCTTTCTGGTCTGACTCCATCACACTAGAGAGGTGGTGGTGGAATCTCCTTCCTTAGAGGATTTTAAGGTCAGGCCTGACAAAGCCCTGGCTGGGATGATTTAGTTGTGGTTAGTCCTGCTTTGAGCAGGGGGTTGGACTAGATGACCTCCTGAGGTCCCTTCCAACCCTGATATTCTATGGTGCAGAACTATGGATTTGAATTTTCTGACTCGTGTTATAAATGTTTCAACCATATCAATGTTTTATATTGCACCCAACTTGAATATTTGTGGTGGAACTATGGTGGCTAGCTGTCAATGGAAATAACCTTCACTGCAATAAAGTACCATTCTAAATTGTATTTCATATACATTATGGGCTAGCTTGTACAGAACAGAGCTGAACATTTTTCATTGTCCAATAAGAGTTGGATCAAGAACATTTCTCAAAGTTAAACAGCATGTTACCTTTAGAGCAAAGTCAGTGGTCTGTTCTAAGGCTAATACATACTAATTACTTAACCCTTTGTAAGCCTATTCAGTACAAAATAGCTTCCTGTTAATATGTATTTGTCTTCCCTCTGCCTTGTTGTAGGTGGTAGAAACAGGCCAGAGCCGAGGCAATCCCCTTCTGAAACGACCAGTCCGTACCCAAGCAGTTATCGACCAGTCTGACATGTACACACATGTTCTGTCAGTGTTTACTGAAAAGAAGGTTAGTAAAGAAACTTAACTTGGACATGTTAGTAAATCAAGTACAAAGAAGTGCTAGGAAAATTTCCTTGTCTAGCACTAAGAGGAGGGTTGGGTACATGGGATTATAGAAACACTGGTGATGCTCACTACAATTCTTCTGAAGGACACGAGGTCTTTGGTAACAGACTAGTTGAATGTCAAAATTATGTGGAGTGAGTGTTGGGTCAGATAACAGTAAGTTCTGCCAGTATGTGACATGAGAATCTGGTACTAATCTATGCCATTAACTAGTATGCAAGTTGCCACTTCAGGATTTTAACTACTATAATTGTTCCTCTTGCTGCATAGGAGGCACCTCACAAGTTCACTATAGCAGTCTTGATGGAATACATTCGCTCTCTTAACCAGTTCCAGATTGCAGTTCAGGTAAAATTCCTCACAGCAATAAGGGGCAGTCCCTGCTCATGCTTTTAAACTGTGTTTCCTGTAGAATGAGAGGACAGTGGTATGGGCCTTGAGAAGGTTGTTATGATAGTAGAGGTGGGAGATGAGCAGTGTCTCTGGATTCTAGATATCCGTTCAAAATAGTCCAGATTTTCAAAAAGCAGGAGAGGAAGAATCAGCAATCCTTGGGAACAGCTTGATCATAAGGGGAGAAGTTTTGTCTGGCCTTAAGGTGAAGGGTCCAGTCTCTAACCAGCTACCTGAGACTTACATCACTGTGATTCTAAGGCTGCTTTTAGTACAGTTTCAGCACATGCAGACCAACCAGAAGCCTGACGTGAAAGATAAATGTACCATCTTTGTTGGCTACCAAAGCTGGCAGCCTTAGTCTAATTTGAGCAACAGAATGAAGTTTTACATTTTTTTATTGAGCCACACTGCTTACATTTAACTGGGAATAGGAAAAAGCTAGTACTCAGACTGGAAGTCTTGTGTATGGTTCTAATTAAAATCTTATTCAGTTCCACCTTCTAGAAGATCTTGAAATCTAACAAACAACTGAAGACTTGATATTGAGTCAAACTGCTTTAGAGTTTATTTCCCTGTCTCTTGCATTCTCAGCATTATCTATATGAACTGGTCATTAAAACGCTTGTTCAGCACAATCTGTTCTACATGCTTCATCAGTTCCTGCAGTACCACGTGCTAAGTGACTCAAAGCCATTGGTATGTATGTTAATCCTAAAACAGCTGTCATAGAATAAGGGTAATACTTTAATAGTACTGTTTCAGAAGTTAAAGTTTGTCTATTGCTACTGTTTCAGGCCTGTCTGCTGTTGTCCCTTGAGAGCATTTATCCCCCTGCACATCAGTTGTCTCTGGACATGTTAAAGGTAAGAATTAGTGTGTAAACAATTATGCTTAACACATGCCCAATGAATGTGGGATTAGAGAGACAGCAGGCCTTAAAACCCTACTGTATTGTACCTGTATTACAGTACTACATTGATGATTCTGCAGTATTAATAGAATCTTGTTACTTGGCTTTGCAGAGACTTTCTACAGCAAATGATGAAATAGTAGAGGTTCTATTGTCCAAGCACCAGGTGCTGGCTGCCTTGCGATTCATCAGGGGTGTTGGAGGACATGATAGTATTTCTGCTCGCAAGTTCCTTGATGCAGCAAAGCAGGCCGATGACAACATGCTTTTTTACACCATATTCAGGTTCTTTGAACAAAGAAATCATAGGCTACGAGGGAACCCTAATTTCATCCCAGGTACAGGATGGTATAAAATGCAAATACTGAGTTATTTACAGTAAAGAAAGATGCTACTAGCTCAGAGGTGTAAAATATGTGGTCAAGTTATGAGATGCTTCCCCTTCAGCAGGTTCAGGCTTAGGTACTGAAGATTATGGCCACTGGCTCAAGGTGGGAAGACAGTTACAATGTTTTTGTTAACATCTCCTGATTTGATTGTGAAAGGGGGCATGCCTTCAGGGGCAGTATTGGCTGTGGAAGTTGAGTGTTAAAAGCTCTCAAGCAGGAGAGATGCTGGGACATACAAGTTAGAACTGTCCTCACACTGTATAAAATTATTCCATTTATAAAAAGTGTCTAAGTTACAGTAACAAGCACTTGAATATTCAGGGTTAATAAATTAAAGATGGTGCTTACAGTGGATCAGTGCTAGACATCTTGAGTAGGATCACAGCTGTGTGTGTTTACTAGTGCTCTTGAACATGTTAGCTAATTCCAGTTAGAATCTAGTCAAGCCCAAATGCTGAAGTCTCATCTATAATACTAGGAAATTGTGCCAGCTAAAGACTTCATTACCTTGATGACAGACATGTTTTGCTTGACCACCAACAGCCACTAGAATTCCAGCTTGGCCAGGCTACAGTAAAGTTACATGGGGAAAAAAACACTTTCCTGGTGTTAGTTGGCTCCTAACATGGGCAGGATTTAGATTACCATAAGACTGATTCACACAGCCTTTCATCAGGTGTTTAAAACTAGTGCTGCTTACCTTGAGGCAAAGAATGAAGAAGCCTGAAAGGACAAGTGTCATTACTTCTATTCAATACTTGTAATTTAGCAGATAATTTTGTAACTTGAATCAGTGGCAGGGGTCTAAGTAAGAAATGAGTTAATTTATAAAAACGTCCATGTTTAACATGCTGTTTTACCCACTATGGCTATAGTGCAGCTGAGGGTGCACCTCCCAAGCAGAGCCAGGGGTATATTGCCACATCAGCTCAAGCTGCAGTAATAGACATCCCTTAAGTCAGCAGCTACTGCTTAGAATGTCAGCAAAACACTCTGTGCATCCTAAGCTGTGTATGCTGACAAAGAAAACACACAAAGTTACACATCAAGATATAAACAGCCTCTAAGTTTATTAGAAACATTTAAGTTAGTCTCTGCAGTACCCTTCCCCCAATATCAAGTTTACAAAAGAATCTTTCAAAATAATTAAGTGAACAGTCTCATCAACCTAAAGCAATTTGAAACTTTTAGTGCCACTGCATAAAAAAATTGACTTGCACCATCCCTGCTGTCTCATTCCTCTTGTGTGAAATCACTTGAGCATGAGATGGAATTATGGATTAGTGAACAACAAAATTTTGGACTCAAGTAATACCATCACCCTAAACCCAAAAACAGTAACAGAGGACTAGCAGCAGTTTCCATTAACTGCTTTAATACTTCCCTTCCCAATTATTGCAAAATTTGTGCTGCATATGCCTCTAGCCTAGTAGAGCTATACCCAGATCTTGCAGTTTTCACTACTGGCTATCTAGTCACCAAAGTGAAAGCACCATTAAAAGCAAAAGAAGCTGACACAAATGTCCACTTAAGGCTATTGAGCTGACAGGCCTTAAAATGGAAATTCCCTCTAAAAATAGTAGTTACTGCTAAAAACAAGCAAGTAATGCAAAAAACCACTTTCATGTAGGAAAAAGCTAGTCACCGGTATCGGTGCAGTTGATTTTTTTCTGAATTTTATCACCACCCTATCTGTCTTAGCACAGAATCCTATTACATTGTCCCTAAACCTTGTGTCCTGTCTTGTAGGAGAACATTGTGAAGAACATGTCACCACCTTCAAGCAGATTTTTGGAGAACATGCTCTCATGAAGCCTACCACATTTTGAAAGTGTACTATTTTATAGAAAATGTGTAATTTATTGCATAAGTAATGAGATTTTGAACTACAAATTTTATAATAAAGTATATACAGACCATTGTGGCAAATATTACTAAAAATATTATACAACCTCCGGAGTGATGGCTTGTTTTCCCCTAAAAATAGAGCCAAAAAATTGCATTGAATTGCATTTAAAAGTAGCAGCAGTGGTTTGGCAGTCCGTTCTCATACACACGTCACCTTGAGTTTTTGCTGCGAAAAGCTTTCAACTTGTTATTTCTCATAGAAGCAGCCTCTTAAAATAGAGATCCCGTTAATACATCTAGTTGTAGTAATACTAGTCCATCAGTCACATGTAGCATTTCCTGAGTTTGAAAGCTTTGTCCAAAGCTGCTGTTCTGTTGTAGCTGGATTGGTGCACAAGTTAAACTAGTGGTTACAGTGCGATAGTCATAGGACATTGCTGCAGTTCAGTCTTAGCCTGAATGGGGCCTAAGCCACCTTCATGAAGTCCACTAAACACTGTTAAAAGGGCTAGAAGTAGAGCAGTCTCTCTTGCTCTGTACTTCCATTTCTTTCTTGTGCGGCATGAGTTTTAGCTTTATTTACTGATGGACCTGAGTAAAAGAAGAGGGAAAGTTATATTCTGAAATCCTCTTTCAGCAATATGGACAGCTATAAACTAGGTGGACAGTATTGTTAGTCAAAGCAGTACGAGGGGATTGTCTACTTTCTAGTTAAGTATTTCTTCTGAAGGAAATACCGCTTTCCTGAAAAGTATTTCTTCTGAAGTAAGGTGATCTTAACATTATCTATATGCCAACACATCAACTTTATACAAATAATTTAATAGTCACAGTACAATTGCTGATAACGTACTACCAGGTAATATTTACTTTCATAATACAAGTGATGTAGAAAAGCAGACTGGAGAGTTTCCCTTTCTAAATGAGTGAAAAGGGAAAGAAGAAGAATTAAGCATTTTGGCTTAACTGATGTTAACTTATGACATAACTCTTTCATCATGAACATGCCTGTACCTACAGCACAGTGGAAGGAGACTCACTTAAAGATGGAAAGGATGTTATACTGCGGGCTTGAGAAGGGAGACTCAGTAAGACAAGTTACTGGAAATGGTAGAACTCCTCCAGGACTGCTATCACAAAGGTGTCCAACTATATTTAGAGACTACTGGAAAGGGATAGAAAGTCTGCTGTAAACAGATCTACTTTAACAGGACCAAATTACTAGAACCTAAATTAAGTGGGTCACAGCAGGTGATCTAATGTATTTGAAGCAACTCTACCAGGTAGTCCTAGCTGTTTTTAAAGACAGTTTATTTAGGCATACAGTTGTAAACTCCTTTTCTCATTGATTTAAAAGGGATAATTTGAAGGCGACACTAATTTTAAAATCCAGCTTTAGCAATCAAGTGTATTCTTACCTATATAACTAAGCATAACAGGAAGAAATATTAATCCGTGGGTAGCTCCAAGCACCACCATCGCTAGATACATCCTGAAGTAGAAGATCTGAAAGATTTGGGATTTGGAGAAGAACAACACTACAATTCCTCCAAATTTTGTCAGAGTGATACCACTGAAAACCTGGTAATAGAAGAGGTTAAAAATAAGTGCTTTCCTACAAAATGACATGGTGTCATATGACTCACTAATTCAATAGTCAAACAGTAAAAGTGAAGAAATACCTTTTTCTACAAGTTTAAATATTGCAAAATTCCTTAATCATCCCTTATACTGCACAGAGCAGAGTTAAATCTAACTCAGAGCAGCAGTGGGCAAACTATGGCCTGCAGGCAGCATCTGGCCCCTATGACCATTTATTCTAGCCCTCAGGCTCCCATCAGGGAGCAGGGTCAGGAGCTTGCCCTGCTCCACACAACTCCTGAGAAAGCAGCCAGCATGTCTCCCCCGTTTCCCCCCAGCTCCTACACATGGGGCAGCCAGGGGGCTCCACTGCTCTTATTGGCCAGGAACTGTGGGCAATGGGACCTGGGGGGGGGGGAAGGGAAACAGCACCTGTGGACAGGGCAGCACACAGAGCCACACTGTCATGCCTCCACATCAAAGCCAGAGGGGGGACATGCTGCTGCTTCTGGAAGCTTGAGGCACCCCTGAGCCTCCTCTGAACCACTCGATCCCAGCCTGGAGCCCCATCCTCGATCGCAAGTCCTCATCCACATTCCCACCTCAGAGCCCACACCCCCTTTAGTAATTTCACTTTGTATTTAGACGCTACAGAAAACTAGAAGAGGGAATTCTGACTTGGCTAAAAGGTTTTCTGACAACTATTTCCCTTTTCAATGTGACATGATGTGATCACCACAATAAAGGTTCCATTTAATCATGACATGGCCAGCTGATTTTAATCTCATTTTGAGCACGAGCATCTGCTTGAATTATATCTAAGTCTCAACAGGTCCCTGCTCCAATTCAGAGAGCATCTTCCTTAGAAAAAAGCAATTCAAGATAAATCAGCAGGGGATCCTAACAGAGGGAAAAACTGAAGTTGGCCTCGTTTTCACTGAGATTTTAACATGTGTTATTCTGTGGAGATTACTTCACTGGAGGGTTTTAACTCAGGTTCTCTCTTAGATGTTGTCCCCAACCCAGCTCCCATCCACAGACAGACATCTGACCTGACTTCACTGTTTCCTACCCAGGCTAGCTGCCTCACTCAAGCCCAAGTGAAGCTTGCAATCAGGCAGGTAACCTGCACAGGTTGTAATGAGGACACACGATAAGCCACTCTAGTGCTGTGGGGAAGGCACTGGAGGACAACTCCCTTTGCATGCCAAGAAGATCTCTCACACAATTCATTGGGAAAGTCATAGCAGCACTAAGAACCATGCTCCCAGAAGTCCTAGTGGCATATGTGGGGGAATGCAACACCAGTGAGGACACTAACTTGGGCATTGCTAAGCAGAGTGGCTAATCCCCCATGTAACTACAGAGACCCTCCGAAGTTGTGTTTCTACCATGTGTTAGCTAACAAAACTAGCCTGTGCAAACTTCACTCAGGCATTAGCTTATACCCCAACTAATTTTGGTTGAAAGCACTGCCAAAGATTAACCATATTAAAGAGACTAAGAGAAGTCGAAGCTGAAGCTGAAATTTGGAGTTCTGTGATGCCTGCCAAACACCTGAGCCAATAAATTGACGCAAGCATTTTTAAAATTACAGGCTATGAACTAGCATTGAGTATTCAGATTTAAAATGAATTTTAGAAAGTTTTATAGTCATTTTTAAGCATCACAATATACAACCAAATCAAACCAAGTCAGAAGTTATAAACCTTATTTTCAGGCCTATAACAAATCTAGACTCATCTAGGGACTTGTGACTGACACCATTATAAAAGAAGATTAACCATTGCAGAATGACACCCAATATATGACAGGCAAAGTTGATCCCAAAACATAAGCATGTAGTAAGTAACAAGGTATTAGTTGCATTGAACTTGAGTTTAAGTCATTTTGTCTACACAAACAGAACATGTTACTACAAAGGAACAGGCACTTACAGAACTGCCCATGTAGGAGAGTGCTTCTTCTGCACGCTCTACTCTGCTACCCTTGATACTAACAGTGAATGCTCTTGTGATGTGACTACAGAACTCCACCGAGATACCACAGCTCTGAAAGAAAGAACAGGTCAATTCATTTCTTGGCACCAAGCTATCACTTCAGCCCCCAGATATTAAGCACCAAAGAAGCTATAAATTAGTGTCCAAGATGCCAATCTAAATGAGAGTCAAAACATACAATTTGTCTCTTTTTTTAAGAGATTCCAGGGAAAATTTTGAGAGGGGGTTTGATGACAAAACCATTAGCAAAGAGCTCAGCGACTGATTTAAATATAATTTTTCAAGCAGTTAATATGTAAAAAGCACTAGTGTATTGACCCTTAGGAAACTGGCTAGTGACCGGATCACTGACTGTACTGGGCGGGAGGAAAGACACACACAGCCAGCATGTCCCCCAGCTGGTCTTGCTGTACAAACATTCTCTTGCGTAACAAACCTTGACATTTTGATCCTGTGTTTTGATATCACTCAAAAAACAGGTTCAATATTTGCAGATCAACTCCCACTGAGATTTTATGTCTACATTAGATTATGAAAAATTCAGATGAATATTGGTAAGTCTGCACTGAAAGTCATTCAGAATTGTGCTCCCTCACTAGCACTTTTTCTTCTGAGGGTTACATTGTAAGTGCTTATCTTTTGCTTTTAAAACCTTCTTTCAGCTGTACATCTAATTTATTCCATCAGCAGCATTTTGTAGCATGAACAAGACATTAAGCATCAGCAGATGAGCTGTGTTTATATAGTTTTTGGCTGTCTGGTTCTCACTTGCCTGTAAGACACTGAATAAAGCCAAGAAGTTTTTACCAGGCCTTCACTAATTTGCTACTTATTTCTCTTACAACAGAGATTGTTCAGCACTAGGGGGCCAACTGTCCTTTTTAAGCCTGCTTTAAAGCATCTCCTAAAACAGTCACCAGAGGGCAAACAAAACATATGGCCAGAGTCCTGAAATTGTTCTCCAAGGCCTACGCTAGCTTTTCACTCATTGTACTACAACCTTTTAGTGATGTTACTGTATCGCTTAACTTAGATTCACCACAGGCATTTTTACCCTTGGATCAGTAGCTGTAGTGTTCCCAGTGTGTACAGATCCATTCTGCAGGGGCATCAGTTGGGTAAAACCTTAACCATTATGCAGGGATTAATGGTTAGAGACAGTATGGCATTTGCATGCACATACAAGACCAGATCTAAATGATGTGATATGCAGCCTGCTTTTACTACTGCTACTACAGATGGAAGTTGCATCAGTTGTAGTGGAATGATGGAAAAGTTAAGGAAAGACACATCCAAGCTCTCTTCTTCCCTGTGCATGCACACTGCCTGTAAACAAGATGGGTTATACACACCATCTCCCACTGCGCAATTACCTTTCTAATAGAATCTGTACACAGGTGGGACTTTGCAAGTTTTCTAAAGCCCAATACAAGAGATTAACCTCTCCACTCCTGTTGGAATAGCCTTACTCCTATGTCTCCACTGCAGCTTACATCAGCATAATTTATGTTGCTCAAGGGTATGAATAAATCACCCCAAGTGACATCAGTTACACTGACAGAAGCACCAGTGTGGACAGCACTACATCTCCCACCTACAGCTTCTGCCGCTCACGGGGGCTAGAGCAGTTAAGCCTACAGGCGCCAGCCTCAACTTTCCCCAGGGATGCTCAGTCCCCACCCTCCCACTCTAGGCACTCCACCCCTTTCCCATTCCTGCTCCTTTTCTTCCCTCTCCCCAGGACTCTTGCAAACTGCAGAACAGCTGATCCACAGAGAGCAGGAGGCATTGAGAGGGAGGAGGAGTTGATCAGCAGGGCCACAAGCAGACAGGAGGTGTGAGGAGGAAGGGGGAAGTTGGCTGCCAGTGGGTGCTAAGAACCTGTTAATTTTTTTTCCATGGGTGCTCCAGCCCTCGAGTCAGCACCTAAGGTTAAGCCAACAGGAGAGCTCTCCTATTGGCTGAGAGCAGCTACATTAGAGAGTTTACAGTGGTGCGCCACTGTAAACACTCTAGGGTAACTTGCTAACGGCATGGCTTTCTATACAAAACAGATATTAAGTTACAATTGTTGGGATGTACAAAGCAACTCCAGTCACAGATTTCAGGACATGCTATGTACATTGCTTTTGCACTGAGAACATAAAAGCTCCTTTAAACACACACACCACCCTTACCATAACAAGGTTAACCAGTGAAACAGCATTCAGGCTTATGCCCCAAAGCCACATTATTCCGAACATGTTGACTAGGATCATAGCAATAGTAATGGATACCATCGCAGCAGCCCACAATTCAAAACCAAGCAGCACAGTCGTCACCAAAAATATTGATCCCAGAGACACGCAGAGGTTAAAGATGGTGTCATGCACAATTGTCAGATATTGCTCATAGAAAACGTAAAACACACTGTGGAAAGAAGAGAGATAGTCATTAGCCATCCATTTGGTTAGACCTATTTAGGAGAGGATTCTTGGTGACAAGTGTTTGAGTCATTGAGGTTTCTAGAAAACCCCTACCTATTCTTCTTCTTGACTTAGGGCTGATCTACACTGAAAAAAGTTACATCAGCCGAACTACATCTCTCAGGTGAATGAAAATCCACAGCCTGAGAAAAAGTTAAGCTGATCTAACCTCGGGTGTACACAGCAGTAGGTCAACAGAAGAATTCTTCCATCAACCTAGCTACTGCCTCTCAGGTAGCTGGATTAGCTATAGCCTTTCCCATCACCGTACTAAGTACCTACACCGAAGCACTTCAGCTGTGTCACTGTAGCATTTTAAGTGAAAACATAGCCATAGAGGAACCAGACTAAGAAAAAAGGTTTTTTTAATCCTGGGAAGCTATTTTCCTAATTTTTTTTTAAATTTAAGAACATGGCAGTAACAAAGAAGATATCAAATACAGATAACAGGCTAAACCTTAAACTGAATTTTATGAAACATGAATATTGTTAAGGACATTGATATTGTTTAAAGTTTTCTTTTTTTAAGGTGGAGAAAGTCAAAGTTTTACCGCAAGATACTGATTCTAATTTAATTTCAGTTGTTTTGAACAGGTCTGAGGAGCAAGACATTTCTCCTCTGGGCATTTAAAGTTGGCTTTGTGTTTTTGTTTGTTTACAAACAGATTTTAGAATGAGGGAAGATTCCTCACAGTTTAGAAAAAGCATCAGTGAAGAGGGTCAGGAAAGTGGACAGCAACAATTAGAGAGGACAGCAACAATGAGCAGCAAGAATTTAGAGCACTGAATCATCTGAACTTTTCAAAAGTATAAACACCAAGGGGTTTTAAGGATGGGGAACAGCAGAAGGTAAAATGAAGAAATAGTGGCATCTAAGGAAAATCCCTAAGACCTGCACAAGTTCCTGAATGGCTGGTCAGCCCTCCACAGATTCAGATAGGAAAAAGAAAAGCAGAGGACATATGGCTCAGAAGAGATGATGGTGCAAGAACTGGAGACAGAGATAACTCCTGCAGACTGGAAAAGACCAATGTCTTTATTGTGGGGTAGATTGGAAGAATCGCTGGCAGGAATAGGTTGGAAAGGGACTGGCTTCCAACAACAATGTATTTAATTATCTTGGTAGAACCCTTAACACAGAGGTTCTCAAACTGGGTCAGAGACACATGCTCATGGTCACATAGTGCTGGATTTCCCTATTTCCAGGAGCTAAAGCATAGTAAAAAGCAGCTAAAATACTTGTAGATCCTTCCTCAGCTCTTAATACATACATCCAGCCAACAAGCACTTTCTCCAGAACCCACAACTTCTGCTCAAAGTTACTATACACACATTCCTAGGTCAAAAAAATCCACATATACCTGTAAGGGAACACACGGTAATTCTTTTCTTTGATGCCCATGGTTTCAGTAATGTTTTCTGCTATGATCCGTGCTTTTTTCATAGCATCAATGAAGTCAGCTGAGGTTTTTAGCACTGTATGGTAAGTCATAAAGTAAGTAGCTCCAACATCAGTGTTATTGTTTTTGAAGTTGACAGCAGAGCTATATGCAGCATGTCCTCTGTAAATGAAGTACACCTGTATAACTTCATGGTCAAGCAACAACAGGATCAACCTCCCTCATTTTGATGCCAAGAATCAGGATTTCTCAATGTAACACAAATAGCAGAGGAATCCAACTATCTGCAAATTCTTACAAGACATAGGTCTACAGTGTTCTCAGAAGATATTCCTAAAGTACAGAATAGTGCCCCCAAAAAGATCACTTGGGTTCTTGATCCCTTATGTAGGATGTTCCAGACAAAATAAATAGGACAAAAGAAAATCTGATACAACTTTGCCTCATTGGAGCACAACAACAGGATTTGCTGTTTTTAAGTGGTCTATATTTCAGTATATTTTTAAAATTAAAAATGCAAGTGTGCCCACAGAGGCTTAGATGATGTGTACACATTTCATGAACAAGTGTCACTGTTGGTTCCTATTTCACCTGCTAATTTTCTAACAGAGATTAAATTGATTCAGTCTATAGGCACTTACCCTTTTCCACATTTAGGATTAGGGTTATCAGACAAGAACATTGGCAAAAATTTCATGAAGTCTCCACCCTGAGGCCTCTGCTTGCCTTCCTGAGTCAGTGGACGGCAACGCATGCAGGATACATCAACAACTGGAAAAAACAAAAGCAGAAAAAAATAAAAAGCATTCAGTGTCAGCCAGACAGCCAGGGTACATCTATAGCAGTGGTCGTTAAAGTGGGATACGCGCACCCCTAGGGGTGCACAAGACAACCTCCAAGGCTGCGTGAGACCCCGGCGCTGCCACCGCTGATCCCGCGCGGGAGACCGCCGAATTCGGCAGCGGTCTATTTTGGTACCGCCGAAATACCGCCGCAGAAAGTGAAAGCTTTCTGTTTGGCGGACATGCCCTGGGGGACTGCGAGCGGACGCCACTCCGCGGAAGGGGGCCGCAGCAGGAAAAGATTGAGGACCGCTGATCTCTAGGACATTGTACCATACTCAGTTTTACCTCAGTGACCTGAAGAGCTTATCCAACCTAAAAGAACTAATTCTTTCACTGCTAGAGAAGGTAGCTCTTTTATGAATACACACACACACACACACACATATATATTAAGAAGAATATATGTATGCATTTTACTCTTCTTACTCTATCCAGAGAGAAGACCCAAAATACAGAGGTAAGTCCTATATTTTCTTCATCAAATGCCCCCATTTCTTTGTGCTTGGGATTACTGTTACATTAGACAAGGCTAGTCCAATACAAAAAACTAACAAATAGTGTTACCAACCTCTGTGTTCTGTATTCAGTACCATACAACAGATCCCAATACACAAGGCACAGCACAGACAATTTTTAAGACATGAGGGCAATAAACTGCTGATTGCATTGTCTAGAGCTCATACGGATCAAAGTTGTCCATAAGCCAATTAATTATTTTGGGAACAGTATTCTCCAAAAGGACATCTTCAAAGAATGCAGCATTTTAACATTTAAACTGCATTAAATTTAGTCTCCTTCAGAAATGGCAAAAATTCCAGAATGCGAAAGTATTTTAAAGAAGTACATCTTAGCCAATTTAAAAAAAAAAAATGTTGCACAAAGCAGGTTGAACGCTGAGATATTAAAAGTAGAGGATGGACTGAAGCGCCCTTATTTAGAAGAAAATGTATTTCAAAAGCTTTTGTAAATATGATTAAAAAGCAACACTGGAAACATGAAAAAGAAAACATGGAGTACCTGAAGCATTGCAGAACTGTCCAGTAGTATTGTAAACTCTGCAGCAGGATGACTGTGGTTTAACCCAATCAAAATAATCATCAATCCATGAAGAGGGGGGAAAGCCTATCCTCGTGCTGAAACATAACAAAAATAGACACCAATAGATGGTTCAAGAGACGCACAACCTTAATTCTGGCATTTCCTAAAAAGCGTTCAACTTCACAACTTTAGTGTTCTTTTAACACAGGAAATTACATACAAACTAGGTTTTTAAAAAACCCAACTGAACAAAAAAATTCCATCATTCTGACCGACACCCATAGGTTCAACATCAGGACTGGAACTTTAGATCCACAGCACAGGCCTCTGCAACTTAAGCCAATGGGAGTAGTAGGTTATCTTATGTGGACCAGCACTAGAGGGGATGAGAAATTTTGCTGGTGGGTTTCACAGATTTTTGCTGACAGCAGACATCTTGGGTTCCATTTCAGGTTCTGGAGGGAAATGTGTTCCGGGGTACCTAGTGTGCTCTGCCCCTGTCCCCTCTAGCCTGTGTCCCAGTACCAACTCTAGCTCCTAATCCCAGTCTCATCACATAGCCAGTCCCTGTTTCACCCACTCCAGACTCCTCATCCCAGTCCCCTGATTCAAGTCTCTCTGTCCAAACCCATCTTCCCCCAGTCTCTTCATCCCAGTCTCCCCACCTGATCTGAGGCTCTCCCCCACCCAGTCCCACTCTTCTGCCTCCTAGTACTAGTTTCTTTGCCCAGCCAGTCCTGTCTCTCCCCTGCCTGCAAGTTCCCAGTCCCAATCAACTCCATCCACCACACCCCAGACCAGTGATTCTCCACCCGGGGTACCTACGCATGGGGATACGCAGATGTCTTCCAGGGGGTACTTCAATTCATCTAGATCAGTGTTTCTTAACCCCAGGGGGGCACAGAACAGGTTTGGGGGAGGGTCAAAAGTGCAGGGGATATGGGGCCCCACGAAGCTAAGTTACATGCTTCAGCCCTAGGCAGGAAGGCTCAGGCTTTAGACTCCTGAAAGGGGTCTAGTAATCTGGAAAGCTTGACAACCACTTCCCCAGATGTCCCTTGTCCACTCTGCATTTGAGTCAGACACTTCCTCCTCTGTGCAGCCTAGGCACCAGTGGATGAATCACAGAGCACAGGAGAAAAAGATTCCCCTCTCAGTTCCTGAGCCCAACACCACATGAATTACAACAGCAATTACAGGAAAAGTTCTGCTCAGCCCCTGAGGTCACAACCTGGAGCAGGCTAAGTACAGATGGAATCTTTGGAGAATTTAAGCTGTCAGGCTCTAACGAGTCTAACTAAGATTTTTAATTTTTTTAATAATTTGGCCAAATGAGGGTAGGTTTGTTTGTTTTGTTTTGTTTTTTTTTGCTGTTCCCATGAAAATCACCTTGTAAAATTTCAAGTCCCTGATCCCAAAGCCTGAAAGCACTAGAATTGCAGTGTTTTTAAAAAAACACGTGTAAAACAAAGTATTTCCTCCCAGTCTTGTTCTGGAAAACTGCTCAAGCATTTTTGCTAAAGCTTTCCAAGAAGTTCAGCACAAGGCAGAGTCCCAGCATGGAAAATTTCAGCGCAAGCATTTGGCAAACATAACCAACTGAAATGGGAAATGTTCTGTGTAATAAGATGTGACGTTGCACTCCATAATGTTTTGTGGAAATATGCTCATGAGCATGACTATCATGTAACTGGAATATGCTTCATGAAAAATGTCTCTTGTAAGGTATCATTACAAAGCTTTAATCTACTTAGTGTGTTTATCCTATTTGTATGCATGTAACATTCCTGTATCTGAAGCTAGAAATATGAAGTATAATACTGAGGTCCTACTGTAATTATGAAAAGTGTGAGCCATTAATGGTCGTTCAGAATCTTGATTTCCCATGGACTAGGAAAATTGATTGTGGATGATTTACCTGCAAGCATTCCTGTGTGCCAGCCCCTGGGTAATGAAAAATGAAGTCTTACAGTGACATGTGACCATGTCATCTGGTAATGAAATCCATCTTAAATCTGGTACTTTTCCATTTAGAAGGAGGGGTGGGGACCCAGAGACATTAAAGGTTTCTGCCTTATGCCAAAGCTATAAAAGGGAGTGGAAGAGAACAAAGTAGGCTGCCAGTCATGAGAACACGTTTTCCACCTAAGATGTCTGCTGGAACTAACAAGGACTGTACCAGGGCAAAGGACTGGGCCCAGCCGAGGAAGGAATCTAGTCTGTGAAAGAAGCTTATTGGAACATCTGAGGTGAGATTTTACCTATAAACTGTTTCTTAATGTATAAAGGCTTAGACTTGCATATTTTGCTTTAATTTTGCTTGGTGACTTACTTTGTTCTGTCTGTTATTACTTGAAACCACTTAAATCCTACTTTTTAGTCTTAATAAACAAAAGTGATTTTATTAACTCAGCTTAAGTGATTAATACCTGGGGGAACAAACAGCTGTGCATCCTTCTCTATCAAACTGTCTGCCCTCTATAACTCTATGAGTTTACCCCATAAAAGCTTTACACAGAGTAAAATAGATTTATTTGGGGTTTAGATCCCATTGGGAGCTGGGTGTCTGGGTGCTGGAGATGTGACCCGCTGAGCAGTTTTTGGTTAAAAGTCTGTAGCTTTGGGGACGTGGACCAGACCTGGGTCTGTGGTGCAGCAGACTAGCACGTCTGGCTCAGCAAGGAATCCCAAGCTGGCAGGGAAAAGGGGCTCAGAGGTGAAGTCAGCATGTCAGGTGACAGTCCCAAGAGGGTCTCTGTGACCGAACCCGTCACAGATATGTTGGACAACTGTAGCTATACTACTTGCTCTAGAGATCAGTAGGAGAAAAATGCTGCACTTACTAGCTTTCAATTTCTGCTGCAGTGAAGACTTGCTGCACAAGTGAATTGTTATTACATCCCACTCCACCACACACCATGTTCTGCCCCTCCAAAGAGGTGTAGTTGTGCCCTTCTTCTAAGACAAAATACACAGGAGGACCTGCATGCAGGTATTTGCTGAGATAAGTGAAGTAATCCATTACATAGGAGTCCTTAAAAACAGAAAACTTGAATTAAATCTCAATCAGCTCAGTCTGTCAAGGTCTCATCTGTACTGTGTTAATGCTGAGGAATTGTAACAGGACAACTTTTGTATAGTCAGAGGTAGGTGACGTTTCAATTATTTGGTACTGGATTTAATCATTTCCTTCTGCAAAAAAATCACAATTTTTTAATCAACACTTACATCTGGCATTGAAAGAGACTGATCCAAGCCAATCTCTACTTTATGAGCAACTGCTATGCTGAATGACAAAAGGCCCACGAACAAGGATATCTAGAAGAAATGACACACAAGAACAGCTTAACACACACAAACAGTTTTAAAGACTTCTTCAGCCCTACACAGTGACTCCATGTGTTAATACTCATTTTTCTACCATGCAGTGAAGTTCCAGAATAAGTATACCAAGATGGACTGGGGTGATGATGGCAGAAGCACAAAAAAGAGCTATTTTCACCTTTGAGAGAAGGCACAAAGCCCAAATTAAATACAATACCATATTACTGACCCAGGAATGCCGGCTACTAATAGATTTAACCACGTCACAGAACCAATCAGTAGTAAATGAAGTTAGGAACTAATGGTCTAATCCAGGGGTTTCAAACATGCGGCCCACCAAGCCCTTCCCTGCAGCCCACAATGCTCTCCCGCCCCCTGCCGAGCTCCCGGAGGCCCCCCTGTTCCCCCGCCAAGCTTCCTGCAGCCCCCCCGGCTCCTCCCCCAAGCTCCCTGCGCCCTCCCCACCAAGTTCCCCATGGCCCCTCCCCCCACCCCGCCCCACGCGCTGCTGCTTCCTGCTGCTCCACTTTCTGCCAGGCAATTCTCTGGTGGCTCAGCAGTTTCTGGGAGGGAGGGGCCAGGAGTGAGAAGCCTTGTGCACAGGAGAGGAGGGGGAGAAAGGGGCAGGGATTTGGGGAAGGGGTTGGACTAGGGGCAGGGAGGGGGCGGAGTTGGGGTGGGAACTTTGTGGAAGGTGTTTGAAGGGGACAGGGAAGGAGTTTGAAGAGATGGCGCAAAAGTGGAGTGTGAGTGCAGCCCAGTCCAGGAGGGTGCTTTAATAGAAGTAAATCTAAGTTCCTGTTTGGTCCTTTGAGTGAGGTGCATTATTAAGTGAATATATTTTATTAAAACTGCTTGGAAATGACTATCAAAAAAAAGAACATTCATGGAAGAAGGTTCCAAGACAAATGAGAGAATTTATATTTTTTCACAAAGATAAAATTCAATACCTTATTTGTCAGCAAACCATCACTGTTCCCCAGGGAGTATAACGTGCGTCGGCACTACGATTCGACGCACCGTGAAAAATATTTTTTACTATACTTTTGTATCGTTGTATGTGTAACACTGAGGCTGAGTATGAGGCTCAGATTTGTTAGGTGATGGAGTAGTTCACCTAAGGCAGGGGTCTCAAACATGTGACCCGTAGGGTTATTTTCTGTGGCCAGCCAAGCTCCCCATGCCTCGCCAAGCTCCCCATGCCTCGCCAAGCTCCCCATGCCCCGCCAAGCTCCCCATGCCCCTTCTCTCCCCCAACTTAATTTCCTGCAGCCGCCAAGCTCTCTGCGCTGCCGCCTTCTCCCTGCCTACCTCCAGGCGCTTAGCACTTTCCAGGAGGGAGGGGGAGGAGCGGGGAGCTGCATGCTCAGGGGAGGAGGCAGGGCAGGAGTGGGACTTCATGGAAGAGGTGGGGGCGGGGCCGAGGGTAGCGAGGGGTGTGTGTCAATGATGCAGCCCTCGGGCCAATGAACTAGTCCTCATGCAGCCCTCGTGGTCATTTGAGTTTGAGACTCCTGGTCTAATCCAACTCCTATTCAAGTCAATAGGAGGAGTCTTTCCATTGAGGTTAAGCAGAACTGTCAAACTCAAGAAAAATGTTTATTTTACTTCTGCTTGCTAAAAATTAGGACTATCAAGTGATTAAAATAATTAATCACGATTAATAGTGCTGCTAAAAGATAGAATACCATTTATATAATTATCTGATGTTTTCCACATTTTCAAATATATTGGTTTCAGTTACAACACAAACAAGTGTACAGTACTCACTTTATAATATAAATATTTGCACTGTAAAAATAAAATAGTATTTTTCAATTCACTTAATAGAAGTACTGCAGTGCCGTATCTAGCATAAAAATAACTGCATTCAAAAAAAATCAGTCAAAATTTTAGAGCCTACAAGTCCACTCAGTCCTACTTGTTCAGCCAATTGCTCAGACAAAAGAAGTCTGTTTACATTTGCAGGAGATAATGCTGCCCACTTCTTGTTTACAACCTCTCCTGAAAGTGAGAACATAGCACTATTGTAGCCAACGTTCCAAGTTATTTACATGCCAGATGCACTAAAGATTTATATGTCCCTTCATGCTTCAACCACCATTCCAGAGGACGTGTCCATGCTGGTGATGGGTTCTTCTTGATAACCATCCAAAGCTGTGCAGACCGACATGCTCATTTTCATCCTCTGAGTCACATGCCATCATCAGAAGGTTGATTTTCTTTTTTGGTGGTCTGGGGTCTGAAGTTTCCACATCAGAGTGTTGCTTTAAGACTTCTGAAAGCATGCTCCACATCTTTTGCCTCTCAGATTTTGGACGGCACTTCAGATTCTTAAACCTTGGGTCAAGTACTGTAGCTATCTTTAGAAATCTCACACTGGTACCTTCTTTGCATTTTGTCAAATCTGAAGTGAAAGTGTTCTTAAAATGAAGAACATGCTAAGTCATCATCCAAGACTGCTGTAATATGAAATACCATGGCAGAATGCACATAAAACACAGGGCAGGAGAAATATAATTCTCCCCCCAGGAGTTCAGTCACAATTAACACTTTTTTTTTTTAATGAGAGTCATCAGTATGGAAGCATGTCCTCTGGAATGGTGGCCAAAGCATGAAGGGGCATACAAATGTTTACCATATCTGGGACTTAAATACCTTGCAAAGCCAGCTACAAAAGTGCCATGTGAGCGTCTGTTCTCACTTTTAGGTGACATTGTAAATAAGAAGCAGGAAGTATTATCTCCCATAAATGTAAACAAACTTGCTTCTCTTCGCAATTGGCTGAACAAGAAATAGCATTGAGTGGACTTGTAGGTTCAAAAGTTTTACACTGTTTTGTTTGCGTGCAGTTTTACAACAACAAAATATACATTTGTAATTGCGCTTTTATGATAAAGAGTTGCACTATGGTACACGTATGAAGTGAATTGGAAAATACTATTTCTTTTGTTTATCATTTTTACAGTGCAAATATTGTAATAAAAACAACGAAGTAAGCATTCTACACTTGGTATTCTGTATTGTAATTGAAATCAAAACATGTAGAAAAACATCCAAAATTAAAAAAATGTCAGTTGGTATTTTATTGTGATTAATTGCGCTTATTTTTAATAGCCATTAATTTTTGAATTAATCACATGAGTTAACGGCAATTAATTGACAGACCTACTAAAAATGTATCCAATATCAATTACTAAATATTTAAATAAATAATTTAAGCGCAACGATTATTTTTGGAGAAATATAATACTGTAGAATGTAGACATTAGTTCTGTCTTTAAGACAGTTCTGAGTTTTCTTGGATGATTTGTATTGGGCCCAAAAAGATTTTCTTGGCCAAGTCTCACTATGAGTGAAGGTGTACATACCACAATTGGTCGCAACCAATCCTTAAGCAGACATGGAGAATACAAGTCTTTGAAGAACAGCAACAAGATGCTCTCAGAGTGCTGGACTCTCTCTTCTTCGTCACCCTTGATACAACACAAAATATCCATTTGATTTCTCTAGAAAATAAAACCGAAACACATTAGAATTCATGCAGTCACCACCCAATATCGCATAGAAGTTGCGGTATACGGAGTTACAGTTGGACTCACCTCTTGTCGCTTAATATCCAATCCCAAGAGACTTACAAAGCAGGTAATTTGAAGAAGAAAGTCTATGAACACAGCCATTCCAGCAAAAAGGGAGAACGTGCGGACAGCTGGCATGGTAGACAAAGTCCCTGGAAGGAGAAGAAAGAAAGAAAGAAAGAAAAAAAAAAAGAGGGTCAGGACATTAGGCATGGCCCAATGCCCAAATCATATGCACAAACACACAGTCTGGGCCTTATTCACCAGTATGTTGGAGCAGCCTTGAAGCTGAGTTGCCAGTGCAAGGCTACCAAATGCCATTGGATGATTTTCCCAGAATAGGGGGGATAAGTCAAGTGGTATAGGAACTGCTAAGGCAGCTCTATATGTCACCCACTCCTGTTCACCCCTGCAGATGCCATGGGCATAGCTAGCTCTTCTTTGAATCCAACTTATCACTGGATGCCAGAACACCATGCTGGGGTCAGCATACAAAAGGTGATTTCAAAGACATCTTGTTAAAATCCACTCCAGTACCATACAGGTGGATGTAATTATGCAGAAAGGAACCATGGATTAAAACTAGTTCAGAATATTATCAACATGACTAAGATATTCCTGATCTCCCCTCTTTTTGGCCAGGCCTAATGTCCTGAATCATAAAATATCAGAGTTGGAAGAGATCATCTAGTCCAACCCCCTCCTCAAAGCAGGACCAATCCCCAATTAAATCATCGAACAGATTTTTGCCCCATACTCCTAAATGGCCCCCTCCAGGATTGAACTCTCAACCCTGGGTTTAGAAGGCCAATGCTCAAACCACGGAGCTAATCTTCCTCCCCATCAACATAAGACGCTATAGAATGCCTGTTCTGTTCTATTCTATTAAATTATTATTTATGCTGATAAAAACAAAGAACTAGTGGGATTCAGACATATTGCTAGCAGTCACTGGAAAGGTCGCAATACAATCTTGTGGCTGCACCTAAAATAGGAGCTGAAATATCCCATTATGCCAACCAAGGCATTCCTGTTATAGTGCTAGAGAAGGCTATAAAATTGTGCCAGACCATATGGGTTTTGTGATGAGGGGGAATACTGAAGTTCTTTAAGACTGAGATTTCTAGACTCCTTATTCCTATCATCTCACTCTCCCATGAGACTATATATCTAGCCAGTTCCTCTAATCAGAGGGAGATTTTTGTCGCTTCTATTTCAAAATCTACCATGTTTTATAAGTGCAACCGTGGGCAAGTCACTTTGAATCATGCACACCAGAGTTTCTTTTTATACAAATTGGGGCTAGTGCCTACCTCACAGAGGTGGAGTTAGATTCATTTCAGTGTTAGTAGAGATCTTAGTTCCTTAGATGTACTTTTTTTTAAGGCAATACAGTGAACATTCTTACTTGGTTAAGGCATTGTACAAAGAGGATGATGAAAGCGAATAAATAAATAAATAACGTACACAAGCAACTAGTACAAAATCTCCAAGCACAGGGGAAAAAAAAGACTAAATTTTTACCTAAGAAAAATGCTACCGTCTCTGAAAAAGACGAGAGCAATATACTAGGAGCCACGTCTCCAAGGATTCTGCCGATCTGCTTATCCAGAGTTTCACCCGGAAGACGCTCATCTCTCTGTTTTAAGGAAATGTAATTCACTCATTAGGGATTACAGTAGTATATTTCAGTGAACAAAAGGTATGTCAAGTCAGTGTTATGCATTTATAGCAAGCCAGTGCTACTCAAGCATGCCAGAGTTACAGCCAGAGACACAGAAACACTCTTTACCCACCAAGCAGCCACAAAGCCTGAGCAGCCATAGCATGAGCTTCCCCACACTGCCCTGCCAACGCATGTCAACCCAAATCTACAAGGCTCATAGAGATGAAAGGGTAATTCAGTCTCCCATTCAAATGTCTGGTCTTTGCTGAGATGCCACAAGGGTGCCAGTTATTTCTGGTGGGTTTCAGAGACAACTATCAGCTGGAAAATTGATTAACCACCACATTGTATAAAAGCACAGTCCTTGTGCTCAATATTATATAAACAGATGGTATTTCAGCCCCATAATCCAGCTCACATCCAGTCTACAAAGATAATGGTGAAATCTTTCACCACTGATTGTTGAGACCATGAACCATATTTGCCTATAGTTTACAGTCCAGAGGCCAAAAATAATTTTAATTCTTTCGAAAGTAAAGAGCTGCATCAGCAACATTCTTTACAATGAGAAAGTGCAAGTCACTAAATATCAATGCTGAAGATTATCCTGGCTCTTCTCCCCAAAATCAGCTCTCAGAACAAGTCTCTTCCTGCGAGGTGCCAGGCACCTTCAACTTCTACTGCGTTCAGTAGAAGTCAAGGGTATTCATCACCTCACAGGATGGAGGCCAAAGTAGGGGCTAATTAGTACGTACACATTAAAAACACAAGAGATCATTCTAATACCTGAAATGTCTGAACTATAATGAAGATGTTGTCTACCCCAACAGCTAGCACCAAAAATGGAATGACTTCAATAACAATCAGTGTTAGTGGGATTCCAAAATAGCTGAAGATACCCAGAGAACACGCTACTGAACTCAATACGATCAGGATGCCTGCAATGCCCAGAGAGATTTTTGAATCCACCTGACAAATGAACAAAATAAAAATAATACACAATATTAACTGTAATGAAAATGTATGTCAAAGCCATTCCAATCAGAACATTTTGGAACGTGTCTCATTCTAGGAGTGGAGTCTGGATTTCTATGATAAAATAAGTAGTTTTACTAATTACACTGACGCTATCTACAGCATGGTCCCTTTTAAACATTCAGGATTATGTTATCTGAAACTAAAAAGAGTAA
Organism: Dermatemys mawii; assembly: GCA_007922305.1. NCBI lineage: Eukaryota > Metazoa > Chordata > Testudines > Dermatemydidae > Dermatemys > Dermatemys mawii. The sequence continues at coordinate 53,804,028 of ML677334.1, forward strand.
AGCTGCACCTAATTTGAAAGGTCTTGGTTCAGAAATTACTTAAAATACCTTGTTATTTAATGACCAAGAAGTTTTTAAAAGAGGGGATGTGATGATAAAGGAAAGGGGATCAAGTGGGACATGGACTTCCCAGTTCATTCTTTTTCTTAGAAAAAGAGAAGCCGTTTGTAACCCAGAACACTCTGGTAAGACAGAAAGAACAAAACAGTAGGGATGCTTTAAAATAATACTACAATCACTAGCAGAATATTAACATATTGATCTTGAAAACGAATCAAAGTTGAGATTAGACTACTTAACAAAATAAAGGTGTTACAAAGATTACAGTGTTAACCTATTTTGAATGTTTAGGTGCTATACACACACACACACACACTTTACATTTTTATGATTGTGTTGAAAATAATATACATCATAAACTAAGCATACCAGAAATCTTTCGCAGCTTTTGATGTGACCTAGGGCTATTGAGATGTACAGAAACATGACAGCATAGCTAATTACAACAGTACTGATATCACTGTTACTTTCACGGTTTATCTCATCTTCAACACTCCGTTCAGCTGAGAATGAAATAGTTAAGTTTGGATTCTGGTAGTTTTTCACAAAGCTGAGAAACCTGAAAAAGAGAAGAAAATGTTTTCTTAAAAACAAGAAAAAGAAGGAGCCACATCTTTTTCAAATGAACATACAGTAGACCTATCCCTCAAAAGACAGAATTGAGATGGTAGGAAAAGGTTTAAAAACATCAAGGTAAGTCTTTGATGTTAAGCAGACCATATCAACCCCTTCTGCACAAGGGCACATGGTACTTAAGAACACACACTTCTCTAGATCAGGGGTCAGCAACTTTTCAGAGGTGGTATGCTGAGTCTTCATATAGTCAGGGCTTCGCATGCCAGTCTGGAAGGGGCGGGGCTTCGGGCGGAAAGGGAGGAGCTGAGTGGGCAGGCGGCTGGACCCCGGCTAGCAAGGCGCACGCAGGGGAAACGCCAAAGCTGCGAAGGGCTGACCGCTCAGCCCACTGCTGCTTTTGGGTTTCCCCCGCAGGCGCCTTGCCACCTGGATTCCCACCGCCTGCCCCACTCAGCTCCCGCTGCCAGCCTGGGTTCCCTGCACCCAGGCCGGCAGCGGGACAGGTGGCGGCAGGGGAACTCCAAAGCCGTGGGGGTCTGAGCTCTCCCCGCATGCCAGCTGAAATTGGCTTGTGTGCCATGCCATAGGTTGCCGACCCCTGCTCTAGATATTCCACTTTTATCAGAGCAAATATCTGAAACACTTCCTATTCCTACTCTCCCACCAGGTAACTGATGGTGCTGTGGAATGAGTGGAAGGCATGACTTAAATAAGCATATGACAAATCTGCTTCCCAAAACTTTGGATCATTTCCTAGCACTGAATACCTACCTTTCAGGAAGGTCTACACACAGAGTTGCACCAATTTAAATAAAGATGTGATGTTAAACCAATTTATCAAAACTGAGTCAACTTTGTGTGTGGACATTCGTATCACTTCGGCTTGCACCTGTAAGCCAGGTTTAAAAAAAAAAAAAATGTAGAAGTGCCCCTGCACAAAGTTGCACTGGTTTGATATCTTACTTTCACTTAAAGGAGCACAACGTGTTTAGACAAGCCCTTTGCTCTTCTCCTCAGCCCCAGAAACATGTAGCCAAGCAGAGTTTATGATGCTAAATCATTAGACATCAATTACAAATATGCTCTACCCCAACCACCCTGTCTCATCTTCCAAATATAGAAATGCTTTTCTTATAGCTTATTCTCTCTCCCAGCAAGTTGCCATATAGAACTGATACTTGTTTTTGTAAACTTAATCTCAGTCCCTTGACATGACATTGAGTAATTAAGTCAAAGGAGAAAGTCAGTCTCTAAAAAGAAGAACAGCAATGTTCCCTAGACACTGAAAACAAGAATAATTTAATTTCAAATATAGACAATTGAAAAAAGGTACACAAGATTTACTTCAGTAGTTGTAGCAGTCAATCTACTTGTGTAACTGAAATAGACCGAGACCTACATAAACATTTTCACAAGGATTTCTCAGTTGCCTGATAGCACTTTGTTGACAAGAGCACAGAGATACAACTCTTGGTTTATGTGCCAAACAAGGATCTCATCAGAAATAAAAAAAAGTTATTCAGAAGGCGAAAGTTTATACTTTGGATTCAGCTTTGCATGCTCACTGGCACAGCCAATCCTACATCAGTGTGTCACATTACATTTATTCGCAGAAGCGTTCTGTACTCTCAGTGCATGTTTAGAACATTGTCTTTGCTGTGAAGTCTGCTAAGCTCAGAGGGGGAAAAAAAAGCTTACTCCAACTATCACAATCTAGTGTTAATTACAAGAAACTTACTCTTTTTCCCAGGCCAGAGCTCTCATCAGCTTGTGTGTCTCATTGTAGTAATTGTGGACAGGGAAGGTAATAACGAGGGCTGTAGCATTATTGTAGTTTTCATCTATATGTAAAAAAGGAAGAGGTTGGAGGGAGAAAACACTAAAACCCGGTATGAAAACAGGACACAGATCTTTCTTTGTGAAGAAGATGGGGCACTTTTTGTAAAGTCCTCTCTTTGATTTTAATGGGGGTTGTTTCAAGCAGTTCATTTCCTCGATTCAGTGGGACACCAGAGACAATCTGCTTAGTCACGTGCAACTATTCCTCAGATGTCAGGAGCACCCATAAACTGTTAGAGAAACCTTGTCTTCAGGGGGACACGGACTGATGAGAATATTGGAGTTCATCCAAGGAGAAACATTCTTGATAAGTGTGATATCGTAAAGTATTAAGAAAGGTAGTCCTGATGTAGTTCATAACCTAAATAAAGCAATTCACAGAGATATTGTGCCTATATATCTAGCACAGGGATGAGCAAACTATGGCCTGGGGGCTGCAGCCAACCATACGTTCTAATCCAGTCCTCAAACTCTCGCTAGGAAACAGGGTGGGGGGTTGCCCCACTCCACACGTGCCATAGCTCTGCAAGGCTCCTGGAAGCAGTAGGATCTCCCCGCTCTGTCTCCTACACGTAGGGACAGACAGAGGGCTCTGCACACTGCCCCCACAGCTCCCACTGGCCAGGAACCATGGCCAACGCGAGCTGCAGGGGCTGCACCTGCAGGCAGGGCAGTGTGCAGACCTGTCTGGCCGTGCCGCCACGTATGAGCCGGGGCTGGGGGGGGGAACATGCCGCTGCTTCTGGGAGCTACTTGAGGTAAGTGCTGCCCAGAGCCTGCACCTCTGCCCCAGCCCTCTGCTCCAACCCTGACCCCCCTCCTGCCCTCCAACTCCATAGTCCCAGCCTGGAGCACCCTCCTGCACCCCCAAGCCCTCATCTCCAGCGCTTGCACCCCAAACCAGAGCCCTTTCCCGCTCCCTGAACTCATTTCGGCTCCACCCCAGAGCCCGCAGCCTAGATGGAGCTCTCACCCTCTCCCACACTCCAACCCCAATTCTGTGAGCTTTCATGGCCCACCACACAATTTCTACAACCAGATGTGGCCCTCAAGCCACAAAAAGTTTACATACTAGATCGGGGGGGCAAAGGACAAGCACGCCTGTTCACCCCCACTCAAATTATGTCACAATTAAAAAAAGAAATCAAAGTAAGAGAATATGGCTTTAATTTGTACACAATCTCTGATCCCTTAGCACTGACGTTCCAATGAGTTACCACGTATTTAAATGGAATAATATTGGGCAACTAGAAAAAGCATTAAGTTTCTCAGAGTGCACATTTACCACATGTAATATGTTCTTGATTGAAATGACTATGTGACTAGATTCTCCTTGACCTTACCCCATCACTCACATTAAATATTCAAAAGGGACATTGTCAAGGTCAACGGGGCCAAATTTTATTCTGGAGGGGCCACATGGTGTTCATTTTAAAAATAATCATGCTCTTCCCAGTCCTGAGTATCTAAAGACTTCCCTAAAATAATTACTTTTAATCACTGTTATCCCACCTCCTCTGCTTTGTTCCAAGTGATTCAAAAGGCCAGAGCACATCCCACCATCCCTCAAACTCCTGAGTATTTCATTTCTTGCCTCTAAGTCTTTTAAATATTGCCAATAAACCAACACTCACATACATGGAGAGCTTTCACAGAGCAGGTGGAACTCAAGGGACACAGAGTATGTTCTGTTCTGAATATTTAGCAGGAACTGTACTTTTTGCTAATATGCCACAATATTAATGGTCTTTCTGAAAGTGTGTGTTTCCATCCCTCCCAGGTCAAATCTAGGAGAAAGTCATTACATCCTCACATGACTATCTAATCATTCTTGCAAGAAGGCAAATTACTAGACTCCAACTCTCTGGAGTATGTTTATAGAGCACCACAGGACATCCATGGCACTTTACAAGTAAATAGAAGGCATTCACAACAGCAAAGAGACAAGTTGTACAAACCTACAAACAAAGACAGTGATCTAATTTAAGCATCAACCTTAAGTACATGAACAATATTTTCAGCTCTATTTGCAATTACACCTACCATCATATCCTCCCAACACGAGCCATGGAAAGACAGGTCCACCAAATGTCCCCAAACAGGGATCATGAAGCAAGCTTGTATCATTTAGAGAAGCTGGAGCTCTGCAAAATATATTCACAATTTTTTAAAAAAATAATCTGATATTTGGGGATGCAAAGCAGCATTGAAAAATGTGTACACTTACATATCATTTACAGTGTTAAAGCGATTATGCTGGGTATTAAAGTGACAAAGCAATAACTTTATTTGTAAACTGAACACAAAATTTGCTTGTTTTGTGATGTAAACTGAAAGGTGAAAACTTATCTGTAAGTTACTTATTGTAGTTTAAAAAATATTTTAAGATGAAAAAAATATTCAAAAACCACAACTAGATTTCTCAGGTGAAGCCTTTTTAAATTGTTAGTACGGAAGTATTTTACTTTAGAAAAATATTCTCTCTTTAACGCCCTGAAGAAATAAGCCAGGAATCCTCATGTTGCTGATTTGAAGCAGAAAAATATCCTGCATTTTTTTCCAGGAGGATATTTTTCCAGGGGGTTTGCACAAGCCTCTGAATGAGTCTCTGGTTCTGCATCCATCACTATGACTATGAAAAACCTCATTGAAGTGCTGTTAGACATAGAAATGCAGGAAAAAGATGCTATACTACCAATCAAAAGTACACGCCCAGATGGCATTCTATCAAATAAACCAGGACAAAAATTCAGAGACAGCTGGCATTGGATACAGCATGTCAAATGGAAAACACAAACCCCAACATAGTTTTTGAGAGTACATCAGTACATAAATATATTTTTAAAGCATGCATTTAGTGGCTCTGCTTACCGCACACAGTACAAGAAGTGAGTGTGGTAATCCGCATAGACATAGAACTCGTCCTCAACTGAATGGTTTAGAACGGAGTAACTGTTCTGAAAGTAGTTGAGCACACTCAGGATTGTGCAGTTGTTATTGTAGGGAGCAAGAGGAGCCAGGCAGATGTCCTTCAGCATTACAGTCTCATTGTCATAAGAAGCAGTTATGTTTTCGATAGCATTCTGCAAATCTAGCACCTGAAACAAAACACACTACAACTCAAACAGCACTGTCAGAATGCATTTGACAGAGCGGAAAGAGCACTTTTCTCCTCGGTGTAAGATCAAATACTTTTAAAAGTCATGGGGCATTTTTGGCAGTTTCTGAGCTGGGTACCCTCCTTTTAATATAAGCACACAGCAAATGATGAAGCAAAACATGGTTTTCATTTTAAGTACTAGGAGGAGTATTTTTCATACATATTGAAATTCAAAGCAGATGGGAATGTAGATACTGGAGTTTAAAACAGGGGTGTGCAAATGCAGGGGGGAAATGATTAGCCCTTTGCTGCAAGGCAGATTAGAAGTTTTGCAGTCTCTTTGCTAACTCCAGAGGACAATACATTTTAGATATTTATAACAGATTAGTTTTGGGGGGAAATTCATATTATATGCTAACCACATAGGTGAAACAAAACCCAGCTTCATACTAATAATTAATCCCTTTTAGGGTCCTACAAGTATTGCAAACACATTGCATTCATAGCTCTTCCACATAAATAGGCGTGCAAAATCCATGTTACCTGATATAGGATGTCTTTGTCAAGTGGAGGCCCAAAAGGCACATCAGCTCCTGATGGGACTGGTGAGTAGGTGTGTGGTTTACTGTGTGGGGCTCGGATAATAAGTTGTTCAGTACGGAAGAAAGGTCCAAAGTGAGTGTCAAAATACTGCTTCTCCTTGCGAGCTTGGCTGCTTGGGGCTGACCAAAGGTCTACAGGGTCTGTAGTGAGTTTCATATACATCAGGCCTAAACAGCACATGGTAATGAAGACCAGAGAGAAGAGAACAACAGGCCGTGGATTTCGAACACAGAAAGCCCCCCAGGACATGAATGTGAGCCGTAAACAATTCTCAAACCTCTCACCAAGTCTTTCACCACAGGAAGCCTCACCTGTAGGAAGAGGAGATACAAGATCCAAACTATTAAAATGAACTATGTTCTTATCCAGTAATTTATTTGGATCAGTCAAATGCTTCCAGACATCCTTACAGAGGAAATCATTTATTGATTCTAGATTTTTTTTTTTTATTACCAAAAAGCCAAAGATAAAGGTCTTATCAACAAAGGGGCACAAGCAGGAGAAAAACTGCTAACACACTGTTCTAGCTACAATAGTTTCTAATAATGTGGCAAGCCAGTGTGGCACAATTAGATGGAACCACGTTTTTTTATGAACATGCTAATAGTAGTCCCATCTACATTTGAGCATCTCTCTAATACTGCCAGTCATGGGTATCAGAGCTTTAACACTTATCTGTAGTGTGGATGGGACAGGACATTTGTAGAACATTAAAATCATGTTAGGTCATGACATGAATCTCTGTAATTATGCTGTCCTAATCACAGGGGAAAGTAAAAGATATTCCTAAGAATGCCAAACAACTATACATCGGCATGGCTAAATTTTCAAGAGTATGTGGACCCTCGACTTGGCCCCATCCACAGTGATGAGCCAAATGATGTCAAAAAGTAGTTTAGCTGGGACTGTATTTAAATGTTACTGCCAAATTCCATATAAAGTCAGCACAGACAATGAGAGTATGAAGAAAGTGCAGAAAAACTGAATTAAGATGAATCAACTAGGGCAGGAATGTTGGACTAGGTGATCTTCTGGGGTTCCTAAAATGTCTCAGATTCTTGTGATCCACACAGAGAAAGAAATAATATCTAATCAAATCCTGTCATGATCCCAGACATACCGTTGTCACGGCGAGAATTAACAGAGAAGGCTATATTGCTGTCGATTGGAGTGTACTCGGAGACAAAATGCCTTTTTCTGTTAAAAAAAAAAAAAAAAGAAAAAACCCAAACAGATCATATATTCAGTAGGTGGCTCTCTTGCAAAAATCAAGACAACTGTTTTCCAGCACTATACTATTGCAACAAATACAGTAAGAGGTGAATCAGGAGATCCAAAGTCTGGATCAGAATTGGCAAGCATTCCACTTTAGGTTCATCTTTAACCAATACAGTCACAAACAATATTTCACTATAAGCTTTACGCATCTTAAATTTGTCATATTTTAGAAACAAAGGGGAAATGATATATCTAAACTTGCCTTAAACTTAGATCATTAAGATAAATTTCCAGAAAGTTTAAGGTTTAATGTTTTAGACTAAAAAGTCTGTCAATAGTTTTATTTCTTTTTAAATGCAAGTGTAAAGACTGAAAGATCAGATGCTGTCTCCTATCCTCCTCCCTCCCCGTCCACCAATGTCTCTGCATTATTCTCCAACACTATTACTTAGCAGTAATAGTGTTGGAGAATAATGAATTTCCCTGAGCAGACCCATATGGTGGTAACTTCTTTAAACCCCCTGAAGTGACACCTGCAAGAAAACCACCAAGCCATAATGGCTAAGCTGAGGGACAGCTAGGAAAAGTCTATATATATAAAGCTAAATAGCCAAGTACATAATACGTAAATATTGTATACATTTCCTTGGGACCTTAGCCATTCACCCTTCATATGTTGTTCATCCTGTTAGATAAACTCTGTAGGACAGGAACCACATCTACTTACATGGTCTACAGTTTAAATAACGTATTTAGGTTTGTTTCCACTTGTGACTATCAAAATCATCTTAGCACAGTATGAACTGTAAAAAGCCCTCCCTTGAAAAATCTTCCCAACCCCAAAATGAACTCCACTCATAACACATAAACTGGGGAAAACATAATATTGCAGCATGTCCCAAAAGCCTCAAAATCCAGGCTCACAAAAACCACAGGAGGATGTAAATTCCACAGTGAAGAACTGACCCACTACTGAATAGTCACCATCCACATTCAGTTAAATCCATTAGTGAGTTGCTGACTCTAGTTGCCTTCAGTGAGTCAGCAAAACCCACTTAATCCTTTCACAGCTGTCAGTCAAGACACTTAGAGCTTTGTAACCAAGAACTCAACTGGTAGCCAGTATAGATCTGAGCATTAATGTGTTCTGTGGTCTTGTCTACACTAGATGTGTTGCAAGCACTTGCTTCCATTGTAACACACATCTTGTCCGAATACAAAGTTCCTTTAAGTATACTGATCATATTCCATAAATGTGAGCCAAGACTTAAGCAGACCTAATGGATCACCACCTCTCTTGGTAACAGGTTGTCTGCTGCAAATGGTTACTCTCATAAGCCCCAGCGTTGCAAAAAGAGCTGCCTGTGAACATACTTAAGGTTATACTTGTCAGACTAGCTAGCCTGCCCACACCACACTACAAGTTTCAATGATTTGATTGACTGTTGTAAGATGTTTCAGTTCTTTAGGGTTGACAAGCTATTTGTGAGTTAAATCTTAGTAAGCGGGCTATGTTTCCTGTCAGTTCAACAGCTTTCGTTTTGTTCGGGGTATTTTTTAGAATTCCATAGGGATGAAATCAACACTCGCGACCATTTGTCACAAGGCAGTTATTGTTTACTACACTTCCCACTGTATCACATTGTTATGGGTCTTGCTTGTAACTTTTTAGAAAGTTCCTCTTTAGGCTTGAAAAGTTTCCAAAGCTTTGTCCCAGCCCTCAGGCTATTTATTTATTTTTGAGGGAGGCAGTAGATAGTAGGAGAGGGCTAAGTTTCTTTAGCCATTTTTGTATTATGGGAGAATGAAAATTATATATACTTTATGCTGAAAGTTGTAAAATTTAAGCTCCCCCAAAAACAAAAGACTGAGGAAAATACTCTAAAGTTATCATCATCTTGCTAGTTCTCAGTGAGCAAGAGTCTCCACAAAAGGATAATAAACTGATGGTGTAAATAAATTTTCAAATTCAGGTTAGTGAGCATGCATAGTAGCTATCTCGTGCGTCTTCAGCAGGCTACCAGAGACCTTTGGGTATATCATATAGGATTAGATAACTGCACATTCTCCCTGCCTGGCCTGACCTGGCACAACAGCTGCTGCTACCTGCATTAGATTGTAAGACTCTCAATGAAATGTACAAGATCTTCCACTTGCCTTTGATCTTTCCCTTGCAGGGACAGGTGAAAAAAAAAAAAATCAGGAACATGAAAGTAGTTTGTATAGCCTGCTATTTGCTACAGCTTCAACAGAATTCCACACAATTTTCTGAACATTTTACCATACCCCCCCACAAAGAATTCAGTGCGTACTTCTAACAGAAGAAGTTGGGAACTTATCCCAATGAGAACAGCTGCCTCCAACAAAATCTAGCATTCTGGTGCTCTGTTAACCCTCTCTTACTGAAAACTGACCCCAGCCTAAAAACAGCAAAGCTGTGAACTCATCTCTCTGCATTCACTTCAGGCTCCAAACTTAATTCAGGTGAACCATTTCAAGTGATAATGAATACAAGGAATGTAATTTCTTCCCAATGCTCTTAAAAATGAAGAAAACTAAATGCAATAGACTATGCTAATGCAAGTTTTAATGCACAAAGTTAGGAAATGAAAAGATCATGGTTATACAAATTAATGTGACTATGAAAATATTCAGTTGCATATAAATAGCCATATACATAGTACAAGTTACTGAGAACTTTGACTTTTCCTTTTCTAAGAAAATTTAATAAGCTATTGTAATTTTAGCTTATTACCGTATGAGCCTATTACAAGCTCATGTAATTTTATAATCTATTCCTACACACTGTACATGAAAACAGTACTATTGTTCTTAACATAAAATTTTGCTTATTTTCCCAGAGCACAAAATAATTCTTGAACATGTTAATAGAAAAAAATAAATGAGTTTATTTTCATCAGTATTGAGCAGCTTGAATTGCCTACTTACCTGTAACACCAGACTCCAAAAATGACTGCAAAAAATACAAGTAAAAATCCCATGTAGGAGATCCACATTATGACATACATAGCATCCAAACCAAGCAAAAGCCAAGGTGCAGGAGGTGGAGGGGGCTGAGGCTTGGGACCACAAACAAGGGAACAGTCTTGACAGCTGCATGGTCCTGTCACATCATCCATAGATTCATTACAGCCTTTGGTAGCATTGTTCATAGGACTCATTCCATGGAGAGAAATATCTAAGAACAGAGAAATTAATTATAAATTTCAAACTCCCATTTCATTTCTGTGTTTATTTTTAAAGAAATGGGGTAGTGCCATCCCCAAAAGTTCAAAATTCACAAGTCAGGCCCCCACCAAAATCATCACATATTTGCCATTTGATTTCTGAGCCTTAAGGATGCACTCGTGTCACATTTTCAGAATTTTCTGCACAACCATGAGGGCTAGAAATTTACTTTTAAAAATATGAAAGCTGAGATTCTCATATGAGGATAGATAGATAAAGCTGGGGCTTTAAGAAAAGCATTCAACATCATAAAGCTAGCAATAAAAGTTGTGAACTTTGGCAATATAGAGATGATCTAGAGCAAGCAGTATGAAGTGGTTTTTAAAAATAAGTAACTTAAAAAGTATTAATTTTCTTCACTTTAAGCACCAAAATCACTCTTAAAACATGTAAGGTTTTACAGTGTGCAAATTCAACATATCTGGAAAATTTTGTACTCAGATATAAAGGGGAAGGGCAGCTTACACTAGTGGTTCTCAACCCACAGACCACTTGTAGTCCAATCAGCACACAGCTCTGGCCCATGTGACATCCTCAGGGCTATACAGACAGTATATATGCATGGATGCAGCCCACATAACACAGAGCTACAGATGCAGCTCACAGTGGTAAATAGGTTGAGAACCACTGGCATATTCCAACTATTTCTGATGAACTGGGGGAAAACCCTCCCCCCACATACCTTTAGCATTTATCTACACTAGAGAAAGGGGTCAAGGTTAGGTCCAATTTCACTAAAAATGTGAACTAATTTTAATCATTTTTCTCACTCTAACTAAAACCTTGGAAATCTAAACTATTACGAAATACTGCAGAGATTTTTAAACTGCTTGCCTTTTAAACAGCTCACCTCTTACTACTGAATAAAAGGATGCAATTAGAAGACAGTGATTAGAACAGCAAATTCTGACTATCAAAAGAGAATTATCTACCTTGCTATGTTGTTTCAGTGTAATGTGGTGCTTCTCAACAACACTAACATTCAGCAACAATCACCAACAAGCCAACACAATTAAAATTCTCTCTAGTTTGGTATTATTAAAACTATATAGTTTATACTACTGTAATATACTATTCTTGGGTTATTCTAATACATTATTGGATTTTACTACCACCTGTACTACCACAACAATGCATACAGTGTAAACACCTATGTTTAGGACACAGGCCACACACAGAAGAAAGGTTCAATTTCTTACCTGAAAAAATAGGAATGATGTTGAAAGGAGTCTGTCCATTATCCTTACTAAACATGTACTCAATCCAGTTGGTAGCATTGCAGTCTTCAGCATCTTTCCCACATAACAGCCCCAATGCTTTAATGTTACTTGATGGTGCTTCCACATCTTTGCAGGCATTATACATGGCTAGAAAAAGTATAAAAAGTCTTATTAAACAGAACAATGCAATTTTTAAAATTTACCTTTTGAATTCAAAATGCAAAATAAGTCAAAATTTAGTTCCTTAAATTCACAAAAGATGCTCTAAGCTTTAAACAGCAAATGCAGAATTTACATCCAGACTGGGAAGAACTGATGGAAAACTGCTTTTATCAAAACTAAAGTACTTAATGGAGGAACTTCTAGGAATACTCAACCCTGAGTACCTAAAAGGAGAAGGACTGTTCCAGGAGGTCCTCCTAACCACCAGGAGGTACATTATTCAACATTTCATTCCATATAATCCCATACATAGCATGAACACAAGAAGCTGATTGAGGGGCCAAATCTACATTGTAATTACAACTGAGTCAGGAGACCCAGTTACAATAAGTTTCATATTTGTAATGTAGATTGAATTTAAGTGCTTAACTGGGCTAAAGCCTTGGACAGCTCAACTACAGACTGGAATTACGTTAACTCAGTTGCAATTATAGCACAGATAGGGCATGCCATAAAGTTTCCTTTTAGAGAAAATGAAGCATTCAAGTAAAATTTAGAATTTTTACACTTCTCTAAGAATAATGTTTCTTAATTACTAGTGTATACTCCTAAATACTGGAACACACTAGTACTAATATTTTGTCAAATTTATTTTTAAAAAGTAGCAGTGCTTTATGAAAACAGGAGCAACTTTACTGTACCAGTCTCTAGACGTAATTTGTCACATTGAAACAAAATGCAATTTTCTACCACAACTGTCAAAAATGAAAGTGCTACACCTAACCTTGAAGCCAATATGTGTTCATGTAAAACTTCACTCTCTCTCTCAGATTTGGAAGACAATACTTCGCAAGCTTTTTGTAAGCGGGCCTATTTCTTAGGGCAGAAGTGGGCAAACTATGGCCTGCTGGCCACATCTGGCCCACAAGATCATCCCGCCTGTTCCTTGACTTCCCGGCCGGGGAGCCTGGCCCCCGGTTTCCCACTCCCACCCGTGCTGTCTCCCCGCAGCCTCAGCTCACCATGCTAGCAGTGGGGCTGCACGCTCCTGCCAGGCAGCGAAGCAACATCACTGGCTCCAGCTGAGCTGTCAGACATGCTGCTCTGAGCAGCATAAGAGGGCAGGGAGCGGGGGGGGGGGGGGGGGGGGGGGGGGGGGCCTGGATAAGGAGCAGAGAAGCTATGGGGCAGTCAGAGGACAGGAAGCTGGGAGGAGGTTTGGATAGGGGGTGGAGTCCTGAGGGTCCCACGAGGGGGCGGTCAGGGGACATGGAGTGGGAGGGGGTTGGATGGGTAAGGAGTTTAGAAGGGGGTAGTCAGGGGGCAGGAAGTGGGAGGCAGCAGCCAGGCTGTTTGGGGAGGCACAGCCTTCTCTACCCAGCCCTCCATACAATTTCAGAACCCCAGTGTGGCCCTCAGGCCAAAGAGTTTGCCCACTTAGTCTTAGGGCTTGTCTACACTGGCAATTTACAGTGCTGCAACTTTCTCACTCAGGGGTGTGAAAGAACACTCCCCCCCCCGCCCCCCCAAGCGCAGCAAGTTTCAGCACCGTAAAGCGCCAGTGTAGACAGTGCCCCAGAGCTGGGAGCTATGCCCCTTATGGAGATGGTTTATTTATAGCGCTGGGAGAGAGCCAGAGCTGCACCATGACCACAACAGGCATGTTCAAGTGATGCCATGGCAGCGCTTTAGCGTTGCCAGTGTAGACTAGCCCTTATTACATGCTGTACAGTGTCTAACACAATGGGGCCCCAATCTTGAGGGACCTTTAGGCATTACCACTTCAGCAAAACCAGAGGCTGTCGTGTTATAATTGAAATTCTAAATTCACGTTAATATTTTTAGCAGATTATTATAAAACTTTTCTAAGGGGTCTGTTGCTATAGTTTTAGGCACTTGCCTGGACCTAGACAGAGATTCTAAGGTAAGTTACAAGCAAGTGTCAAATGATCAAAAGGATCATTTCCACTCCCTTCTCCAAGTTACACTTCTTTCAAAAGAGGATGGTCAGAAAGACAATGGTGTTTATCTGAAAATCTGGATGGAGTATGAGGAATTCAGTTACTATGCTACTTTGGTATGGTATATTGTGAACTAGGTTTGCTTACCATTGGCAAAGCTCTCCCCAATATAATACTGTAGCTCTGTGATGCTGGTTTTGGGTTTTTTTGTGACAGGATCAAAGTAAGGCATAGTTTGTGTAATATTCAAAAACTCTGCTTGACTTGGACTGCAGGTCAACTCACAGAACAGGTTAATTAAATTATAAAAACAAGATGGGCATCTGCAGATGAAAAAAGCCAGTTAAACATTGGATTTGATTCATACATGTACATACACACGAAATATGAAGAGATTCACTTTGAAGGAAACATTTTATCAGGAAAGGTAAAAAATTTTTTACAATTAAAACTACTGAGGACTCAAAATATGAGCAATTCAATCGTGCAAACTACACTATCAAGACTCCAGTAAACATAATAATTCTAGATTTTCCTAATCAAATGTCACTCCTAAGAAGAGTTGACTCTTTTAACTGCAATTTTATGAGGATGTGAGGATTTGTGAGGGTGGAAGAAAGGAGAAAAACTTGTTGCCCTGTTTGCCACCAAAAATGAGGGGAGGTGTAATGGTGACGTTTAATCTGACTCAGTGTCACTTGAATGTAGTCTATTGTTGGAACAAAAATGCCTGTGATAGTAGGAGTTTTACAAAGGGTGGGATAAGAAACAGGGCTTTAAATTAAATAGCGGGTGGAACAAAGTCTGGATTCCTCTTTGGGTGGGGCCCAAACACAACAAGAGGGAGCCCACATTCCCCTACTGGTGAACAACAGAAGGAACCACTGTTCCTGAATACAAGTTCCTCCCAACCATTCCCATGAAGTTTTCTTCTTGACAAGCTTTCCTCAGTAACACCAATTTCACTAAGGGCCCGTCTACACTTACATTCTATAGCACTCCAATTTGCTGGCTCAAGTGTGTGGGAAAAATCACTCCCGTGAGCACAGCAAGTCTGAGCGCTTTAAGGCGCTAGTGTGGACAGACTCTGAGCGCTGGGAGCCACACTCCCAGCACTTGGAGCTAATCCCCTCGTGGAGGCAGATAACCAGGAGTGCTGGGAGAGCTCTCTCCCAGCACCATGCATGACCACACTTGCACTTCAAAGCGCTGCCATGGGAGCGTTCCCGCAACAGCGCTTTGAAGTTTCAGATGTAGCCATGTCCTAAGTCACAAAAATGCTATTTTGTCAGCTCATAAAAAACACCTAACAGAATGTGCTTTTATTTATTAATGTTACAAAGTGCTAATCATTTCAAGCTGCTTGTCAGCATACCTGGAGAGAAACTGCAGAGGCAGCTGCAAGTTATTTTTCAAAGTCTGAAGCTGCTGAACATCGCAACAAACGCTAACGTTATCGAAGAGTAAACCTGGGCAGAGTTCCTTAAATAAAAAAAGGTCAAAGCCATTAATTATAATCAAGTGGGAAAAAAACTAGGATTAAGGCATTTAACAGTAGAAGTCAGTAGAAGGTAACTTAAGAGAACACTAGTAATTCTGCTTCTGTGAGCAAAGAATTCATAAAATTACCATCTTAATTAGAAAGTTGTCAGGATACTGAACTTGACTTAACATGATTTGTTATGGAAACGGGGAAAGAGATTTCTTCTTGCCTGCAAGGGACTGTCTCTTTTTAGAGCTGCATGGACACTACCTGGCTCACCAATTCACCAGTACATAAGTACAGTGCAAGGGTACTTAAGGAGCAGACAGGATGATGTGTACACATCCCCACTGGAATGATTTACTCCTGCAGTTTGTTAGTGTAATTTGATGATAAATCTCAGAAGAGATCCCAAAAGACAAATTTACGAACCAACAGTCCCAGACCTACCCCTACCAACCACTAAACATGAAACATACATACAAAGCAACTTTGTTCGGACTACCTTGAATACTTGGGTTATGTCTACACAGCAAAAATAACCCACAGCAGCAAGACTCAGAGACTGGATCAATTGTCTTGGACTCAGACTGCAGGGCTAAAAATAGCAGTGTAGTAGACACTTCGGCTCATGCCCTGCGTACTCAGAACCTCCCCGTCTCAGTCACTAGGCTCCAGCTCTAACCTGAGCATCTACATGGATATTTTTAGCCCTGTGAGCTCAAGTTAACTGAACCAGTCTTGGAGACTTGTTGCCATAGGGTGAATGTTGGGCTTTTTTAAAAAAATTTTCCCCCACTATGTAGATCAGGGGTTCTCAAACTGGGAGCTGTGACCCCCCAGGGGGTCGCAGAGCAATTCCCGGGGGGTCGCAAGCTCCTGCTGCATTCGGCGGCCGCTCTGAATGCAGGAGTGTGTGTGCCGAAAAGCTGCCGAGCAGAACAACTTCCCACTTTTGGCGGCATTTCGGCGGATACAAAGAGAAGCGCTGCGAGTCTGCCAAAATACTGCCGAAACCAGAGATATTCCATTCGGTGGCATTTCGGCAGACATACCCTGGGGCCACAGCGCACGCTGAAAAGAAAAAAGGGGTCTCAAACTTAGAAAGTTTGAGAGCCCCTGGTGTAGATCATTGGTTCTCAAAGTGGGTGTTGCGATCTGTTTATGTGGGGGCCCTGAGTCCGGGGGGGGAGACGCGCAGGGGAAGGGGGCTGCTGGCAGCCGGCCCCCTAGCCCAGCCCCTGCCTGGCCCCTGCTGGCAGCCCCCTGAGCAAGACCCCTAAGAGGGGTTGTGCTTAGAGGCCTGGTGTTCGAAAGGGGTCACAAATACAAAAAGTTTGAGTACCACTGGTGTAGATAATCTACCCCTGGAGACTAAAGTTTAATCTGAAGATTTGTTACAGAAACTCAGAAGTTTTAATTCAATGATATACAAGGTATAGCGTGGCTTTGGCAGGACCTAAATCATACAAGGCAGTGACACATATTTGAAAGCATGCACCATTTTTTTTTTAGGTAAATGCAGAGTGATAAGTATCCCGGGGCTCACCTAAACATTATTAAACAAAGACGTGAAGTCACTGGTGCCACTGCTTAAGACAAGCATTCAGTTTCATAATGTGTGCAGCCATTTCATGTTTTAAGCCCAAGAACTTAGATTATTGCAGAAAATTATATTTAGGTCTCATTACACACATTCCAGCCCATATTCTATTTACCTTCTAGTTTCTAGAAAACAGTCCAAAAGAAACATACCTGCATTAAGTCATATCCATCTTTTGGAAATGCTATCGGTGGTCCTGTATATTTGCAGTTATATCTTTTACCTTCAGAAGCTATTCCACACTCCCCATACCAAACACACGATTGTGAAAGTACCTAAAAAGAGGAAACTCGGTTAAAAAGAGTTGCATTGTAAAAAACTATTTAAAGCCAAGAGACTTTGTACCAAAATGGCAAATATTTCAAATCATTGACTTTCAGAGAATTTTTAAATATAATGGATACAGAAAATATAAAGTAAATATTAGGAGGAAGGATGCCATCTAGACATTTTTCTTTTAATAGTAACAAAAGCAGAGTACTATTAAACTAGAATCATATCAGTTCAGACAATGCAAGCTTTTAAATAGCACACAAGAAAAAGCTAAAACAAGACCAGCAGACAAGATAAAATCAGTTTAATTTCACACACATGCCCCCAATCACTTTCCTCCTCCAGCAATACACATACATTTTCCTGGATTGGCTAGTTAGACACACACACTTACCCATTTGTATTCCGAGGGAAAACACATACACTACCCTTTCGGTAGACTGTGACAAGATATGTGCAGGAAATCACATTGGCAGTGTTATAACATGCAAGGGTTCTAGAGAACTCCCTATTCCACATGGGTAGTATTTTTCAATCGAAGACCTCCCAAAATGAATTTTAATGCTGGGTAATATGGAAAAGCACCTGCTCATATGAGTTGAAATGCTCACAGGTGACAGAGCACTTTGTAATCACTACTGTTATCAACCCTACAGAGAATATTTTTAATTAGTAATGTATTTGTGTGCTGCAGAAATGAATCAAATTAATGTGACAAGTTGATTTATTACGATGGGAAAGCTGAAATACAAGTTTTGCCATCAGTAGTAATTTGCTATAATTTCAAATTCAGAGAAGATGCAGCATAAACATTACAGAAATAGCAAGGATTATGTAATGCAAAGGTTTCTTAAGCACAGCTCATTCATCACATGAGAGTCATCTGGTCATGGCAAAATTCAGGGAGTTGTACTATCCATCAGCAGCACTCCTCTCCCCTGTCCCAGCTTACGCAGACTGTCACCTATTTTCTGTACTGCTATTAATTACCTATAGAAAGGAACTTGTGGTCACTGTTCGCAATGCACTTAAGAACGTTTACTTGAGACTAGCTCAAAATTTACACTGGTATATTAATGTAGAAAAGTTTAAGGGACCTCTTTTTTGGAAAGTTTGGCCTGAAATGCTCAGAAGACCACATCTGTATCTCTTTCTTCCTCTTTTCATTTTTTTTTAAAAACATGCATTAATACAATATCGTACTAGTCCTTTGGATTCTACCATATGTAACAAACTGCAGAATTTCTGGTCTCTTCTATCACCAACAAACAATTAAACTGACAACTCAAAGTTCATCTACATGTATCAATGTACAGTACTGTACACTATCATCCTGTTATTCCAAAAAGTATTTCAAACAACCTCTAACCCTTTTCAAAAGTATTTGTGCAAATATATAAGCAACACTTAAATGACATCACAAACATGCATTCAGTACATACTATATTTCTGCAAGCTTTTCTGTTCTGAAAGTTGCACAGGACAATTTACAGATAAAGATGGGGCTGAAGTTATCTTCTAAACAACTTTTACTAGTATTTGTCAAACATCACATGCTTATACTACAAGGACATATTCCTATGCTTTGTACTTGACCATGAATAACTTTGTTCACTAATCCAAGGGATCCCTGACAGTCTCCAAACATAACATCTAAGGACTACACAAAATTACATTAAATGATTCCACAGCATCCAATATACTAAACATTTCTGTACTGGATGACACAGAAACACACCCAAAAGGTGATGGAAAAAAATGATAGGACATTTGTCAGGGGAAGAAAGAAACTGTACTTACATTACAGTAACTGGTTTTTTTGAGATGTGTTGTCATATATATTTACTTCACTGCTAGCATGCAATCAAGTCTAGATTATTTTGCTCAGCAGCGTCTGCTGGGGTTGCATTTGCACGCAAAGTGTCTCCAAGTCTCCAGACACAGGCATTAAGGGTGAGACAGCTCCAACCTCCTCTCAGTTCCATAGTATCTGGGTTATGTATGGCTAACACACTCCATAATAGCAGGGAAGGGAGGTTGGTCATGGAAACTATCTAGATATTATGTCTCAAAAACCTACAGTTACTGTAGGTTAAATATCCATTTCTTCTTTTTTTGAGTGATTGAGCCTTTACTTTAATCCGTATGCTACGAATGATCTAGAGTAGTGGTGGGAAACCTGCAGCCCATCACAGTAATCCGCTGGCAGTCTTCGAGACAGTTTGTTTATATTCACCACCCATAGGCATGTCCGCCCACAGCTCCCAGTGGCTGCAGTTCGCCATTCCCGGCCAATAGAAGCTGCGGGAAGTAGCAGCCCATAGGTCCCTGTGGTCCATGCTGCTTCCCACAGCTCCCATCGGCTGGGAGCGGCAAACCGCAGCCACTGGGAGCTGCGGGCAGTCAACAAAGAAACGGTCTTGCGGCCTGCCAACGGATTACCCTGACGGGTAGCAGGTTGCCCACCAATGATTCTAGGAGACACGCTAAACAGATTAGTTCTGTTTATACAGAAAGAAAGCGCTCTAAAGAAATCTTCATGTGGTTTTGAAAGAGAGGAGGATAATTGATGTAAATGAAAGACTATTTTGGGTAAGGTCTTAATAACATCCTATCCTTATGAAAAATTATATGCTGGGGCCCTACGATCAAAGTTTGTACATCTACACATCTGGCTGATCTTATGTCCAAGAACACTTTTAATGGAAAGAAACAGGGAACATGTAGTCAAAGGTTCAAAAGACAGGCCCATTAACCCCTTAAGGGCAATATTCAGATCCCAGGGAGAAAGATTCCATAACTTGCAAGGGGTGGTGAGGAGGATTTGTAAACTGCCAGATCTTTTAAGTGTAGATGTCATAGAGTTTAGGCCAGAAGCCACTATTAGATCATCTTGTCTGCCTCTGCCCACCTGAATTAGAAGGTGGAGAGCTTCAAGACGTCCCGCAACAAGCTCATGGAGAGTTCAGAGTTCTTTAAATTCATGAGACAGTCAAGTAGATTTGGCATCTATGCTCAAGATAATGATAACCATGTGATGACAGACCAGACCTTGTGGCAGACAACTGTGCACTGTAGAAAAGGCCTTCGAAAATGATTTACAAATGGCCCATCTCTTTAATGTGTTCCTCTCCCAGAGATGATAAATATCAGGTATGCCCATTATTTAGAGGCATTACAACTTCACATGAAAGGCAATTTTGTGAAGATTGGAGATTAGTGTTCAATCATAAGTGATAGATCCCAGTACTAGTGATAATTCATAGGCAAACAGAGCAGTAGTTTCCTTATAAAAGGGAAGAAAGGAAACACCAGCAAATTACTGACACTAAACCTAATCACTAATGAGGTATTCACTAAGTACCTATTTACAGAACACACAGTGTGCAAAGAGACTGGTGGACATAAGTGGTGAGAAAGAATTGAGAAGTGATTGGGGTT
Organism: Dermatemys mawii; assembly: GCA_007922305.1. Taxonomy (NCBI): domain Eukaryota; kingdom Metazoa; phylum Chordata; order Testudines; family Dermatemydidae; genus Dermatemys; species Dermatemys mawii. The sequence continues at coordinate 53,824,816 of ML677334.1, forward strand.
GTTCCACCCTGGATAAAGGCAGAAGGACACAGAAGGGGTAAGACATAGCCCCAACAGACACTACTGATCAAAATAATCTAGACTCAAGTACACTGGGGACATGCACACCAACAGTGGAATATATACATGGGCAAACACTCTGAGGCTTTGTCTAGGGCTAGCCACCTGCAGGGTTGAATTTCTAATCAGGCACAGTAGGTACATGCCTAGGGGCACTGGTGTTCTAAGGGCATCTAAAAATTCAAAATTTACTGCTTCCGGGTCCTGGCAGGGGACCAGACCAGCTGAGGGGGAGACAGGTACCCACCCCCAGCCCTGTTGGAGCACTCCTGCCAGCAAGGAAGGCAAAGCACCCCCCTGTGGGAGGGGAAGAGCTCAGCAGTCCAACTCAGGGGTCCATACTGGGCAAGCGGGTCCTGAGGGAGCCAGGCCTGGGTAGGCCCCACTCCTGGTCCAGCCTGGCTGACTGGCCCACTGGGAGTGGCACAGAGCAGGTTTAAAACTTATTAAAACTAAAGTTAAAAATGAAAATATAAAGAAATTGAGAAGTAAGGTACTGGACATCTGGAGTTAGGCTGGGGTTATGGGCAATTGTAGGTAACAGGTACAGGGTTTACAAGGTACATGCATATTTCATATCCAGCATAAATCCAGATTGGGGTATGGGAGGTTGTTTTTTTTAAAAAAGTGTCAGTTTATAGATGTGTTCGGGTACACCACCCATGGGATGTAGTTGGAGTCCAAGTCCATGGAGGTATAGGCAATAAGTACACGGGTGGGGTGCATTCCTCTGTCTGTCAGGGAAGGGAGGGGTGGGTTGTTTCCCTGGTGGGCAGTCTCAGCTACTCGACCTGGTAAAGACGATGTCCCTGGACCACCTGATGGTGTCAGACACAGTGAGCTGTCTCATGAGCTGGGCGTAGTACCGACTGACTCAGCACGCTCTCAGTACCGGTTCATTCTGGGGGTCCCATCAGCCAGGGCTCCTACGATCAGGGCATGGAGCTGCACCTCATAGCCCTGCGCTTTCAGGGTGTTGGCCAGTGGGGTGTATTTCAATGTCTTCCATGCTCGGGCCTTGTGGAAGGCCAGTGACCGGTTTTCAAATGGCACCATGACGTCCACTATGAGGACCACCTTCTTCTCTGCGTCGGTCACGAGGATGTCGGGTCGCAGTCAGCTGTCTGTCCCGGGGATGGCAGAGTTGACAGAGATCTTTCCCAGGGATAGTGGGATGGCTTTCACCAGCCAGTTCTGGATGGCATTGTGGCAGTGCTGCCAGGCTCCAGAGTGCAGCTTGCATCCACACAGGACGTGGGGCAAGGTCTCGTTGGCGTAACCGCACTTCCTGCAAGGCTTGTCCGGGTTGCCATGGCGGATGGCTCCGTTGAGGGGAACACAGTTGAGTCGGGCCTGGTGGATGAACCACCAGTCAGCAAACCTGGTGAACCTGCCCCCGTGGAAGAAGTTTCTACTCATCATATTTTTGCACAATGTTTCTGAAAATTTCCAGGTGCATGCTGACCATGGCACCAAAATGGATTTAGCAAACAAACAGACAGTAAAGAAAACAAGTCATTTAACTGGCTTGATAGTTTAACCACCACCAATGTGATTTTTTATTATATAAATTTTGCTAACTTTGGAGTTAACTGTGTGACTAGGGGAATCTCAGTGTTCAGAAAATAGTACAAAGTAACAAGTGTTACATATATGTAAAACTTAATACAGAGAATTAGGAATCAAATACAGAAATCTGCACTTGTATTTTTTTTTTTTCCAGTCAATAAAAACTTTTTTCTATCATTTAAATAAGAAATTGTAGTGTTGCTGGAGTCATGTTGGTCCCAGGACATGAGACAAAGTAAGGCCCTGGTTACACTGGCACTTTATAGCGCTATAAAGCCGTCAGGAGCATGATAACTCACTACCCGTCCACACTGGCGAGGCACGTAGAGCACTATAACCTCAGAGTTATAGTGCTCCTGGTAATCCACCTCCGCACGGGGAATAAGGGCTGTACCACTCCCGCTGTAGCACTACAGCGAGAATGGGGACACTCACTGCGCTACAAGTGATCTCTTGAGATGCCTGGAGCCATTTAAGGCGATTGACATCTCTTCCCTGGAATGCGGAAGTACCTTTTTAGAGTTTCTCTCTTAACTCGGCAGATAAGCAATGCAAATGTTTAAGAAGGGAGCCTGTGTGAAAACAAAGCCTGCTAATCTTCTCTGTGAACGGATACGCACTCACAGGCTCTCAGAAGGACGGAAAAACCACTCGCTCTCTCCCTCCCCATACACACAACATGTCTCCCCTCACCTCCCTCGTTTGAAAAGCACATTGCACCCAGCTGAATGCTGGAATACCTGCCCTAATACGCTGCTCCCAATGCTGCCTGAAGTGCCGCAAATGTGGCCATGCTATACTGCTGGTGGGTGTCAGTGTGGCCACACTATAACGCTATCCCTATAGCTGTATATGAGGACAGCTATAACCAATACCACTATAATCCTGTAAGTGTAACCATGGCCTAAATGAGCTCTTCCTCAGGTCTAGATGAAATAACCAGAGTGTCCTGACTGGTTACTTTCTCCAGACTGGAGGAAGAGCTCTGTGAAGCTGAAAAGTTTGTCCCTTCTGCCCACAGATATTGATCCAGTAAGAGATATTACCTCAAGTAAGTTCCACACATGTCAAGGGAGGCAGCATAGTAAGTACAGTGGAACCCTGCTATAACGCGATGGATGGAATCCATAAAATCCCACCGCGCTAAATGAGGGGTCGCATTATAGCGAGGCCCCACTCCCCGGCACGTGGGGCTGCGCATCTCTCCCCCTGCCCAGCAGGGGAGAGCAGCTGTGGCCCCGCGCCTGCCAGGGACAGAGAACTCTAAGGCTGCAGTCTGCAGCCCCGGAGTTCTCTGTGGAAGCCGCTGCCCACCCACCTGCCTGGGGCAGGGGACACCGGAGCCTGCAGCCCCGGCGTCCCCTGTCCCGGCAGGCGCGGGGGCAGCGGCTTCCAGAGAAGCCTGCTGGAAGCTGCTGCCCCGTGCCTGCCGGGACAGGGGGACTCCTGCAGCCGGTCCCGGCAGGCGCAGGGGCAGCAGCTTCCAGGGAAGCCGCAGCTGCCCGCCCACCGGGACAGGGGAACTCCTCTGGTCGCAGCAGGCACAGGGCAGCAGCTTCTAGGGAAGCCAGGGCTCCCCGGCTGCCGGGACAGGAGGACTCCAGCAGCTCGGAGTCCCCCTGTCCCAGCAGGCGTGGAAACACGGCTTCCACAGAGAACTCTCTGGCTTCAGTCTGCAGCCCCGGAGTTCTCTGTCCCCGCAGGTGGGGGCCGCAGCTTCACTCCCCTGCTGGACAGAGGGGAGAGAAGCCGCAGCCCCCACCTGCAGTCCTGAATTCTCTGCCCCTGGTGGGGGAGGCTGCAGCTTCTCTCCTTGCTGCCCAGCAGGGGAGAGAAGCCCAGGCCCCAGCGCCTGCTGGGGACAAAGAAGGAGGACTTGGGAGCCACGGTATAACCAAACTTGCGTTATAGCAGGGCTCCACTGTATTTAAAGAAGAAACATTATAAAAAAAGATAATATGCCTTACTCTTGTCTCTGCTACAGGTATACAAACTAAAAGTATTATTTAATCCTCTGACATTAGTAGGATTTCTGTATGCACACAGTAAGGGACACGCACAGCTTCAAAAAAATAAGAATGAGATAAAACAAAACCATTAATTATCAAAAGCAGACAGTACCTGAAACTCCTTACAACTTATTTGAAACTGACCATATTTCAAGTTGACCAGTGTACCTTTAATCCTGGAAAAGTCAGACTCATCCAATTAACTACATAAGATGGGGGGACTTAAGTTCAGCCAGAGCAATACAGGAATTACTTACTTTTAGAAATAGTGCCATTGGGCTGTCTGATACCACCACATGGCCAGGACTTCACTTTTATATTTAATCTGAAATAGAACATCCACAAGAACAGTGTAGTCTTACATCATGCTGGGGCCTTAGTCGAATGTCACTCAGCCCTGGTCTATGCTGTGGGGGGAAATCGACCTAAGATATTCACATAGTTAAAGCTGTCTAACATAGCTGAAGTCAACCTATTTAGGTCAACCTACCCCGGTGTCTTCATGGCGCTGAGTCAACTGCTGCCATTCCCCTGTCAACTCGGCATGCGCAGCAGCTGAGTTCTGGAGTCGACGGGAGAGTGATCGGGGACTATACTAGACACGATAAATCAATCTGCCAAAGATCGATCGCTACCCACGGATCCAGCGGGTAGTGTAGACCTGACCAGACAGAAGCATATCACCTACTAAATCACTACTTCCTTCAGCTGTTTTGGCTGAGAGAGATGACTGGGTCATAATTCAAACTAAAAGAAAATCCATTTCATGAATCAGCAATGCAATACACTTATAATTGACTTTACTACACTTTCAGCACTCTATATACAGTGCAGAAATAGTTACCACAAAAAAACTGGTTAATATTTAGCTCTTATTGACCTAAACATATTTTTCTTCTTACAAGATAAAGAGCTAAAAAAAAAACCCACCACATGTGAGGAAACTTGTAGTAATATACACTATCCATGATTCCAAAACATACAACCATCAGTCCCCAACCCCCACACCAACATAAGGTCAGCATTTCTCCCATAAACTAAATGGGTATCCTATATATCAGAGACCATCATCTTTAATGTCTCAGACAGCCTTGACCACCACAAAACAAAAACTATGATGGATCCCTGAACTTTAAGACAAACACAGAGAACAATGACTGTGTTGTACGGATAACAATGAAGAATTATTTGTCATCCTGCACTAAACATTGGATGGTTATCAAAGATTGTATTCAGCCTGCCTTATCCTCCTTATCTTTCATTTCTAATCTAAAATGTTTGAAAGAAATTCAGTAAGAAAGATTACAGCAACACCAGTGAGAGAGAGCTTTATTTCCCTCTTTTTTGCGCTGCCCTCCCTCTTCTATCCCCTAACACACATACAGACCCGGGTATGTACTGTACCTTACCTCCTGTAATGCAGAATCAATACTTCTGTTGGAAATTCTAATTACATCCCCGCCCCCCCCCCATATTCATATCTGCTCCAAAAAAGAGGAATTTTTTTCCCCCGAGGTAACAGCACATTTATTCGTTGAGAATTGATTCACTATTAATAGGTCAATTTTCCCAACACAGACCACAGGACTGGAAATTACTGCCAAGTGTAACTAACGGATAAGCATAAGCGTCATGGCCTTTCAGGGTCAAATAATAAAGCACACAAAAGTTGTAACTAAAGTTAGGTTAAGAAGACTTTTTTAAAGTAACTTAGGCAGGCTAGCAGATGCACTGGGTTACTGTTTGACCAGGGTTTCAATCTGACTTGGTCATAAGTAACAATTACTTTAGCAGTGGGAATGCTGCATACATATCAAGGTCAGTACATAGCTCCTAGATAAAATTTGTCTACAGTCACACAAGTACCAAACAATTCAGTCCTAGTGGCAATCCCTGTTCAGATATCCTGCACTCGAGTAGTGGGGCTGTTGCACATCAGGGAAGAAGGACACTCAGACAAGTAGGAAAAACTGTAGGAAGTTCGCCAGGCTGTAATCATATCCATTAGACAGTCACTTCCCAAACACAATGTATACATCTCCCCTTGCCTTATAAAAACCCTTCTCTCCACCTTCCACCAGAAAACTGCAAAACCCAAATCAGAACCTTAATATGCAGAAGAAGCCACCTGTTTTTACTGTTTTGTTCTGGAAATGTTTGTCTCTGTAGTGACTCCCTTTGTTTTTACACCCATTTTGAACAATATGTTTTGATAAATAGTTTAGGAATTACTTTCACATTTATATAGAGCTTTTCATCCATGCATCTCAAATAACTTTACAAAGAGGGGTAAGTAATGTCTCCATTTTATGGATTGAGAAACCGAGGTATAGAGGTTAAGTGATTTATCCAAGGTAACAAAGCAAATCTGTGGATGAACAGGAACTGGAGAACAGGTCTCTTGACTCAGTTGTGTTATGAAACAGTAAACCAATAGATCCCAAGACTAAAGAAATGTTTATTATATAATTGTTTTGGGAAGAAAGAAATGCAAACCATCTATTCAAAGAGCTAAATGTTTATTCTGACTGCTTCCTCTTCACACTTCCATGTAAGTAAAAACCATATGCCATTAACACTGAAAGGATTGTCACCATCCTCAAAAACCATTTCCTGAAAAGCACTAAGCACTTCATATATAGACCGCAACTAAAGATGGCTGCAATCTGTTGAAAGGAAGGCAAAACAGATCCTTTTTTACAAAACCAAAGGTAAGCTTACAATATTAATAAACAACCTTGATTATGGGGCACATCTATCCATCCAGGTTGTTCATTCTTTCCTAAACAAAAACTAAAAGATCATCTGCACCAGACCTCAGTTACAGTGCAGAGTAAGCAGCAAGTATTGAGTGAAAGGCCTGAAATTAACATATCTATTATTTTATCAGAGCTGGGCAAGGCTTGAAAAAAGTATTCCTAATGCTTCCTAGCTTAAGGACTACAGGCATGTCACATTTTCCGTGCACTTAACTTGCGCGATTTTGGCTTTACGCGGTGGGCCAAAAAAAAACAACACACATCCAACTAAGCCTCTGAGCGTGAGCCAAAATCGTGCAAGTTAAATGCGCATAAAAAAGCCCAAGCCTCTGACAGCCCGCTGCAGGGGTCAGAGCGGACAGCCCGCTGGCAGCAGGGACCGGGGCCGCAGCCAGCAGCTCACCCGCCGTTGGGACCTGGGCCGCAGCCAGCAGCCCGCTCGTGGCAGGGGCCGGCTTGGCAGCCTGCTGAGGGGATCGTGTATAGTCAAACGAGTGTTTGACTATACGCAATTTTGGCTATACGTGGGGTCCGCGGAACGGAACCCTCGTGTAAGACGCGACACGCCTGTATAGCCACGTCCACACTCCTGAGCGATAGTTATACCGACCTATCCCCCTGTGCAGACAGCACTATGTCAATGGGAGGGATTCTCCTCTCAACACAGCTACTACCTGTCACGGAGGTGGCTTAACTTCTCCGTCATTGGTGTAGAATCATCATCACAGAATGCTGCAGTGGCACATCTGCACCGTTTTAAAGACCTGCCCTAAATTAGTTTAAAAGTGAAATAATATAATAAATCTTAGAATACGGAGGCCATTAAAAATCATTTTGTCTTGCATTGTTTAAAGATCCATCTTAAAGCATTTGTGCTGTGTTTCATGGAGGATCTCTAACCTACATGTGTACCATGATACATTACCAGATGTGAATGATCATATCCATTTTGGCTATAAAAATGAAAGCACACTTAAGTGTAAAACAGTTATTTTATGTACCATTTACACTGAGATATTATTCTGAACTTAATCACATTGTACCCTGGCTAAGGTTTGCCTCAGGCTCCCTAAGAGATTGTTCAGTTTTAAGAAATTCACATTGCACCCCCCCCCCATAGAAGTTTTATAATAGGAGAACTGTACTTTTACAGTAGAATGAATTATTGAGAGATAGATATAAACAAACACACGATAGAAAAGATGGTCCAATGATTAGAACAGTAGCTTAGGACTTAGAAGATCTAGAGGGTCAATACCCTTCCACCACATACTTCCTTTGTGACCTCAGGCAAGTTGCTTAGCCTGTCTGTGCCTCAGTTCCTCCTCAGTAAAAATTAAGACACTTCCCCTACCTCATAGGATGTTGAGGATAAACATATAGATAACTGTGAAGCACTTTGAAGTCTACTTATGAAAAGTGCTAGGTATAGATTATTACTGCAGTTTTCAAATTGTGGGTCATGATGCCAAAGTGGGTCATTACCTTGTTTTAATGGGGGTCACCAGGGCTAGCTTCAGGCCAGGGCAGGCCCCCTGCCTTGGGCTGGAGTCCTTGGGCTTCAGCTTTGAGCACCCACCCAGAATGGCAGGGTCAAGCTTTGGCTTTGCCTTCACGCCCCACCTGGGGTGGCAGGACTTGCGCGTGCTCAGGCTTTGGTCCCCCATCCTGGGGCCACTTAGTAATTTTTGTTGTCAGAAGGCAGTCACAGTGCAATGAAGTTTGAGAACCAGTGTATTATTATATACCAAGTCAGGGATCAGCAACCTTTGGCACATGGCCCATCAGATAAATCCACTGGTGGGCTGGGACAGTTTGTTTACCTGCAGCATCCACAGGTTCGGCTGATCCCAGCCTCCACTGGTCATGGCTCCCTGTTACAGGCCAATGGGGGCTGAGGGAAGCAGCGGGGGCTGAGGGATGTGCTGGCCATCAGCAGATTTCCTGATGGGCCACATGCCAAAGGTTGCTGATCCCTGTACTAAGTGCTGGTATATCTGGTTGGAAATGACGGTAAATTACTAAATCTATCTTCTGTGATAGAAGTTATTAATATGGTTACAGAAAACTGTAAATTCAGGCCTTGATTCTGAAAATATGTACACGTGATTATCCTTATGACAACTCATACGGTTTTGCAAAACAAGGGCCCAAAACATTAAAGAAGCAGTCAAGTCCAATTAAATCAATGGCATTAATAGTGCATAAATGTTTGCAGGGCAAGCTTGGAGCATAGTCAGTTTCAGTGTTCTCCTACTAGGTAGAGTCAGCTCCTCATGTTGTGAGACTTCCACACAGCAACAAGAGAAACTCTTAGCAAGGGAGGACAAATATGACTATAAAACCACAACAAATTAACAGGGGAACAAAAGTGTCAACTTTTAACATTTAAACATGTTAACAATGATCTTTACCAAAAACACCTAGTTCAGTAATTAGATCTGCATTTCCAGACATGCAGATGTTTGAGGGGCTGGGAGAAGAGAAGAAATAATTTGCTCCAACAAAAGCTCAGATGAAAGTCATCAGGCCTCGCTAATCGCTTCACAAGTGAAGTGTCTCCTGCCTCACGCGAGCCCCATTCCAGGAACGCGGCGCCCGGCACCACCCCTGGGAGCCGCGGCCGGGCCCGGGCGTTTTCCAAGAAACCTCGACAAACCCTGTTACTTCCCTACCGCTCCGCGACGCCCGCGTGGGTCTCCCCGGGGCAGAGCGCGGCACGTGGGGGAGCGGAGAGCCCAGCAGAGCCACAACCGCCGGCTCAGCCCGGTCACAGGATACATGCGGGGGGGGAGGGGGAGCTCACGCAGGCCGAGGCCCAACGGCCAACAGCTCCCAGCTTAACAGCCCCACGTCCAACCGCTCCCACCCCGGGGTCCCTTCCTAGCCCCCGGCTCCGCCTCGCAGCCTGCGGGGGCGGGGGAGGGGTTGATGCCAGCGAGACGACAGCAGCGGACGGGCTCCAGGGCCAAGGAGTCGCCCCGGCGGAGAGGAGCCGCCCTGGCCGGGGAGGCCCCTCGCTCACCTGCACCGGGGGCAGGACCAGCAGCCAGGCGAGCAGGCTCAGGCTGCAGAGGCCCGGCGCGGGGCCGCGCGGCTCGCTTCTCATGCCGGGGCCGGCGCGGTGTCTCTGCCTGGGGGCGCGGGGGCCGATGCTGCCTGCCGCTCCTGCAGCTCGTCGGGAGTGAGGCCGGCAGCCGGGCTGGGTCGCTCCTCCCTGAGCTGGGCGGGGCCGGGCTCCCTGCGAGTCGCTGGAGGCGACAGCGTCTCCGCTGCGGCTCCTCCTCGTCGTGCCGGGCCGCGACTCCGCCTTTTCCTGCGCTGGGGGAGGTGCCGCGGCCTGTCACGCCACCTCCGGGCGCGGCGCCGCGGCCTCTCCCCGCCCACCTACGGCGACGGCTCGGTCTCCCCACGCGGGCGCTGCTGCTGCCGTCGCTCGACGGCTAGAGCCGGGGCCTGGTGGAGGGACGCGGCCGTAGGCGGGGCCCGCCCCTTGATCCGCCCCCTTGGGCCTCTCACGCGCAGCGCGAGCCAGGGGCTGCCCGTCACCCCAGGGAGAGGCCCCGGGCCTGTGGGCGGGCGAGGGAAGGGAGTGGGTGGGTGGGTTCTCCACAGCGGGGTCCCTGGCAGTGGCATCCCCCGGGGGTTTGGATGGAGGGAGCCCGCCAGGAGCAAAGCTTTTGTGGTAGCAGATGAGGCAGTTTGGAAGGGAGGGCCTGGGACACACCCACGAACCCAAACACCCTTGAGATGTGGGTAAACGCAGATCCTCGTCTTATGGCTGGGCTCTGCAATGCCCAGCTCAAAATCTCAGAGTTAAACCCCCTCAGCTTTAGGGGTCAGCAGATCCAAAATCTGCACTGTGGATTGCTTTGTACTGATTGCCTGATTTGGGAGCACAAACATAGGCTTATGTTTACTTTAGTATAACTGTCACTCAAGGGTGTGAAAAAGCTGCACTCCTGAACCTCCTAATTATACCAAGCTTAACTTCCTGTGCAGACAGCAGTGTGTCAACTGGGGAGCTGCCACCAACATAGCTGCCACATTTTGCAGAAGTAGAGATATTAAGCCAAAAGGTGAATGTGGAAGTTTAAATTCATATCTGCTAGACATTAAAAATAATGATTTTAATAAAGACACTGGATTTAAGTTTATTGCAACAATCTGTAACACACTAATCCCCCCCCTTTTTAAATTTATTACTACAGAAGTGTCAATAGGCTAGTTCACTGTAAATGGTCTCTTATAATATGTGTTAACCTCTTATGCTAGACAATCTATTCCACCTTGTGTTTAGCTGTGACACTGGATGTTTATCAGGGAAGAAAAAAAAATCACAGCTGCCCCCAGGCCAGCTGACTTAGGCTCCAGAGGCTGGTGCTCTGGGGCTGAAAATCTGTGGTATCGATGTTCCGGTGGAGGGTCCCAGAACAGTGGCTCCAGCCCAAGAGCAAACTTCTACACAGCAATTTTTATCACCACAACCCAAGCCCTGCAGGCCTGAGTCAGCTGACCTGAGCCAGCCACAGCGGTGCCACAGGATTTGTATCCCAGTGTAGGAATACCCTCTGAGTACTCTTCTTAGACCTGAAGAAGAGCTCTGTGTAGCTCAAAAGCTTGACTCACCAACAGAAGTTGGTCCAATAAAAGATATTGCCTCATCCACTTTGTCACCCTGAATACTAGAAGGTTATCATTAAATCTCTCCTTAAAAATGTAAGCATTCATTTAACAAATCCTGCGTTTCTTTTTCACAATCTCAGTTATTCTCATGGTGACAGCACGACAGTTTTTATCTGACTTGAAAGTGTTATGGCAGGCCCTGATGCTGCAAAAGCTTGTGTGTGCATTTACATTGATGCATGTGAGTAGTCTCGTTGACTTCATGGATCTGCTCATCTGTAAGTGTTTCTAGCTTGGCCCCCTCTAAGCTGCAGAAAAGTGCTAAGTTTATCATGATGTTGGAATTTCTTTAGTTCATAACATTTTAAGGCTTGGACATCTTTTTTTATTAATTAAAGCATTTAAAATTAATGCCTTTTGTGGGGCACAGAAGCATTTTTCAGATGCTAGATAGGAGAAATAGGGGACGTTGTGGTGAAGTGGTCTGAATTTGCCAATTTATGAGCATCACAAGAGAGCAATCAGCGGACTTAGAGACTAGCCAGTGAGGGATAAGTGATTCAGAGTATCCTATTCAAGCATTAAAAATAAAACATGAAACATAAAACAAAATTCCATGACTCATGTTGCAATCCAAAATGCATACTAGCCACTTTCCCAGTGTACACACCTCATCCCACATGTTTTATTACATTTTTCTAGTAGAGGCATGTCCTGAAAAGAGCAGCAAACCTATAGGAAAACAGCCTGAGTTTAGAGAGAGCCAACACTACATGCTGTTTTAATTGAGGATTACTTGATTCCATCTGCTCACCAGTAACCAGCCTGTCCATGACTTAGAACTCTTTTTATTTTGGCTGAGTCTATAATCCCTGTGTATACTTCGTACAGGAATACTGGTTTGCTACATTTGTTAAGTGATTTGAGACCCTTCAGTATGAAAAATTCTGTATAAATTATATTAGGTGTCTAGCTAATGCATTTATTCTATAAATCTGCAAGTTAGTGTAAGTTATATGCTGTACATTACAAACTGCTAAATAGTTTCAAAAACATTACTTTGGACAGGCTTTTTAAAATTTTTAATATTTTAATCTCAACGCTTGCAAGATGGATCAGTGCTATTAATACAAACAATATGTTTTAATGCTATCTTCTGAAATGAAGTAGCTGAAATTATGTGCTACCAATTTATATTTTTTTGTGTAACCCTGTTAATTTCACTGGCCCACAAACTTTTGTTAATATAGGTCAAATATGCTCCTGTACAAACTGCTGACGTCAAGTGGCCTGATCCACGTTGTAATCACTGATTTGGGAAGAAGGAGTATCCAGTCTGCCAATGTATTTGTAATCTGATTCTAAGGAAACAGACTGAATAAACAGAGTTACACAGGTTCATACAGCAACTGCTGTCTTGTGCAAAGATTTATTATATAAATGATGCCCGCTACAACAAAACGTGCCAAAACCTTGGTAACCTGACTAATCATCACCATCTGTTGGTGAAAAGATGAATTGCTGTTTATAAATGTTAAAGTGTAAGTCCCCATCTTATCAATAGTATTACTGGCTCAGAGGGGACTCTTGTGACCAAAGAGGAGCTGGAACCATGGCCCAGACCTCACTGTGTACAGGCATGGCTATGCTGAGAGGAACATTATCTACCCTTCCAGATTCAGGCAGCACTATACTTTGCAAAGACATAACGGGTCTAGGTGCTGCCTCTTGGCCCATGCATCTCCTTCCCTTCCCTTTTGTGGCTTGGCCTATACTGACACATAACTGAGTCTACAGTTCCCACAAAAACCACAACTGCTTCCCTGAAGTTTCAAAAGTGGAATCAGCTAAACAAGACCTGCATGAACAGATCATTTCACATCGATCTGTCATAGGTGCTGGAACTAGCAGTGCAGGGGGTGATGCAGTACCCCCAGGCTTGGGGTTTCCATTATATACAGGGTTTAAAATTTGGTTCAATCCCTCTCAGCATCCTCAATATAAAAAATGTCCCAGCACTCCTGAGATCTGTGTAACAATGTCAGTCAAATTTCTGGTTTTCCAGTAATTTATTATTGCCATTTGTGATTTGTATTGTAACAGTACCCAAATGTTTCAGCAGGAACTGGGGACTACCTTGTGCTGGTCTGGAAAAACAGACAGGAAGGCATGGTCTCTCCCTGGAGATCTTGCAATTACAGACAAGATGCAACAAGTGAGTTAGTAGGTTTTAACTAATGTCACACCCACCTCCTACTACAATAAATCCAAACAGGTACAGCATGTTCCAAGGCTGATTTTCAGATTTAATCAGAATAATGTTGCCAATCCTGAGAAAATTGGTATTTGCTAGTTGGTTCTGTACATATTCCTTCTGTAGCCTTGTCTGTGTTAACCTTCTTCATCTGTATGGAAGGGTTACACTTTTTGTTACTCTTTCCTCAGTTTACTTAATACTTTGGTTAAATGGTGTTAGCTTCCAAGTTCCTAGCTGGAAGCAACAAGCTATAGATTATAGAAGAGAGAGAGCCTGCTATCTGCTTGATGCTGCAAGCAATCACCTCGTTGTATAAGAAGATATAATGGATCAAATCCTCAAAAGTACCTAAATACCTCTGATGATCTGGGGCAATGCATTTAGACACTGAAATACCTTCACAACCCTAGTTTGCCTCAGCCTATGAAGAAATGTATACACCATTTGCCTAGGGCTGGTGCATCTAATGCTACAATGTGTCTTTGATCACCTTATCTGCCTCTGCACATTTCTGTGGCTGTTTCACCACCTGTGTACTGCCCTTATTTACTCATCTAACAACTGCATGCCCTGTTGTAATTTTTAATCATGTCTTATCTGTGTCTGTCACTGAGGTCACTGGATTGGGATCAGCTGTAATAAAACATGGGTGGGAACCATTTTCTAGACACAGTGGCATTGCTAAAAGCTGTGTAGTGCAGACAAAGCCTAAAACATGGATCTCTGAGTCAGAAGCTATAGGTTCTCTTCCAACTCTGCTACAAACCTGCTGTGTGATCCAGGCAAATCACAACCTCTCTGCTACAATTTAATATGTAAAATGAGGCTAGTTTCCTTCTTCACAGTGATGTCATTTGACCTAAAGTCTATAAAGCTCTGGGGGATTTTCAGAAGGAAAGCATCATAGAAAAGCAATGTAGTGGAAGTAGTGGTATAATTTTTCACTGCTTCATCAGAGTTTGATTAAGGAAATTCTGCACTTCTGTGGCCCATATTATACACATTCTGTGGATAAAGAACTTCACTCTGAAGTGCTGTCAAACTGGCACAGTTCACAAGCACTGAAAATTTGAGGAAATTAAAATTGCACCCTTGCCAATAACTGTGAATGGATAACAACTCGAGGTATCCCTTCAGTTTGGTCCCAGTCCTTGGGAGCATGATGAAAACAATGTGCTTTGACAAGTAAGTGTTTTCTGCTTCCCGCAGCCCCCATTGGACCAGGACGGTGAACCACGGCCAGTGGGAGTTGTGGTTGGCGAAATGCCAGGTAAACAAAGTGGCGGGGCCTGCTAAGGGTGCTTACCCTGCGGTCCCGCGTGCCAACATTGCCGATCCCTGACCTAGAAAATCACTTATTGTATTCTATAACTGTTTAAGCTTATTCATATACAAACTATACACTACTATTACATGTGGAAACAAACATACATAGGAGGACTTCAAATAACCCCTGAGTTATAAAAATAGTAAAAGGAAGCTGAGTAGAATAATCTTTTTAATTTGAATGATGGCATGGAAAAGTGTACCCTAACAAAGCAATATACTTAGTGTAGCATCATTGTATTGAATTGAATAACATAAATGTGAATTGGTTTTATAAAATATACAGCACTGCAGGTCAAAGAGAACAGCAGAATTCAGAAAAGAATTAAAATTATAACAAAACTCTATGGACCAAATGCGGAGCTGCGATCAGAAGGTACAGCTCCATTTATCTCTATCTGTGCACACTGCTGAAAACCAGACCCTTGTGCAGTCTCTGGGGTTGTTCAGGTGTGAGTTATGTATTAATACAGTATCAATGCCTAATGTAATGCAACAGTACAGTAAAACAAGGATTCCAAATATTTTTCAAGCTATTTTATTCCTTTCCCATGTTAATTTTAAATATAATGCTTATGGACCTATTTCTGTGTGGCTTATTTTCTTGTGAAGCTTAGGGGACTTCACTGAATCTGGTCTAATTAGGGTTATTTATTTCTTGATCCAGATGGGGGAATTTATATGTGTAAATTAGCTGTCCACACCTCAAAAGATCCTGATACCTGGGAATCACATTTGTCACATGCTCTTTTTTTAATTCAAGCATCATGGCCCAGCTAAGACCTTTTATTCTAAATAAGTTTTGTATGCACTACACAAAACATTTAGAAAGGCCTTTGCAAAAAGAGTATGGACCAAATTTACCATTTAAGTTAGGCAAATTAGCACCGTAGTTCATAAAGTGAATTTACTATGGTCTGCAGCTGTACCACCTTGTGTTCTGCTCCTGTCAGCTCTCATAAGCTAAACAAGGCTGGGCAGGGCCAGTACCTGGCTAGGTGATCTCCAAGGAAGACCTAGGTGCTGCAAGAAAAGGTGGTGCTATGATTCAATCAGTGTAACTGTTTCCTCTGTCTGATTACCAAACATGTCCTCTAGTAGAGGACATTACTGGAGACATTGTGGAGGTTGGCGTAAGTTTATGTGGTCACAGAGAGCTCTATGGTTGCATGGTCTCTGATAACAAAGTACCAAGTATGGAACATCATCTCTTTCAATGCCTTGTAGCCCTTCCTCCATGCTCATCTGCTCTTCCTTCTACGGTCTGACATTAGTGCTTGAAAGGGGTTGTGATAGAGATTTTTTCCTCCTTTTTTACTCACTGTGTTGCGGTCTGTTTCCTTGCACATACTCTAACAGACTGTGCACTCACTCATGAGCCTGAAAATGTCACAGGTAGAGAGGGGTATTGGAGAGAGCCCCATGAATCTTACTTTGCATAGTGGCCAAACCAGGGCCATTGTACTTCTGGAGATGCTGTCTTTTGAGTGATAAGTAAAACCAAGGTCCTAAGCACATGTGGTTATAAGAGACCCCCATGGCACTTTTTATGGAAGTACGATATTAGCCCTGAAATCCTGGCCAAATTTGCCTTTAATTCCCACTGCTATTCCAGCTGGATACAGTATACCTTAGTGTGTGACCTAAACTGTTGTATAGTGCTGCAGTGAACTGTTAAACGTCTGTTGCTCTCTTCCCACCTCCATTCTCCCAGAAGTGAATGCAATTCAGTGGTGGATTAAGTGATTCATATATATCTTCCTGCCTACTTCACAGATACATTACAAAGCTTATGAAGCTAATAATGTTTGTGAAGTGCTTTACAATCCTTGGACAAAATATACAATAGCAGTGCAAAGTAAATAGGATGAATAGCACTGAAGTAAATAGGATGAAATTCAATAAGGACAAATGTAAAGTACTCCATTCAGGAAGGAACAATCCATTGCACACATGCAAAATGGGAAATGACTGGCTAAGAAGGAGTATTGAGGAAAGGTATCGGGGAGGTCATAGTGGCCCACTAGCTAAATATGAGTCAACAGTGTAACGCTGTTGCAAAAAAAGCAAACGTCATTCTGGGATGTATTAGCAGGAGTGTTGTAAGCAAAACACGAGAAGTAATTCTTTCGCTCTACTCCGCACTGATTAGGCCTCAACTGGAGTATTGTGTCCAGTTCTGGGTACCAAAATTCAGGAAAAAGGTGAGCAGATTGAAAAAAGTCCAGAGAAGAGCAACAAAAATGATGAAAGGTCTAGAAAGCATGACCTATGAGGGAAAATTGAAAAAACTGAATTTGTTTAGTCTGGAGAAGAGAAGACTGAGAGGGGACATAACAGTTTTCAAGTACATAAAAAGTTGTTACAAGGAGGGAGAAAAATTGTTCTTCTTAACCTCTAAGGATAAGACAAGAAGCAATTGGCTTACATTGCAGCAAGGGAGGTGTAGGTTAGACAGTAGAAAAATTTCCTGACAAGGTGGTTAAGCACTGGAATAAATTGCCCAGGGAGGTTGTGGAATCTCTATCTGTCATAAACATATGGATAAGGGTAACATAAAATCCCTCCTGGGCAGCTGAACTGAGTCTTTACCTGTAAGGGGTTAAGAAGCTCAAATAACCTGGTTGGCACCTGACCAAAAGGACCAATAAGGAAAGAAGATACTTTCAAATCTTGGGGAGGGGAGGAGGTTTTGTTTGTGCTCTCTTTGGGTACATCTACACTACCCACCGGATCAGCGGGTAGTGATCAATCTATCGGGGATTGATTTATCGTATCTAGTGTAGACGCAATAAATGGATCCCCAAGTGCTCTCCCCGTCAACTCCGGTACTCTACTTCCATGAGAGGTGGAAGCGGAGTCGACAGGGGAGCAGCAGCGGTCGACTCACCGCCGTGAAGACGCCCAGGTAAGTCGACCTAAGATACATCGACTTCAGCTATGCTATTCGCGCAGCTGAAGTTGAGTATCTTAGGTTGCACCTCCTCCCCCACTGTAGACAAGGCCTTTGTTTGTTCCCCCTCTGGAAAGAGAAAGAGACCAGGCAGGGACAACATCTGAAAACATACCTGAAATGATTCATTTACAATTACAAAAATTGAAAGTAAGGCAAGGAAATGCGTTAGATGACCTCCTGAGGTCCCTTCCACTCCTATGATTCTATGATTGTGATTAATAGAAATGCTGATTCACTCCAGCAACAAAGAGAAAGCAGGTCTCTTCTTTGGAATAATCAACAAATCCTATTAGTATATGTGTGTGCAAGACTGTGAAGATGAAGGGGCTATTTCAGTCTACAGAAGTACTATAACACATTCACTGTGAGAAGGGATGTTTCATTGCATGGGGAGGTATGCCACTGCAATTTCCAAACCTATCTGTACTTACACTGTGCATCTTTGATAGTTTTCCTCCTGGGCATCTGAGCCTGAAACAGCCTCCTTCAGAGGCATGAAGCTCAAATAAATACTCAAAGGAAAGGACCGGGATCTTTCCTGTTTTTCAGTCCCAGTCTGGTTCAAGTCACATTCCCCCGATCCTCCTTTTACAAAGCCCAGCATGGATCTATTTTAAAAGGGGGAATCAAGGAGACTGGTAGTGCCCTCTCCGCTCAGGGATAATGTGCACTCTCTGCTGTTGACATCTCTAAAAGGGGCCCTTAGGGCTTCCTCATAGCAGCAAGAATCCCAAACATTCTTCAACAGCTGTGTCACTAGAGCCTCCCTGCCCCAAGTTAGCCAGATGTGAAAGAAAGGGGGAACGCACTCAAGAACCTGAAAAGTCCTGTAGTAATGCAGGGAGCAGAAACTCATGGAGAAGCCAGGAACAGTCTCCTCCTTGATTTCTGCCCATCTTGGGCAGGACTGGGAACAAGTACTCACTGAGAAACTGGCACTTAACTGGCCACCTGAGCTTTGATCTCAGTTCATTTATTCCAGCTGCAGATAGGGCCACTGCTGGCTACTCTAGCCTCTCTGTTTTGACATGCCATCAGGAGGGTATGAGAAAAGAGGGCTGTCAGTGGCCAGTTCCTCTCTCTTCTGGAGTCAGAAAAGCCAAATATTCCTCTCTTTGGGACTGTGGCCTTCCAGTACTGCATGACTAAGATGTGTTTGTCCTTGACTTACCCACCAAGGCTGGCTATTGAGGGCTTTACATGATTGCCTGCCTGCCTCACAACTGGCTTCTCTGTGCATGATTTTGGTTGCCTCTAGTCACCTCCATCCATTGCAGCTCTGAAGAAGCTCTAGGGACACCCTTCTCTGAAGTGATCATCGGGGGAGTGATTTATTCTTGAGGGGACAGGGCTGCCTAGAATCCCTTAATTTCCTCCAAAACAACAACTTTAGAAAATAGCCCCAGAGATCCACACTGGACTGCTAATGAACATGAGCCTCATTTTTTTCACATGACAAAGTTTGAGTCCCGTCCTGCAAGGTGCTGCACAACCCGAGTTCTTAATGAAGTCAATGGGATTTGAGAGTGCTTAGTACTTCCCAGCCTCTTGTGAGGTCAGATCCTGGGTACCATGGAGACAGCAATGCTTTAAGTATCTAGCATAGTTCTTTAATCTCATATTAGTTTGTCTACAAGATTCAGCTAGGCAAAAGTATTGCTTTAATTCAATGAAAATACAGTGTTAATTACCCAACCAAGCAGATTGTTTTGGTACCATCTCATACTCCAACAGGAAAGCATTCAGTGTTCCCTTCTAATACCATATATAACAATAGTAGCTTGCAAGCAAAGGTGCATTCACTGCTTTTAATCAGGACCTGGATTCTCCCCCACCTCCCTTGTCCTCAAGAAAACAATAACTTGCACTGAATACCAGGTTCCTGGTTTTGCAGTAATTATGGCTATGACCATATGTTGGAGGAAACAGTTTGCACTAAAGTGAACTATACTCCCTCAAGCAATAATAAAGTGGCTCTTTTTTATTCACTAAAGCAAGAGTACAATGATTCAACTAAATGTCAGACTAGCAGCCTAATTTTAACAGGGCAGCAGTCCATATTTCCCTGGGAAGGAAAGCCCTGTCCACACTAACACTTTGAAGCAATTTGTCATGATTTGGAAGTGGACAGAATGGTTTGTGTCCACATACTGAGTTAGCACCATGTCTGAACCTCACCAAGGGAAATCTGTAACTTTGGTTTTGACTAACATGATTTAGGGCGTGTCTATACTGACTGCAATAACTACTGTATATTGATGTAACATGGTCCAGGGCCATGGTTAAAACATGTCCTTGTCCACATTACAGAACCTTAACCATGCTGTATCAGATCCTAGCTATACTAGAGGCCTGTAGCACAGCAAGATAAAGGTTGCAGCTGAGTGTTCTAGAACTATTTATTAATGTAGCCATTTGTATGGCCACACTAATGGGCTGGTACTGTATGAATTGGTATAATGCTACTCCTGGGGGAATTCTGCACCACTGCGCATGTGCAGAATTTATGTCCATGCAGATTTCTTTTCTTCCTTGCAGAAAAATGACTTTCTGATGGGGAAGCAAAGGGAAGCCACAAGAGCAGTCATGGAACCTTCCCCAGCAGTATGTTTTGGGCGCCCACGGCAGCTGACAGAGAAGTAAATCTCTGTGGGGCAGGCATGGGGTGGAACTGGGGAAGACTCCTACCCTGCGCCAGGCTCAGCTGCTAGTTCTGGCTGGGCTGAGGAGGACGGGACTTCCTCTTCCCCTGTCCGGCATCCAGGACAGGGTCAGACCCACCCTGAGATTTCGCCCTCAGCTGCAGGAAGCTCTGCAAACTACCTCCCCACTTCCTGCACCCATTGCTCCTCAGCTGCAGGGGGAGAGATCATTGTACAGAGAGCTGTTCCCCCATCTGCTCAATCACCATGCATCCAGAACCCCTCATACCAGACCCTCCCACAGAGTCTTACACCCCTCACACCCAGAACCCCCCTAAGAAACCCCATTCCACCTGCACCTAGACTACCCCAATAAGTCACCCAAATCCCCACCCCATCTAGCCCCACCAGCTTCACCTGGATTGCCACTCCACTGAGCCCCACTCCCTCAGTATCTGGACCCGCACACCCAGACCCCCATGACAAGCTCTATCCTCCCACACCCAGACCCCGCTGCCAAGTTCTATTCCCCCATGCCCAGACCCCCCTCCCATGCTGAGCCCTAACCACCTTTACTTGGACCCTCCTGCAGCATCCCATTACCGTTGCATCCAGAACCCCCAACAAGTCCCTTTGCATCCAGATCCCGCCTAGACCTGAATCCCCCAATGAGCTGCCCACACCCCCGTGGCCCCACACAGAACCGTCTCAACCAACACCTGGATGCCCCCACACTAGGATCCTGCCAGGCTGAACCTGTCTGCTCACACCTGGTGCACCTCTCATGGAGCAGCAGGATCCTAGGGTGTTTCTGGGGCAGGCCCGGTCCTTTCACTGTGTCAGGGTTGGGTGCAGCCTCACCGGTGAGTCTGTGTCCTGGGGGAAGCTGCAGAGTGATCTCCTCACTTTGTGCAGCCAGTGGCCTGTGCTCCCCATGCCATGCTGGAGCCTCCACATTTATTTGACAAATAAAATTTGCAGAATTTTGCAGAACTTAAAAAACATCTGTGCACAGTATTTTAATTTTTTGGGCACAGAATTTTTAATTATTTTTTGGCACAGAATGCCCTCAGGAGTATAATGTGCCCACATTACACATGGCCTACCAACTGCTGATGTACCTGCTCATAGTGGCTCCTCTCCCATAATTCCAGGCACAGGTCCCTGGAGCAGCTGCATTGCATAGTAGCTGGAAAACATTAAACCGTATCATAGACAGGTGTTTGTGTGTACAGTGTATACTGTATATTTATAACACCCATACAGGTATGCTTCACAGCTAAATATATGTTAATAACATACTACGTTTGGTCTGCTCAGTGACTATTTCCAGTGGTTCTGTTCTGTCCATGGATTTGAGCATATGTTAGGAGGGAAAGGAAACTACATTGCAGAAGTCCACCAGCTGCCCCCATACCCACTGTTGGATGGATTGTGGCACTACACAGGTCAGAGTTTACTCTGAGGAGGAAATGAGTTTGCTCTCATTTGCTTGATAACTTTTGGAGTAAACTGTAAAGTTTTGGATCATTTTAATAAGTTGTTGCTTAAGTAACAGCTACCTTTTCTCTTAGGTCTCTCTCTACGATCCAAAAAGAGCAGTCAAGGCCAGGGGCTGGATGGAGGACAGCCCTCTGAGGTTCTCATTGGGACACAACCAATTTCTCCAATCCTCCTCCCCCCACTCAGGTAGTCACCCCTCTAGCATATGTTCTGATCCTCAAGCCTAGTGTGGAGAACCAGAAGTTACTTAACTCCCTGCTGGTAAGCAAAAGAGCTAGGATTTTCTTGGGATGAGGGTGGGGTAGCCTGGGATATGTTTTCACTTAAGTCTCCTTTTCAGGTCTCAAGCAAATAAAAGATACAGATGAAACAGTTACCTCAGTGCCAGGTCAACTCCCGAGTAAGGTAGTCCATTACATATGTAACTGAAGTGTGGCTGTGTAGATGCTGTGGTGTTTCTGCTCCCTAACTTTTCCCCATTGTGTTGTGGGTTGTTTTCCTACTGACCAATAAAAAATTCCTTGTTCTAAATAAAATTGGGATTTCAACAGGTTGGTTTGTGTCCTATAGTCCTGCCCTACATGTGGCTGCAAACAGAGAAGGAGTTGTTGAGCACAGCTGAGGCCAGATGAGCACCCCTCAGCTTTCTTTCAGGCCTGCATGGTATGGCAGCAGGGAGGAAGGTGGACACAGCCTGGTCTCCAACCTGCCAAAGCCATTACTGAAGGGTGGGTTGAAGCCTTGTGGGACTGTGCTGAGGAGATTAATTGAACCAGTGCAGCTTGAACATCTGGTGCTTCCTATCTGCACAGGCTGAATGGTTCAAACTGAACAGATTCACAAAGAGGTGCACTTGATCTCAGCTGGTGCAGTCATAACAGTAGTGGGAATGCCTGTGAAATGGTTAGAGCACTTGTGTGTGGCTATAAGGTGTACTACACACATTTTAGGATTTATAGCACTGCTGGGAATGCTGGGATATTGAAGTATAGACAGGGCTGTAGTGCAAACAGGCCTTTAGGGCCCTATCTTGCTCTCACTAAAGCCCATAGCAAAAATCCTCTTTAGTTTAATGGTGCAAAACTGAAGCTTTAGTGCACCCCCGCTCTGTGTTGAAGGCTGATCTTGCTCACAGAGTGGTATCTTGGACATGCTCAATCAATTCTGCAATCAGGTTAAATGAGCCATTTTCAAAACCAGGTTTACTTTAGTGCCAGCGTGGACATGGCTCCTTTCTGTCAAACCACATCCGACATAGAGTTGGGTTAGCTTTTCCTGTGCTTTTCGTTTGTTCGGAGGAGCCGGAGGATGCGTTCATTTTGCGTTAGTTCAGCTGGCAGCTCATTTGCCTGAAACAAGAAACAGCATGGTTAGAAATGCGGGGCTAAATTTCCAAAACATGGCTTAAAAGCATTACAGCCCTGGAGAAAATGTTGGGCACAATAAAGAATCATTTGTGTTTAAATGTAGGCTGCACTCTAGCTACTATGGGCTAAGATGACCCTTTAAGCTCAATCCTCACAGTTCCTCAGTCACAGTTCCTTCCCTGTATGCTTTGAGGAGGAATAAATTATTTTACCTCCTTTTTTTTTTATGCAACTTACTTCCCTCCCTCCCACAGGTCTGGACAGCTCCATAGGCTATCATGCAGTAGAGCTGTGATTCTACCCATTTGTTCATGGGGTGGGGGCATATTGGGCATGTAGCTCCTGTTCAAACCCTCTCCCCACATGCTGTGCTCTGGGTACCCATAATGTAGCCACACTCACCTTACTTGCCCTGCCCCCATTCTTTACCTGTGTGGTTTTATTAGGGATAATTAAAATCTAGTCCTGAAAGAGTCATCACAATGTCTTTCTTCCTTGTGTTCACTTCCTATCATCCTGCCATATGCTTGTTTTGAAGCCACTTCATCACAAGCTGTTCAGATTACCCAAGACTGGTCTACTCTATGGCTCCTTTATCCTTAAGTGGACCAGTTTTAAAACCATTTCAAATTTTAGACAGTATAGAGAGGCCTTAAAAGTGAAACTTGCTCCTATACAAAGGGGTCTGCACAAGGCCTGTACAACATGTTAGCTCCACTCAAGTCCTCAAAATAAGGCTTATGTGAAATTTGAACAGCTGACAGGCTTTGCGCAGGGGGGGATTTTGGGGTCCTATGATGGTCCCATAGAAGCAAAGGAAAATATTGCCATTGAATTCAATGGGAGCAGAGGCAGATCTTTAGGACATTATCCAAAGCCCACAGAAGTAAATGGGCATCTAATGTTTGTACTGTGTGCATGGGGGAAAACAAACAAACAAACAAACAAACAAACACACAAACAAACAAACAAATCGAGCAGCAAATGGGGTTTGTATTAGGTTCTTAGTGACCAGAGTATCAAAGATTTTTGTCTCCTACTTTGTATCTACTGAAAACAAAAACGATGGGAACAGGACCTGTAGAAATTAACATTCAGATATAAAGGAGATATTTCTTCAAAGTAATGTTCTTGTTTTGGAAATCCACCCAATTACACCAAATGGCATGTTATTTTCCAAATATTTTCCAATGGAGGGAGGAGGGAAAAGAACTATAGAATAAAGCTCAAGGAAGCTAAGAGCTAGCCTCTGCAAATAACTGTGTTAGTAGTTGCAAAATCTGGCACATCCGTTTGGATAATATTATCAAAACAAAAGCATGAACTACTAATAAAATATAAACTATTGTTTTAAAGAGATTGGCTGTGCTTCCATCTAGTGGAAAGTGATAGAAATAGTATATGTAAATTCTATTTCCTTTATTCAAGATCATTATAATTTCTAGTTCTTGTATGGTAAATCTTAAAATGCTTCACAAAATCATCATCTTTCCCAATATTAAACCTGTCTGACTACTTAAATATTTTATGTGACTATTCTCTTGATTTAAAATTAAAGTTTGTTCCATCTCTGTTTGCAGCCTTTTTCTTCTGTATTTCAGCAAATGAGCTTACTGGGAAGAGTGTTAATGGAAACAGCATATTTTAAGCAACTGTTAGAGAATACTCAGAAAATAAATGTTGATGAATTCATAAACAAGAATATTTTTTCCAGAAACCTGATTCTGAAATGTTCACTCATTCAATCAGAGAACAGAAAACAATACCATGTGACCTGTGTCCAATCACAACTAACCAACCCAACCTGATAGAAACTATTTGCAACAAATAGCTCATGAACAAACTACAGCGGAAGAAACATTTGCATAAGTTATGCACTATATAATGTAAAATACTTAATGGAATCAAGCAAAAACTTGTTTCCAGGCAATTTGCAAACATGAAAAGTGCTGAATTCATGTAATAAATTATGGGATCCGAGTGATTTGTTCAGTCTCCCCAGTATAATTAATAAAGGGAGATCCAGGAAGCTGAATCCTCTCAAGGACCTTGCTATATAAAGTTTGAAAATAACAAGATATGATTTTAACCTGTTGTTTCTAATCCAAAATTTAATCTAATGTAAACCTAATCCAAAATTTCAGATCCAAACACACGCAGGCTTTGGGAAAGTTTGAATCCATATCCAAACTCCTATGGCTCAACCCAGTTCTGGTACATAGTTATCCGTAATTTATGATTGTCCAAGAACATTAGCTGGTCACAGTTTCTCTCAAATATAGTTTGCATACCAACAAAGAATTTTTCATTTAGTGAGACAGGATAGCTATAATTATTTATGGAGCTTTTCACTTCTAGCTGACTGGTTTGACAGAAAAGTTGGTATGATGGAAAGTTGTGACAATTTAATCTTTGGTGGTCTATTTATATTGAATGCGTGCATAGTCCTCATCCAATGTTTCTTTGGTTAATGTCCACATCACAAATATCACTATCCTTAGTGGCACTAATTGGCATCCTTGGAATCAGTGTGATAGAGAAACTAAAGATTGAATGGGCATGAAGAATAATTTCTTTGGATGGGGGTCAGGCACGTTGCAAAGACAACATGCAAAAGTGCGGACTGCCACTGTTCAAAATGAGTTTAGTAGTAATATGGAAGAAACTATGTTTAATGTTTTCACAGGCACGTTTTACAAACTCTGGATAAAAGACCAAAATGCACCTTGTTCCTAAGAGAAGGATCTGCTCCTGCTTCCAAAAGTAGTGCTACTGCTTTAATGTTGCCACCCAGTACAGCCGCATGGAGAGCAGAAGTCCCATTCTAGAAAATATAAACGTACATCTCAACCCTTAAAATATAAACATACATCTCAACCCTTAACAATAAGTCTCCTTCCTGGCAATGTAAAGGGGATTTAAAGTGGGTATAAATGTAATTCAAGGCGTTAGTGTAAATGAGGGTCAGGCTAACATTACCTAGTAACAGTGTTCTTTTTGTAATTCTGTTTTTCAATAGACTAGAAATATGTTTAAAAACCAACAAAAGGTTGATCTGGACACCATCTTCATCATGGCAGAATTCAGCCTTTAGAAAGCAAAATAAAATCACCAGAAATATATTCCAGGCAAACCAGTTTTGTGGGTTTTTTTCTTCTTCTTCTCTCTTTCTCTGCTTTAAAAATATATATGTTGGAGAGTTGAGGCCAGACTTTTTACTACAGGCCTGCCTTCTTTTTGGGGGCACAAAATTGAAAATGAAAATAACTGGGGGTGCAATTTTGCACTTGTAATGCGTGATACAGTAGTGGTTAACTACAGTACTTTTAGTTAATGTAATCTGGATGTTTAAGTATCTGGTTCTACTTGAAAATCTGGTACTAACACCTCCAATTATATTACACCCCAAAATAACTGCAAAACCATGCCAGCAATGTTTGCACCTGCCCCCAGATAGCCAATATAATTTTCAAAGCCATAACATTCATTCAATGAGAACTAAATCAAATTTAGAATTGCTTTGTCTGGACTACCACTCTTAGAATTCTAGTTTGCCGTCTAACTTGCTCTGCCAAATTCTGTCCTCATTAACTTTAGTGCAACAGAGGCCAGGATTTGGCACTAAAACTGCATGTTAAACATTAATCTATTTCAGAGAAAAATAGCAGAAAACAAAGCTGAATTCTATCTACAGCACAGTATGCATCCTCCTCTCAAAACTTCGTATGTAGGATTTTTAAGAAGAGTTTTAATCATATTTAAAAAGTGTATTGAAATTGAAGGAATATCAGTTTTCATGTCTTTCTTGCACTCTCTGGGCCCGGATCTTCACTGCCTCCCCTTTGCATAGTCATAAATATCTATAAAATAGTTGTGAATCAGCACCAAATCAGGACACTTGCTTTGTACTGATGTCAGTGAAGGCAGCAGAGAAGCAGGCCTTTTGTCTCTCAAGCTCTATATGCCAATACCAACATGCCTCAGTACATACCTTCAACAGGCCAAGTGCAGGAGAGAATTTGAGTAATTCCTCTATAACGTCATGATACCCTTTGTTAGCAGCTTTAAGTAAAGCAGTGGTCCCATCCTTTAATGGAGAGAGAAAGAAAAGGGTTCAGTTATTAAAACAGCTTTACATACTCTCTGACTGAATGGAGGGGTTGTCCCCTCCGACTCCATGTAGGGATAGTCCCCTCCATGCCTGATCTTTGCACATTCATCTCTACAGCATCATTCCATCTGTCTCTAGAATTCATGGTGGGCCATCTGCAGATCCAGGGATCTTTGAATTGGGAGCAGGGAGGGAGAATGCAGGAGGGATACAGCTGGGGACAGCGTGCATCCTCTTTAGTCCCACGCATCTCAAATACCACAGGGAATTTATATGAACTTTTCTTTCCCCTACTCCTTCGCTAGAGAACCCCTCCAAAAGGATGGGCCCCAAGACCGAGGGAAAGGGCAGCTCATGGCATCCTGGCTCCACTGGAGCTGCACTGCCTGACAACAAGAGGGGATACAGGGATTTCAAAACTTGCACAGAGGTGTAATGCCTTCATGCAGATGGCTTTGGGGCCCCAGAAGATTCCAGAGGATGTAAGTCCTATTTCCATGTTCACCAAAGAATTTGTGAGTGTGATCTTGAGCTAACGGCAATGTCTCTCTGCCTCAGTTTCCCCAACAGTACATTAGGCATAATTATTTTTGCTTACCTCCCCAGGGTGTTCTGAGACTAAATTAAGTGATGTACAGAGTGTGGAGATCCTCTGATGACAGTTGCTATGAAAACGCAGAATGTTTTTAATTTGGAGGCAGTCTCCCTTTAAGTGTCCCTCCAAAAGTGAAAATTACTCACGTTCCGTGCGGCATCTCGATCAGCTCCCCGGAGCAGCATTACCCTCACTACCTCGCTGTGACCCATTTGAGATGCTATCCACAAAGGAGCTGTCCCGTCCTTCAAGCAAAACAAGACTGATATAGTCTTCACTTTGTGACACTGCACTCTGACAACTCACAGCAAGGTTCTGGCTACTGGAAGGAGTGAACCTGGATCCCTTAATAATATCTTATTACTATAAAAAACAGTGGTCCCCAAACTGTGGGGCTTGCCCCCCTAGGGGGGCATGGAGGAATGTTTGGGGTACGTGGCAGGGCCTGGGCCAATCCCCACAGGGGTGGGGAGGGAGTGCCACCAAGCCCTGCTCTGCCCCCAGCTCTGCTGCAGCCCCAGCCCCTGACTGCAGCTCCACTCCTAGCCACAGTCTTGGACCCTGACCACAGCCCAGCCACGGCTCTGCTCCTGGCCCCGGCCCCAGCCCTGCCCCCAGCCTCAGCCCCTGGCTGCAGCTCCATTCCCAGCTGCAGCTCCACTCTCGGTTCCATACTTGCCCTCAGCCCTCTTACCCCCATCGTCTGTGTCTAGTTATGGCAGTGGGCCCCAAACTTTTCATAGTCACACCCCCCTGACTCCTGCCTGCCCTCTTCTCCGTAAGGAGCCAGAGCCCTGCGGTAGCCGTGTTAGTCTGGAATTGCAGAAGTGACAAAGAGTCCTGTGGCACCTTAAAGACTAACCAATAAAACTAGACTCAGTTTTATTTAAGCACCATTTGGGAGCTGAGTGTACATTGTTGTGGAATGGAAGTATCAAATCTAATTCCCCATGCATAACCAAGCTGAACATTTTATGCTACATACACAGAACCCTAAATTCCTTTTCATTGTTAAATCTTTTTTATTCTCACCAACTGTGTGCTCATCAGTTAGCTGTTTGCCTGTTTAGCACATTTGGTGGTAAACTGGTTAAGCACATTTGGTAGAATGGGCAAAATGTTCCTCACATTGACACATGCCTAGCCTTTACACTTCTGTCTTTTCTGATGCACAGAAAGAACAAAAATACACCCTGAAATCATGGTTTCACAGTCAAGGCTCAATACACAAGAATAATAATAAAAAGGAGCTTTTCCCCTTCTTGTATAATTTCTGTATAAATGTTCTCATTGATATTACAGTGGCTGCCCACACCCTATACATCCTATTTACATAGTGAATTTTCTTTGTGATCCAAAAATAAAATTCAAAGGCTCCCTTGTACGCAGAGTATATAACTCAAGCTAACAAGTGGCATAGCAAAAATTGTCCATCTCCAATGTACAGTTTTCTCCCCATCAATGACTCAAGTGTTTCGTGATTATTTTTAAATGTTGTCCAACAGAGAGCGCTAGGATATGGCACCAGAGTCATGAGCTGTAAAAGTCTGGAAAAGATCCAAGTCCCATCAAAACAGGGAAATCTGCACATAGAACATGTATTGTGCAATTTGTGGTTCTACTTATATAAGAATTGCAAAACACGACGAGACAAGTTTAGCACAGGGGACTTGGTAGCTTTGCTTCAGTTAAGGAAAAGTTAAAGTTTTACCTATATGAATAAAACAAAGTAGAAGGAAATGATAACATTATTATTTATATTGCAGTTGTGCCCAAAAGGTCAGGGCACTGATTATGGTAGGTGCTATTAAAACATATAGTAGAAGACGGTGCATGCCCTGAAGAGCTTACAAGCTAAGATGACAAAAACAAATGAAGTTGGGGGCAGAACAGGATACAGTACACGGGCAAATGGTTAGCTGCAGCTTCTTCCTCTGAGATTGGTGTCCCCAGTGGGTGAGGAGAGTGGTATCATTCAAATAGGTACAATATTTACACATTAGGCCAGCTGCTTGGCCCCTGACGTGTGTCCCCTTTACACTGGTCCTTGGTGCAAAAGAGACATGAAGCTACCCTAAAAAAGCCATTTGAGGTTTTCCCTTGTATATAGGACTCCTCAGTAGCAGCCAGTGCAGTGTAGCGAAACAATTTCTAATATAGGGAATTTTAAATACATTATCTATTTTAAAACTATTTTTATTTTCTTATTTGATTGCAAACAAATAGACAAACTGTATCTGGCTACACCTAACAGCTCTATAACCTATCATCATATCATTCCCTCCTGACATACATTTATGCTGCCCTTTATCTTACTCTCCACTAATTCAAGAGACCGCTTTGTGGGTCTGGGCTTTACAATACACCAGTGTTTGGATGAGGTTTTTGATGTTTAGGAAGGGCCAAATCAAGGTAGTAGTCATGATATTCATGGCACGACCTCTAAGGAGCCCCAGGGCAGATGGGCTGCATAACCTTAAGAGTCCTGTCCTCAGCTTGTGTTAACTGGCATTGCTTCACTGATGTCAATGGAGCAATGGAGTTGCAGTTCTGTCCCCTTTGCTTATAATAATGCTTTCTTGATACACATGTACAGTGTCTGTAGGTTTTACCGTGTGTATGTGTGTATACACACACACACACATATAATACATGTTATATGGAAAATAACGTAAAAAACCCTTTAAAAGTTGAATTTTCAGAAACTGAGTATTTTGATCTTCCCCTGGCATCTCAGACTAAAAACTTGGTGTGATGCAGCCTCTCACACTCCATGTGAACCTCACTGGCAAACAATCATCTTGCTTTGTTAGTCTTTAAGGTGCCACCAGACTCTTCATTGTTTTTGTAGATACAGACTAACATGGCTACCCTTCTGATATTTGTTTTGGAGTTAGAGCAACAAAAAAAGCTAGCCCGTACCAGGCTTCAGATGCTGCTCCAAAAGCTCTGTCTAGAGTCTAAAGCAAATGATGACAAAAGAATTTCAGTGCAGTCCCCATAGAGACCTTGTCACAACGTCACAGAGAAGGAAAGGATGTTTGTGCAGGCAGAAATTATACTGTTAAGGAAGAAACAAATGAAACTGGCCCCAAAACTACATTATTAAAGAATGTAAATGTTGAGATGTACATTCTCAAGAGCAAGGCAGAAAGAAGGTCTGGTCGTGGGGGCAGGGGGAAAGAGAAGGATGGGGCCTGTAAGTTTTACGTCACATAGGGACCTACAAAGCCTAAGGCCAGCCTTATATACAATGCAACATAGCACCAGGAAATACTTACTACATCATTATTATAGCAACGTTGCAGTTGCTGGTTGAAGAGGCACTGTTTAAATATCACTCTTGGATGGATATTTTTCACACTTGAACCAAGGCTAATTTTTTGGGGGGGGTGTGAAATGATGAAAGCCCATCACGCCATTTCTTTAATTATCTGAGTATAATAACAGGTTTTTCATTTGTTAAGAAAACAGTTCAGATTAGAGATGGGCCAAACAAAGACTCCAGACATAAACACTACTGAATTTATCCAGAGCTAAACTTAGCAGCTGGCCATTAGGTACTGAACTTAGCAAAAGTCAAAAGGTACCCTGCAGCAATCTAGGCCTAGACAGCTAGGGTACTTTTACACTGGAATAAAAGATCTGCAATATAGCAGTGGTGGGTCTGGGTCAGCTGACACAGGATTGTGGCGCTCAGTCTGTGGGGCTGTAAATTGCTGTATAGGTGTTTGGGCTCAAGCTGGAGCCAGGGCCCTGGAAGGGGAAGAGTCCCAGACCCCAGACATAGCCCGAATGTCTACACCACAATTTTACAGCACCACAGCCCAAGCCGCCCAGCAATCCTGAGTCAGCTGGGACCTCTGAAACTTAGCGTATGACACTCTACTGCGGCGGTCTTCAAAGTGGGGTGTGCGAGCCCTCAGGGCTGCGCGAGATCCCGGCAGCGCCGCTGATCCCGCCTGGGAGACCGCCAAACTCCTGGGCAGTCTATTTTGGTCCTGCCGAAATGCCGCCACGGAAAGCGGAAGCTTCGGCTTTCTGCAGTGGCATTTCGGTGGACACCCACCCCGGGGGCCGCGCGAGTTTTTCCTCCGCGAAAAGGGGCCGCGGAGGAAAAACTTTGAAGACCGCTGCTCTACTGCACAATCTTAACCAAGACTGTAATAGACCCATTAATCCCTAGGTTGTCTAGGTGCCACTAGAAGTACACAGAAAGCCACATCCAGCAGGTATACAGTGTTGCCTCTCATTTTTCCCACCCATGTGCAGAATACATTTTGTTATGTGCACCAGTATGAAGGTGATGTGTCATATATCACCTCCATATTGGTGCACATAACAAAATTAATGTTCGCCGTGATGGGTCTGAGGGGTTTGGAATGTGGGACAGGGCTCAGGGCTGGGGCAGAGAGTTGGGGTGTAGGGGTGTGAGGACTCCGGCTTAGGGTGTGCACTCTGGCATGGGGCCAGGGATGATGGACTCAGGGGTGGGTCAGAGAGTTGGGGAGAAGGGAGAGCTTTGGCTGCGGGTACAGGCTCTGGGGTGGGGCCAGAGATTTGCAGTGCAGGACAGTGCTCTGCAGCTACGGCAGGGAGAGAAGACCCCCCCCAGCTCTCTCTTCCCGCAGTAGCACTTGCGCCTCTCCCTGCGCGGCAGCTCTAGGGCTGGGGTCACAGGATAGGCACCCCTCCCCCAAACCAAGAGGCCTGGAGCTGGGTTGAGGGAGGGGTGCCCTGGCCGCAGCTGGGTCTGTGCCAGTCCACCCGGGTCTGGGCTGGGCTGCCCCGGCAGCGGCTGGGTCCAGGCTGGCCCACCCACGTTTGGACTGGGCCGAGCCACACTGCCCCAGCTGTGGCCGGGCTGCCGCAGCTGGGTCTAAGCAGGATCGCCTGGGATCGGGCCAGGCTGCCCCAGCTGGGGTCAGCTTCCCCAGCTGCAGCTGGGGCTCCATTGCCTTGGCCTGGTTCAGGCTGGGGTAAGGGCGTGCTGGCTGTGGCAGGTCCAGGCCTTGGCAAGTTGGGGCTGGGGGAGGGGCACCCCTCCTCCAGCTGTGGCAGGTGACAGGTCCCCGGGCAGGTTCCCCAAGTGCCTGCACGGTGCTAAATAGGCTGCTGGACAACTTACAGGAAACTTAGGGCATGCGTTACACAGATATACCCTTAGAAACAAGACAGAGAGGCTCGGCCTGGACTAGAGTTTAAGAGTGCGTTATTAGTAAGTGTTAGAACATCTTACTTAGCTGTCATGTTAGTTAAGAGTCTAGTGTAGACAAGGTAGTGTTTATTTTAACATGGTTGAGTTAAAGCTAGGCTGCCCCCATGGCTTTAACTTGACCAGTTTACTTCATATTAAAGTTTACGCTGCCCAATATACCTAGAATGTGTTAGTTATCACCTTCTAGCAAATCACATTCTAGACAAAGCCAGAGAGACAGTATAATCGCAGGTGGCCGAGGAGTCATTTAAGTGTCAGCTCACAGAACACCTTCCAACTATCCTATCTATAAAGATAAATCTGGTGGCTGAGAGAGGGTACAGAGAAAGCGGTAGGATGGTCTCAATGTGGATATACAGCTATATGAATGAATGGTCCTATTTCCTTGTGCTAAGTAGCAGCAGAGATTTTTCCAGTGAAAAGACCCCCATGGCTCTCAAAGAAGCTGCTGAGACAGTACATGCAGTTCTCTGCTGCCTGGCTGTGACTTGCTGGGCTCTTCTGGGAAGGAAGTCAGGAAATACAGGAAGAGCTAGACAGCCTATTCACATGCTATGTGCCTCACTCCTCCCATTAGCTCCTATTTCCTGATTTCCAGCTGAAACCAATAGACATCAGCAAGCTAGCAGAGACATACATGAACAATGGAAGAAGGGAACATTATCCAAATATTTTTAAATGTACAGGTTAAGTGTGGTGAAGATTCAGAGTAGTTAGCTTATTTGAACTGGTTTCAACCCTTAGGTGAGACTTTCTGATGTAAAATCAAGCATTCTGGGAAACCCCATTTTCTAATATGGCTATCTAAGTAGGATCTGCAAATCCCCATCTGGATGCCTGAATTGGTAGCTAGGTACATAAATGCTCATGTTACATCTAAATGCTGATTTCAGCATCCAAAGGCAAAAGAATGGCTGACCTATTAAGACTCCCTCTTTTGAAAAGTAGGCCCCCTGTGTTCAGGTACAAGGAGGCAAAATTATGGATACTTGGAAACCTTTTATTTGTATTTACTTCCTGATGTAATTTAAATTGTTTGCATTCCCTTGAGGCCTGAATCAACTCCATTTGACTTTAATGGGAGTTGGATTAGGCCCCCAGAGCAGTAGTGTCTGATCCAGCAAAGCACTACGCGCATTGTACAACAAAGCATGAGAGTAGCACCACTGTCTTCGGTGGATCTACTCTCATACTTAAAGTTATGCATGTGGTTATGCGTCAGAACCTAGAAAGCAACTAAGTGGAAACAGGGATGGCAGTTGTACAGGTACCAAATGTCTAAGAAGGTTAAACTATAATTTACGACTAATTATTACAGTGTGTATAGATAGCATGAAGTAAACTCAAAGTCAAAAGTTTTTTATCAAAGATTAATGTTGATACTAAAGACATAGCTGTGGTGGGGTTTTAATAAGTACATAAGTTTGACTGGTTGACTTTAGCAGGGGATCTGTGGAGTGCTATCTACTGCTAATGTTTTAAGATGAAATTTCAAAGGGGCCTGAGGACATTAGGTGCCCAGCTCCAATTGAAAGACTAACTCCCTTAGGGCCTTTGAAAATTCCAGCCATATTTTTCACAGGAGAATGTTAATTAAATGCCATCTCTGCTTTGGTAGTACAATGCTGAACATTACCTGCCTTGGCTGGTTGATCTTTGCTCCTGAAGATAACAATAATCTGATGACATCCAGATAACCTCCTTGGGCAGCCAGAAAAAGTGCAGTAGCTCCATCCTGAGTAAAAATAAATAAAGCTTAATTGGTAAAGCTACACTAGATATTTACATTAAAATTTATTTCCCTTTCTGTGCCATTATGCAACTTAGTAACATATAAATAGCTACACACAAGAAACTTCTCATCACCAAAATCCTAAATTTAATCCATAACAAGCTGGCCTGGGTGTGTAGTATTCCTCTTAAGTATACAAATATATTGTCTGTGATCATGGGTCAA
Source organism: Dermatemys mawii (assembly GCA_007922305.1). Taxonomy (NCBI): domain Eukaryota; kingdom Metazoa; phylum Chordata; order Testudines; family Dermatemydidae; genus Dermatemys; species Dermatemys mawii. The sequence continues at coordinate 53,859,771 of ML677334.1, forward strand.
AACTGAGATCTGAACCCAGGGCCTACCACGTTAAGGCCCCCAAGTCACCAAAGCACTTAAGCACGTACTGAAATCCATCCCTATGCAGCAAAGTTCTTAAGTGCTTTGCTAAAAAAGATGGACTTACCCATGTATTTAATTTAAAGCATCTGCGTAAGCACTTTGCTGAATTGGGGCCTAAAAGCACTAACTTCTACCATTCGAGCTGAAGGAGTAACTCCTTTGGCTGGCAGTTGCAACAGACTCATCTCTGAAGAGCAGCCATAAAAGCAGGACCTGCAATATAAACTCTTACCAGTGGCTTACACACAGCAAGGTAGTTTGTGGACCTGGTTGGAAAATGGAATTTTCTGTAAAAGCTTTTGAAAGAAATTTTAAAAAATTGGTTTTTCAAAACATTTCACTGACAGTTTTTGGTTTTTCAACAAATAACTTTTTTTTTTAAATTGTAGATGTTCTCAGCTTTTGACAACCAAAATATTTTCTGTGTTAGGTTTTCAAAAGTGAAACATTTTTCGGTTCTTCTTTGAAAAAAGGCCATTTTCCATTGAAAAAAGGTTTCAAAATGTCAAGCAGCTGTAATGTTTTATTTGTCTAGAGAGGAGTGGAAACTTACACTGCTGTTGGGTCAGGCATTCAGACATGCTGCAGTATCTGCCTGTGTAGTTCCCGGTGAAGTACATATTAAGGGAATTTTGTTCCCCTTATGGCTAAGAGGAAGTGTTTTGGTATAAATGGGTAAACAAATCATAAGATGCTAAAACCCCTCCACCCTCTCTCTGCAACTGCATGCTCCCCAGGCACACTAAGTTTATCAGAGGTTATGGGGAGTATTTTAGCAAAAGCCTCTTGCTTAAATATTGGTGGCACATCACTACACTGGGACTAACTTCAGTTCTTTATACAGTACTCAGCTGGGCTACTTAGGCTACAGAAGACCTTATTTTTTCCAATCACCAGAGGCCTGATCCAACATCAGTGGGTTACAGTGGTCCTTGCTTCAGGTCCCAGATTTGGAACGTTTGCCCGATGCCCAGAGGGTTGAGATATTGGGAATCAGAAGAAGTGTCTGATGGACGGGATTTATTTTCACATATTTCTCTTAGCTGAGATTCTTACACTTCAAGTGTTTTAGGGCTTGCTTACATGGCAAGTGTGATGGGACAAGGCCAGATGGCTATAGGAAAGTGCTAAGGAACAGATATGTTAGTTCCAGGCTAAACAAATCGCTGGTACCTTTGGAACCAAATGGCAGTTGTTCAGGTTAATCAAGACACCTGGGGCCAATTAAGAAGCTTCTAGAAAGCAGTAGAAATAACTAGTCTGATTGGGACACTTGAAGCCAATCAGGGGCTGGCTGAAACCAGTTAAAAACCTCCCACTTAGTCAGGTGCGTGGGGATGTCAGGAGCTGTGGGAGGAAGTTGTGCTGTTGGTGAGACTGAGTGGTAGACAACATATACGCAAGGAAGGAGGCCCTGAGGTAAGGGTGAAGTGGAGTTTGAAGAAGCGGGGACTGCTGTGGGGAAGTAGCCCAGGGAATTGTATTGTGTTTTGTGGCTAAAAGGTCAGCCACCTTAGCTGATACTATTGGAGTCCCTGGGCTGGAGCCCGGAGTAGAGGGTGGGCCTGAGCTCCCCCCTTTCTGCCTCCCCTAATTAATCACTGAGATTGGGAGACAACAGAGACTATGCCAGGAAGGATAGCTTCTCCTTACTGGCCTATGAAGAAAATGGCTCAATAGGCTGTGATCTTGTCTCTAGAGAGAGAAGGGCTACGTGGAGGGTCACAGTGAACCTCTGAGGCTAGTGAAATCCGCCAGGAAATGCAGGATCCACGAAGATAAGGACAGAACTTTGTCACACAAGCCATACTATGAATCTACAGTGCACAGCTTGCTGTGTTGTAACTGCTAGAGTGCAGTGAAAGTCCTGGAGTGTGGCCAAGGTGCTATTAATTGAAAGGGCAATACACTAAGCCACACTCTGGGATTTTCACTGCCCTGTAGCAGTGTCTGCACAGAATGTTCCTGCATGGCAAGCTAGTGGTCTGTAGATTCACACCATGGCTTGCCATGCAGTAACGTGCTGTGCGGACAAGCCATTAGATTATTATAGTTGATTGCACACTGACTTGTTCCAACATTCAAGTAATGTATGGGTTACTGGGCACACTGAAGGGTAGATTATGTCTGACTAGTAGGCAGGCGCACAGGCTTGGGTAATTGTATTTAGCCCCTTTTGCAGGCCTTGTGCACCAGACAGACACAACAGGAGTCCTTCTGTTCAGGTTCCTCTTTCAGAACAAATAATGTTTAGTAATCTGAAAACCGCTCTTTATTACAGCACCAATCAATGCAAAAAAGGTTTCCTTTTAATTAGGGCTCCTTCTCTTCCCCACACTGCTAACATTTAGTCAGCTTAAAGACTGCAAATGAAATCCTGATGCTTTTGGAATAATTGCTCTGACAAGTGTGGGTTTGAACCGCCTCTTACATGGAAACTTGCCAATCAAGTAGGCAGCCAGACACCATCGCCTGCAAACTCAATTCAGCAGCCATTCAAAAGAAGCAGAGCTAATACTTGTTTTCGTCTGAATTCTTTTATTTTAATTTTTTAACTGCCTGCATAAAGGTGTTATTGCACAACTTCTAAAAAAAATGGCTACAGGTAATCAAAACTAGCTTATAAATACAATTGAGAATGTTGCTCCGTTCCTGGAGGGATGACAGAGAGGTTACTTTATTGCCTTCACATCTAAGTGCATGAGTTGGGTATGGCAAATGTTATTTTAGACCTCAGTGGAAATACCTGGCACTACCAGGAAGTGACAAATATGGCTAAATATGTCCCCTCAGGATAAAAAAGTATCACTGTGCAACAGCAAACGTGGAACATCCTTCTTTACAGGAAGTCATAGCCAGGTATGTCACACAGAGGGGATACTGTGTATTTACGGCCTGAAACTGTAAGATGTTGAATACTGCTGTGAAATGAATGGTGATGAAGGCACTTAGCACCTCTTGGGAGCATTCCCCATCATGGGAGTTAGCTCCAGTAGAGTTAGCTGAGGGAACATCATAACCCTACAGAAGATGACTTCCTTTTTGTATCTGCTGAATTGAGTTACGGAAGGTGGGTGGCAGAGGCTGATAAGCCAGACATTTTTGTTTTATCATAGCCCAGCTTGTATACAGCTCCACCACAGTAAATCAGATGGGGATTCATCCAGGGCCTGATCAGCCCCTTCCAGCTCTCTGAAAATCCAGCTAAATTATGTCCATCAAGTCATTTGTATTATTTATTTATTTTAATTTGTCTTCAAAGCACTCTCAGCTGAGAGAGGTACATTCCCCCAAAATCTTCACTGCCTGAATGTCAGCATGTAAAGATGGTAAGAAAAATGTAACTGCGGTTCTACCTTTAATGATATCCACATGTCAAGAGAAAAACTAAAAACCTGATCCTCCACTGCCTTGCATCTTATGTAGCTAATTAATCCGGCGTATAAACACTATCATTCGGACGTGGTAGCATTTGACATTCACTTTGAACAGCTGTAAAAAATGACACAAGGGGCAGAGAGAATCAGGCCAAAGATCTGGAAGTTTCCCATTTAGCCACAATACACCTAAGGATATGTATATGGTAGAAGTGTGCCAGTGCTGCAATGTAGACATTTACTATAGCAACGGACATGGTTCATACATCGCTGTAGTAAATCTACCTCTGAGAGATGGTAGGTAGGTTAACAGAAGAATTCTTCCATCGACCTAGCAGTATCTACACCAGGGATTAGGTTGGCTTAATTACATCGCATAAAGAGTGAAATTTTTCATAGCCCTGAGTGATGTAGTTCAGATCACCTAACTTTGTAATATAATTCAACTAAATCTCCATTCTTGGCTCTGTACTTTTCTCCCAGTATCATAAGGAACACATAGTTAATAACAATTACATTAAAAATGTATAAAAAGATCCTCTGGCAAATGCCTTACTGCACTGGCGCTAAGACCATCTGTAGTAGCTGAATTGTAAAACCCCAGACTTTGTTCGTTCTGCTGTCAGTGGTGTTTATATCAACTTCCAGTGAACTCACACAAAGTTGATCATGTATGTTGGCACCATGCTTCAATAGTGTTTCCACCACTCGCGTGTGGCCATACTGACAAGCTGCTAACAGAGCAGTACCGCCATCCTGCAAACAAGCAAAGAATGAGCACTATTAGAAGAGAAGGCAAGTGCTATACAGAATGCGTGTGTAAGACATAAGCAAGTGCTGACTACCTCTCAGAATTTGGCTCGCAGAAGTTATGCAATATCTAGCCAGTAAATTGTTGTGAGTTGTACTTTGAGACTTTCCCCCATAAGTTGGACCGGGGTCGGCAACCTTTCAGAAGTGGTGTGCCGAGTCTTCATTTATTTACTCTGATTTAAGGTTTTGCGTGCCAGTAATACATTTTAACGTTTTTAGAAGGTCTTTCTAAGTATTTAATATATAACTAAACTATTGTTGTATACAAAGTAAATAAGGTTTTTAAAATGTTTAAGAAGCTTCATTTAAAATTAAATTAAAATGCAGAGCCCCCCAGACTGATGGCCAGGACCTGGGCAGTGTGAGTGCCACTGAAAATCAGCTCATGTGCCGCCTTTGGCATGTGTGCCATAGGTTGCCTACCCCGAGTTAGACCTTAGCTCTGTCACTAAGAGAATTCTGGTCCTGAGGTTTCTTTTGTGAGGCATGGGAGCCAAGAAAACTCTGCTCTGACTCTCATTTTCCTCTCGTATGAACTCACTTCCCTCCCCACTCCTAGATTGTCCTTCTCACAGATATAATACCCTGCCCCACATGGAGACTGCCAGCACATCCTGCCTCTGATCCAATGGACTAAGCTGCATGCTGCTGACCTCAATTCTAGCAGCCACTAGATCCACCTGTACCACTATTCTCCTTTAGCTGTAGCCTGACCTCCTGCCCCTACCCCTGCCTCCCACTCACTTGTTCCCTGCCTGAGAACTGGCAGCAGGGGAAGTCAGACACGGGGTCAGGGAGTAGGACGAAATGTGTATTGAACTGCTAGATGAGATGTATATTGAACTGTGGAAGCACACACAGTGCTCAGACCAGAGAGGCACAAGTCCCTACCACTTCAGCTAAAGGTAATTTCTCTAGGTGTCAGCAATCACAGGTTGTTATAGGCACTGTGAGTCAATCTCTAGAAGGAGACATGATGCCATTCATTACATTAGTGTGTACAAAATCAGGGTATGATATGCTTCCTCACATGTAACTTAACTGCCATCTGAGAAGGAAAAGAGCTGCAGTGCCACTAGGACAGAGGCTTCACCAGCAATAACTAGCAATAAAATGCCTGGCTTGCCATGTTGTTAAACACTGTCGCCTGTGACAAATAAGTATGATTCCCAGGAGTGACACTCCCAACACCGCTCAAACAGCTACCAGTGCAGAAGGTGAGAGCTGTTCCCAAAGCAGAGGGTAAGGGTGTTCCAGCAGCAGTAACAGAGGAGCAGGGCTGGGGAGGAGGCTGTAACCAGGTCTGTCTCTGGGAGGTTATGGGACAGAGGGTAGGATGACTTAGCAGTATTGGAACAGTATGTGATTGTGACCTTAAGACCACCCCAATTCAGAGGGCAAGGGGCTCCCCCATATGTAGCAGTTAAGCCTGATGAGCTCAGTGTACCCCAACTCACTGCCATAAAATGTATCTAAAATGTATCGTGTAAGGTATCACATGTGAACTGGCAATATACTGGTCATTAATATTACTGCATGGAGTATGTAGGGGTGCTATATGAAAAATTATTAATATGTGCTGGAAATATGTTCTTAAAAGGTGTTTGGTAGCCAGGGCTTAAATCACACTGTCCTAGTCAAGGGCATGTGGGTTCCACCTGCTTGAATGTGTCTCCAATGTGAACTGAGCAAGGAGAGACAAAGAAATGACATTTACATGCAAGGTAGACCAAGCCATCAGGAAAATCAGTGTGGGGGATGGACTGGAGCATGCTCAGTTGCTCTGTGGGAATGACACATGCACAGTCCAGTAACACACAGGAGCTGGGAGGGGATGGAGCATGCTCGATGAGGATGGAATCTTTAGCGGTTTTAGCTGCTAAAAATAAAATAAATCTCTAGTGAACATGCATGAACTGCAATATTTCAAAGGCTTATCACTTGGCCAGATTTGGGTGGATTTTCCGAGGAATGGCAAAAGATGCATCCTTAATAGTAAGGCTGCCATCCCATTAAATTGCAAGTCTCTGCTTTAAAGCATGGGGGTGAGGGGCTAGCGCTTTTCAAAGAACAGTTCATCAGAATATTTTAACATTAGCCTCATTCTTTGAAACAGCAGAATTGTTTTGATGAAAATTTTCAAAAAAATATTTGGTCTGAGGCAGACACCCAGCCTGGAAGAGTTCAGCTCAAACAATGAAAGTTTTGCAGTTTTCACAGGGTCTTACAACAAAAATAGCAGGCTGTCTTAATAATAGACCATGGGTGGGCAAACTTTTTGGCCCGAGGGCCACATCGGGCTTGTGAAACTGTACGGAAGGCTAGGTAGGGAAGACTGTGCCTCCCTAAACAGCCTGGCTCCCGCTCCCATCCGACCCTCCCACTTCCTGCACCCTGACTGCCCCCCTCAGAACTCCTGACCCATCCAACCCGCACTGTTCCTTGTCCCCTGACTGTCCCTCCTGGGACCCTCTCCCCGCTCCCTATCTCCTGACTGCCCCTACCCATATCCACACCTCCGCCCCCAGATAGCCCCCTGGGACTCCCAAGCCTATCCAAACCCCACATTCCTCATGCCCTGACCACCCCCTTAGAACCTCCGCCTCCTCCAACCGCCCCCTGCTTCCTGTCCCCTGACTGCCCTGTCCCCTATCCACACCCTCGCCCCTAACCGCCCCCTTAGACCCCACCCCTTATCCAACCCCCCCGCTCCCTGTCCCCTGATTGTCCCCGGGACCCTCTGCCTCTTATCCAACCCCCCCGCTTCTTGCACTTTACCATGCTGCTCAGAGCAGCAGGGGCTTGCACCTCGCCACCCGGCTGGAGCCAGGCACACTGCCAGGCAGGAGTGGCGGACCATAGCACTGGCAGCACAGCGCGCTGAGACTGCGTGGGAGGAGGGATACCAGTGGAGGGGCCCGGGGGCTGGCTCCGTGCCAGGCAGGACGGTCCCATGGGCCAGATGTGGCCCATGGGCCGTAGTTTGCTCACCTCTATAATGGACAGTGCCAACACCCAGCAGTGCAATGCTGAACATAAAGGGAAAAAGTTTTCCTGATTTCTTCTATGATCATCCGACAGCATTAAGCAAACAGATTTAATTATCCCTTTCTTAACACACATCCAGTAACTACTCATGTAGCTATATTAGACATGATTAACCAGCACTTTTAAAAATCCAGCTATAGTATTTAACTTTGTAACTTCCTAATTCCACAGACTCACCACTGTGTAAATTCCTTTTATTTGTTCTGAATTTACTTGTCAACGATTTCATTGTGTCACCTTTTGTTCTCATATTATGGGACAGCATGAGAGGAGGGACTGATCTCTTCACTGCAGCTTTCACAATCTGAAAATATACACTAATGAAATGGTACCACACTGAAGCAACCAAGCCTAGACAATAAAAACTAGCCTTGAATTTATGCTTTGCCAGAGGACTGTATTACTCGTATAGCTTAGAAATGTGCAAGCAGGGAAATTCTTTTATGATCCTCTTGCTGTAATGTCATGTCGCAGATCAAGAGGAAACAAGCCATTAACACAGAAGTGAATTTTGGAAGCAAAGCAGACCAATCTCTTACTTTAGTTCTAAATTCAGTAGAGGCGCCAAATTCAAAGAGAAACCTCACCACATCATTGTGGCCTTGCTGTGCAGCGAAGAACAGAGCAGTTGTGCCTGACTGTAAACAAAAAAGGAAACATATTTCAAACAAACAAATGGATAAAATGTGAATAAAGTATGTACTTCATTTTTAAACAGAATTAAAATGGATCAAACTTGAATAACTGAACAAGAGTTGGACAGACTCATGATGATCTTTGGGACTGTAGAGGATACAACGGAACTTAAGGGAGGAGGTCATTTCTCATCTCACTGCACTGAAATGGTTGATGTTTACGGTTAAGAGACTGTCATGAGTATTTTTAGTAAAAGTCAGACAGGTCACTGGTAATAAACAAAACTTAATGGACGCCCGCAACCTGTTCCTGACTTTTACTAAAAATATCCCGGGGAGAGGACACACACAGAGTGCTGCCAGGGCTTGCTGCTGCTCCAGCCCTGACACAGCTCCTGAATTAGGGGGTGACCACTGCTGATCCAGCCCCAGAGGGCCACTACACCTGGGGCTGGCCATTGGCCTATTGCACCTGGGGCCAGCCACCTGTCAACCCTGGGGCCGGCCGCCTGTCAGCTGTTCTGGTGGCTCCTGGGCCAGTCGCCTGTCAGCTGTTCTGCTCCAGAAGCCCCAGGTTTGACAGCTGCTCCAACCTTTCCCCAGAACAAGTCCTAGAGATCCTGGAAAATCACGGAACTCTATCCTTCCTGATGTTTATCTCACATCCTGGTTACCTGCAGAAAATCCATATTCCCCATTCCATTCCCATAAATGGGCTTCTTCGTGAAGCCTCTACTATACAACTCATTTCCTTGTCCTGTGTGTTCAAGTGAGACAAGAAAGCCCAAAGTGAGGTAAGCAAGAGTCTCTCTTTCTTTCTCTGGTAATATTTGTATCCCAGCTGATTAAATCTTAAAGGCTATTAACATTACCATGTCTACTGATGATATTTTACAGATTACTCCTTCTCCTACCTCACCTTCCCTCCACTCCCCTAATATATTTTTCTTTTTGAAAAATTCAGGACCAGATTCTCCAGTCCTGTCAGTCACCATAAACAAAACAAAGTGGCTTGAAACAGGCTGAAGATAGACAGTGGGGAACCCTCCCTGCACAGGAGAACTTCCACTACATTCTGCACCAAGTAACACTCTATCCCTGGTGAAAAAGGAGCAAGGGGATGTATTGGGAGTGGAGTGTAGATAAGAGCAGAGGGGCCATCACATAGCAGAGCTCCCCTATATTATATCCTCTGCTGGTGCAAGATCCCTACCATTGGCATCAGTTAGGGCTGTACAGGGACAATGCTATCCTGCACAGATGCCAATGCCAGGCAGGTCTGAATCAGGGAATCAACTCCCACTGTCAAACTCAGCTCACATACAATGAAGAATCAAAGCCCAAACATTTTCCACGCCTAGTTCTGTCACTAAAATACCAGTAAATCAAGGTGAGAATCCATCCTTTAAAACCTAAATTTCTGGGATACAAAAGTTACCAGAGAATATTAGTATTATTGATACCTACTGTGACAGAATATGTCCCTGTGTTCACACCCCACACACTATTGTAATAATTTTGTACAAGGCATGTCTTGTGAGGTATTATTTCCTTTAAAACCTCATAATTTGCTAATCAATAACATTCTGGCAAAATGCACATAGCAGCTTTCCATGTGAAGTTATAAACGTAAGCTGAGATCATGACTAAAAGTATGCTTTCTAGAGAAGTCTGGGGAGTGGCCAGACCAGTTTCTTAGGCCTTGGTTACACTGGCACTTTATAGCGCTATGAAGCTGCCAGGAGCGCTATAACCTCCTACCCGTCCACACTGGCGAGGCATGTAGAGCGCTATAACCTCGGAGTTATAGCGCTACTGGTAATCCACCTCCACACGGGGAATAAGGGCTGTAGCACTCCCGCTGTAGCACTACGGCGCGAATGTGGACACCCACTGCTCTACAAGTGATCTCTTGAGATGCCTGGAGCCATTTAAGGCAATTGACATCTCTTCCCTATGTTTTGAACTCGGCTGGAGGAATGCGGAAGTACCTTTTCAGAGTTTCTCTCTTAACTCGACAGATCAGCAATGCAAACGTTTAGGGAGGGAGCCCTGTGTGAAATACAAAGCCTGCTAGTCTTTTCTGTCAAAGGACACTTACTGACAGGCTCTCAGAAGGATGAACTCTCTCCCTCCGCATAACACACAACACGTTCCCCCTCATCCCTCTCGTTTGAAAAGCATGTTGCACCCAGCTGAATGCTGGGATAGCTGCCCATAATGCACCACTCCCTGTGCCGCTGCAAGTACCACAAATGTGGCCACGCTATACCGCTGGCGGGTCTCAGTGTGGACATGCTATAGCGCTATCCCTATAGCTGTATATGAGGACAGCTATAACCAATACCTGTAAGGGTAACCATGCCCTTAGAGACAATGGGTAAACTGCTTTCTCAAGCAGGTGTAAACAAGGCTGATGGACCATTATCTGCTAAGTGGCTATTCTTTGGCAGGAAAGAGGTCAGGGGGGAAAAAACCCCTACATTTTATCAGAGGAACAGCCTGGAGTCTCCTTCCACACAGAGTGTCTGTTACCTTGCTTCCAGCCAGAAATGCTCTTGGGGAGGGATCCTGACCTACAGGATTTGGTCAGTAAGACTGCTACTGCTGAAAGCATGTGTGAGAAATTTTGCTTGAATCTGATACAGTTTAAGTTAGATATTAGTGAATGTCATATCTTTATTTTTCTTGGAACTATTTCTGACGTTCATTCCTCATTATTTGCACTCACTTAAAATCTCTCTTAGTAAATTTGTTTTACACTTTTTTCTAATCATGTGTTTAAACTGAAGTGTCCGAATAACTATTCATAATAATAAGCTGGCAGATTGTTCCCTTAAAGGAATAATGGATTTAAAATATTTTGTACTGTCCAGGAGTACAATGTACAATGGGTGGTACAGAATATACATGTCTGGGGGGAAAATCTGGGACTGGGAGTGTGTTGGGGTCACCCTGCAGTATAACCCAGGCTGGTGAGAGGTACCCAAATGTGGCTGGCAGACTGCAGTTACATACAGGGTGTGGCTTACGTGCTGGAAGGCTGTTTGTGAGCCATTCAGGTGGGAGCTACTTCAGCAAAGCATTGTAAGGCACCCAAGGTTGAAGGGCACGGGTCACACAGGAGCTCATTAGTCTGGATTGTACCCTGGTATAATCACACTTATATAGCACTTTTCATCAGTAGATCTCAAAAGCATTTTACAAAGGAAAGTTAGCATCATTATCCTCAGAAACTCTTGCCTTCCTCGCTTGTGGCTTTCTTACCTCATGTGGAGAGGCAAGAAAAAGGGAGCAACATGTGGAAATTCAATCCATTGTAGAAAGCCTTTACAAGGCCCTATGTACCATTCAAGGATCCAGTCTTGCAAAACAGTTCCGCATGTATGGACCCTTCCTCCTGTGCAGTGTCCCACTGACTCCAATAGAATTCCAGGAGTACAAGTCTGAGTATGTGGATCTATTTGCAAGATAAGGGCCTAAGTCTTTAATGCAGAGTTTAAATTTCAGCTAGGGTCTCCTGTATTCCTGTCACCATAAGAACCCTGTGCAGGAGGGTGAATTTTGCCTTTTAAGGGTTCTGTTCCTTTTTGTTTCTTTATTTTCTGCCTTGCCCAGTTAACATGTCCAACATGATGGATAAAAATGAGTTCAGAAAAGTCTGTTGTTGATTGTTCCTGTCCTTTTGCAGCAGCTTGTGCTTAAGTGCTTTGCTGGATTGGGGCCTGTGACAGGGCAGTGGTCAACCCCTTTAAGGCCCTGCCAAAATGCTGGCAGTCACCTGCTCTCTGGCCAGGAGACCAGGGCTTGAGATGCAGGTATTCAGCAGGGAGCCCAGCTGCAAGCCCTAATGAGGGCTGGCTAAGAGGAACATGCTGAGCTAAGTGGTGACAGCTGGGCTGGAGCACAGGAGGGCTATAAAAGCCTGGGGCAAAGCTCAGTGAAGAGGTTTGCCTGAGAGGAGACAAGAAGGTAGTATTGTGGTCTCCTTACCAAGGAAGGAAGCCTCAAAGGCCAGGAGACCCTGGGGAGGGTCTGTGGGGCACTGACTGTTGTGGGATCTGGGAAACGCACACTGTAAATAAAGACACTTGGGTGAATCAGCAAAAGAAGGCATGGAGGACTCTTCATTATACCAGCCTAAGCACAGGGTGCAGGCTCAGGAGGGAGAAAGCCTGCGTAGACCCAGTGGCACAGCCTTATTGAAAGTCTATCAGTAATCACTATTACAGCAATTTTATACAGGTTAAATCAATTCCAGAAAACTGATATCATTGAGTATTACATTCATTGAGGTAATAATTTCCAGATGTCAGCAGGGGATTTATGTCTTAGTTCCAGGTATCCAAGAGAGGTTAGAAATGTATACACTTATCATTACTGTGCAGAGAACAGTGCCATTATTTTGAACTCTCTCTGTATTCTGCAGTCAGCCAATATTACTGCAAACTCTTGTTAAATTACTATTCTCTCAGGAGCATTAGCCAACAGAGCAATTTTGCTGTATGTCTAGACAGCCCACAAATCAGAAAGACTATAGGTGCTGCTACTGGCAGGACATTCACAAAAGCCAACCCTGACTTAAAGTTATAAATTAATCTTCTACAAACTGGAGCAACTGTGTCCTGGCCTCACAAAGTAAGGTGTGATTTAGGTGTGTGATAGAGTCTATTGCTGTCAGCTGAGATGAACATATTACAAAGCACACTGGGCCAGAATAATTTCTGGGGTAATGCTGCCAACTCCGTTTTTATGGTTAGTCTCTATAATTTAATGGTAAGCAACCTCTCCTTATTGATCACTTTCTGAAATCTGCATGTTACTGCATCAATTAATATAACAGTCCATGCATGCTTGGTGTTAATGGGGTTACAATAGGGATGTAACTGGTCCACCACAAACTGAGTGCACTAGAAACTCTTGATGGATTATTTATAGGAGTAGATCCTGCAACTCATTTTTCAATTTAAAATTCTAGAAATCTGAATCCTATGTATTCTCAGGAGAACCTACTGACTATATATTGTTTGTACATATACTGCATAGCAACAAACAGATAAGCAGTTGGTAATACTGCTCTATGGTTTCTATCACTCCAGTCAGTAATGGTTGCTTTTGCAATCTCTTTTTTTAAATGCAGAACGTTTCTTACCTCTCTCTGCAGATTGATATCTGCTCCTTGTAACACCAATTCCCGCACACATTCTATGTGGCCATAATGAGAAGCTACCATCAGAGCTGTTGTGCCAAGCTAGGCATAAGGAAAAACAAATCAGTATGTTAGACTATTACTGTACCTCTAATAATAAATCAGACTGTCTAAAACAGACAACTTCTCAGCATAACTCAGGGAACAGATACTTATGATAACTGATTACAATTTCTCCAGAGCACAAAAACTGTTCTCTCCTTTCATTACTTTACATATAATTATGGGGCAAAAAGTTACTTTTAAAACAATTAGATACAAACATTTGCCATTTAAAACCATTTGAAAAGTAAAGAATCAAATAAATAAATAAAAGTAGTTACAGGAACAAACATTTACACACTTGTCTTCAATGCTAAGCCCAATCCTGCAACAAGATGCCCCTTGCACTGAGCCCACTGTGTGATCAGAGCGTAACAGTGTAGCCCAAATAGGATATAATTACTATGCAATGATCTCATGTTATGATCGCTATTAATAAATAATAATCAATAATACCTTTCACTTATATACATTTTTTTTTCCAGGGAATTTCAAAGAGCCTTGCAAAGATAGATTAGCATCATTACCCTACTTCATAGAGGAGGAAACTGAGACATAGAACTGAATGGTATTGCCCGATGTCACACAGCGAGTCAGAGACAAAGTCAGGAATAGGACCCCAGTTGTCCTGATGTCTAATTCCTGCATTAACCACCAGATCACACTGTCTTAAATGCTGCAGTGTTTGAAATTATATCAAATATACTTCCATATCCAGAAACCTACTTTGTGGGTACAATTCAGCTCTGTGCAAAGGATACCTACACAAGCTCAATGCACTAGTTAAATCCAATTTAAGCCTTATGGAATATAAGAGGGGTATACGTGTTGTGCAGAGGCTATTTGCATAGGGATGAAATTCACACTCCTCTGAAAAGGGTATGCACTGATTGTGCTTGCCAATGTGAGACATTGCTAGTGAAAGAGCACGTAGCCTACATCATATTAAAATATTTTAGCTAGAAAAGTTGTAGTTCTGTTATAGTAAAGACAGGCCTAATCAAGTTAGCAAGCCAGATTCTCACAGTATTTTGCATAAACCTGGATCAAAATTAAGCACTAACACTGGTCTATAATTTTTTAGAAGTCGTCTGCTTCAGAGATAAAATGTGATATTTATTATGTATTTTGATGTGCTGAATTCAAATATGACAATTAAAACAACTGATTGGCTACTGTTTCTAAGATATTTAAGTTTTTACATTTTATGTCTATGTATATTGTGTAGATAGTAGAGTTTTAATCATAAATTGTAAACCTAGGTCTTTTCACGTGTTTATGGTTGCTTTACATGATAATATTTCACCTGTCCTGTTTATGTAACACTTTAAAAATCAGCAAAAGGGTTATATAAATAAAATGTATTATGAAACAAAAGGCAAAAAACTATTTATGTACATAGTTTAGTCCTATTCAGTGTCTACTCGGTGCTTCTTTGCTTGTCTCTTGTATTCATTAAATGAAGCATCTCTTGTCACTGTCCAGCAATAGTCTGCAAGCACTGATGGGCTCCATTTGCCCTGATAGTGTTTCTCCATTGTTGCAATGTCCTGGTGAAATCGCTCGCCGTGCTCGTCGCTCACTGCTCCGCAGTTCGGTGGAAAAAAATCTAGATGAGAGTGCAAAAAATGTATCTTTAGTGACATGTTGCAACCAAGGCTTTTGTATGCCTTGAGGAGGTTTTCCACCAACAATAATGTTTGGATAATGCACAGTCCACTTTTTCTTCTTCTTCTTTTCTTCTTTTTCTTCTTTTCTTCAGTCCACTTTTTCTTCTTTGACACACCTTTCCCAACTGGAGGCACCATGCAGAAGTAACAATTGCTGGTATGATCTGTTGGCTCTCTTCAAATCATTGGCATTGCAAAAGCATAGATTTCCTTTTCCTTTTCAACCACTGGCGAAGATTTGTTGCACAAGTGTTGCAGCATATGTGTGGGGCCCACCTCTTGTCCTGATCTCCAATTTTGCAGCCAAAATAAAGGTGATAGGCTTTCTTAACCATAGTGGTTATACTGCGCTTTTGTGATCCAAAAGTCACTTCACCACAAACATAGCAGAAGTTATCTGCACTGTTCACACAAGTACGAGGCATCTCTGCTCACTTTGGCTAAACAGAAATGTGTCCCTTTGCAAAATCAAACACTGACAAATAAGACAGCACGACACTGTATGATTTCTAGAGCTGATATAGGGCAATTTGTTCAGCAGAGTGATGTAAGCTTCGTTATGATTGCATCATTCATGACTTCTAGGAATAACTTGATGCAATTCATATCATGTATGATGCAATACCAGCTTCAGATTGCATCATTCATTGTTTTGCCTAAAAAGCAAGTACTGTCCAAACCCAGTCATAGATTTATTCATAGATCCAGTCAAAGTATTTTAGCCATTTCTGGTTTAAATTGAGATCCCTTCCCTTTATAACTCACTTATCCTCCGCCATTCCCATGTCAAGGGTCGTATATACTGACCCAAAGTTTGACTACATTTATTTCAGAAGCATTTTGGCTGTAGAGCAGTATAATTTGAGAAAATAATTAACCAATAATAGTTCTGATTTCTTCACATTCCATCTGTTTCCAGTGTGACTCTCACCCTGATCTCACCATCCTTCCACATGCAAAATTCTACTTGGGAACAACACACACAGGACTGATCCCTAAAATACAACATGGGAGATTCTGAAAGGCAAAAGGACAGTAAGGTCCAACTGTCACTTAAGGTCAATGGGAGTTAAGTACCTAATTCCCTTTTGTGCTATTGAAAATCTCCCCCCAAGCTATTTTGAAGGAGTGATGTTGACTAAGTTTGTGTTATAAACCAGAGTGGCACTAAAATCATCCAATATGGCAGTGTCTCTCAACAGCACACATTTTTTACTAAGCACAAAGTACTTGTTCTATTTCACGTAATGTCTTAACCCTTAATGTATTTTACCCTGCCTTTTAGGAATCTAAGTACAGCCCACTGCCTGTATGTATATTCCGTGCAGAAGTAAGAGTATATGGGGCATTTTTGATTTCAGCCCATCTCTAATTTCATATCTAATTCCCACTGATACCATTAGAAGTTATGACCATCCATAGAGAAAAGAATCACATACATATTTGCAGGGTATTTGGGCTTACCACTAGGAAATATTATTAAGCCTGATTCTGCATTGCCCTGCACCTTATGAATTATTTACACTAGTGCAAAGTCAGTGCAAAAATGAAATAATTAACAAATAGGTTTTGAGTGTTCACAAATTTCTTAACCCCATCCCAAACTGGCTTTTGATATAATTCATCATGTTGTTACGACGAAGCTTTGAAACTTGCTTTCGTGGCTGATAAAGGTTTTAAATCTTGCTTAAGCAATGTAAGACACTCAAACAACCGTAATAAAATCACGACTGCCTTGGAGGGTTGTGTAAAGTGACGTAAAGCATATGTTCTTGGCATGCACGTATTGAGGGCCTACGCTGTCTCTGCAGTCCACATCTACTCGTCCACTGTTCAACAACAGCTGCAGAAGAGCCAGGTTTCCTTTCCTTGCAGCCCAGAATGCAGCATTTGCAAGAGGTGTTTCCCTCTGTTAAGACAAAAAGGGTTGAAAACTGTTTCAGAACAAGTACAAATATCACATTCTCTCAGTTCAATCAGTGTCTCATTCTCTTATAACCAGGTTGGGGTAAGAAGGTTAATTTGCTTTGGTAGAAACCTTGGCCTCTATAAACTGCTCCATCTTGTTTCCAATCTGTCCCATGTCAGTACTGACTGAAAGTCATTATACTCTGTTGACTCTTGGTGGCCTAGCTAATGTGAGCTGGTGATCTCAATCCAGTTCCCAGAGAAAAGGAGTCCACATCACAACTAAGTACGACAAACAGTGACAACTTGTACCCATTACCCACGTTGATAGTCTCAGCAGAGAAGCCAAGGACCGGATCATCATGGATACTCAAATGTCCCATTGTGGGACTTCCTGGTTTTCAGATAATTTTCTGGCCACCTCCTTCCCCACTACCTGTAAGTCCCAAGATGTGAAACATGCTGGTCACACAATTCCCATACTACTGGGTTTTCCTGGTCCCCTTAATTAGCACTCTGCTGTCAACTGTGGGCAGGACAGAGGGCGTAGAGAAGAATAAACTTAGCAGTATGGGAGCTGCATGAGAAATGCTACCATTCCACAAAAGAGAGGGGAGATATTAGCTAGAAAGGTGATGGGGATACAGCCTGTCTCTTGAGTCCGTGAGTGGGGAGAAGGGCTTCTCCGGGGAACCTGCCCTACCAGGAGGAGTTCTTACAATTATTAAACCAGCAGACTTCTGAGAGCAGTGAGGACAGGGGAGGATGTTGGGATTCAGAAGGGCCAATAGTTTAGAGAGGTTAGGGGGAAAAGACCCTGGAGAAGGCAAAAAGCTATAAGACAGTAATAGCCACTGGATCTGGGCAGGCTTCATTGAGCACGGTCACTGTAGCAAACTCCCTAGTGGAGCAAGAAGAGCAATGGAACCAGGTGGAGCAGGGAATGTGGAAGGAGGATAGGGACACAAACTGGGCCCCCTCTCTCGTCCCTCGTGGTGCAGAGTGAGTCACGAGAACTGGCAGTAACAGGTGATGTGGATGATGTGATGAGGAAGCAGCAGGTGTGGCAGTGGAAGAGCAGACCAGCTCACAGCACCGGAGGAACAGCAGAGGCCGGGGGTGCAGTGAGCAGCATCCCTGGTGAGTCACCAGTGACTAGAGGAAAGCCCACTATGGAGCGGGTGGTGAAAGCAGTCGCTGCTCATACGGCACTTGGATTGAGAGCTGCACTGAGGAGAGATGTGGATGTGGACATAGAGCAGGGGAAAGTGAGTGAGTTGGACCAAACCAGAATGGATATAGAAGTGTAGGTGGAGGAAGGAGTGGGATTGGAAAAGGAGAAACCACTGGACAAACAGGATAATCTGCCTGATTAGGGAACAAGAGTTTCCCAAGCAAAAGGGGAGAATTACTAAAAAATTGAGGACTTGGGAAGACAGGGCTAATGCAGGCAATTCTACTGCTCGGGCTCTCTGGGGCAGTGAGACAGCTGCAAAGCTTGGTATGGTATGAATGCAGCAGCAGCAGAGCAAGGAACTGCCTGGATCTTCTGAGGAGCTGAGGCCCCTAGCTCGGAAAAGGACAATGACAACTAAGGAGTTACAATCAGATGATGCTTTTGCCACTACTAAGTGAGGTGCTGTGTGGTTGGTGTTATCTTCTGCAGAGACCTTGAAGCGATTGAGAAGGGATGGTGGCCAACATTAGGGCAGGAGGCTGAGTTTGAGAGTATGGGGGTGGGAGAAGGGAAGTATGGGCACAGGGACAACTAATTGGAGCTGGGCATGGGGGGTAATGTGGTCCATTTTTGATACATTTCCCTAACAACACCAATGCCAGAAAGAGATCTCTTACTAGAAAAACATATTGCAAGGCATGGGGTTTGCACCTTCAGACCTCCTAATAGCTATTCAGCTGCCAGGGTCGAGGGAGGTTGACCTCTGCTTTCAAAACAACTCTCTGATGGAGAGCTTTTAGAAGCACTAAAGGACGGTGTGACGGTGCTGTTCCTAGTGTGACCCACTGAGAGTGTCAGATCAGGACAAATTGCTTCACAAGGGGCAATTACAGCCCAAAGCTGGGGTTTCCCCACCCTAAAGGGTTACCAAACCAGCCACACAGAAAAGACTTTGGTTTTGCCCCACTGGCTAGCCACAAGTCACACAAGCAATTTCCTTAGACGCTCCAGCTTCCCAGTATCACCACCAGCAGCCACCTGTCCTGGGGACTAATGGTTGTAAAAACCAATACCCCAATAAAAGAAAACAGATCTTCTCAATTCCAAAGAATCAGGCCCCAGACCCAGGTCAATATACAAATCGGATCTTACCCACAAATCATGCTGTTGCCAATCCTTTAGAATCTAAAATCTAAAGGTTTATTATACAAGGAAAAAGATATAGGTGAGGGTTAAGAATGGTTAAAGGAAATCAAATACATGCAGTAATGGCTTGCATCAGTTGTAGAATAACTGCAGGTTCAAATCAGAGTCTCTGGAATACATTCCCAGGAGGAATGGGTCATCAATCCTTTGGCCAGACTGCCCCTTTGCAGCAAAGTCCCATCTAGAAGTAGGAGCCAGGCTGGAGACTGGAGACTGGAGATTAAAAGACAAAATGGAGATTTTTCTCCCAGGTTTATATAGACTTCCTCTTGTGGGTGGAGACTGCCTCCTTCTTGCTAATCAGAGTCCAGTTGTAAAATGGAGTTTCAGGGCCATGTGGTCCAGTTACATGACTCTTCAAGATTCAGCACCTGAGCAGCCAGGCCACATTCCTGGGGAAGCTTGGGTGTGGACAGGCACCTACAAAGTTCATTGTTAGCTTGATTAAAACTTGATGGGCCATCAGGAAAGCCAGGCGGAGCTAACTGTAACTTTGTCTGGGATTTCACCCAAAAGCAAGCATAAGTTTGAAATACAGACACTATACAGCCAATCTTCATAACTCTAGCTACAAACAAGATACACACATACAGATAGCATAATCATAATCAGTAGACCATAACCTGGTCGTAGACACCTTATATGACCCCCTTTACCTAAAATTTGGTGCCCCTACAGGACCTTACTTGCACCGATGATCTACATGATTCCAGATAATTTCAGTAACGTAACAGATGTTATGAGGTAAAGGGCATTGGCAGCGTGGGGTGGCTGCAGACATATAGAAAGTAACATTTCTATTTAGAAAGAATATAGTTTCTTCTAAACGGATTGAGGATCGGTTAAGACGGGAAACAATAATACTAGCAAGGGGATTCCGAAGTCAGGGGTAAGAGTGGTAATCTCAAGAATGGGGAGAAGAATATCAAGAGCCTTCATGTGAGGCTTAAGAATAAATTAAAGGGAAAGTAGCTGCTGCAAGAGCGAAGACCAATTGGCACCAGATTTTTGCCTATAGAAAGGCGAGGAAGGAGACTTGGGGCATGCTGGGACTGAGAAATGAAGAAAGGAGGTATACCAGAGACCCAGAGGAGATGTTGGATGTGATCCATGTTTATTATGCCAAGTTATCTGAAGAAGAGCAACAACAGTAGATATCAGTAGAGGGATGGGAGAGTGCCGGCAAAGGAGAGGATGAGATGGAGGCACATTCAAGTTTAACTCGGACTGAGTTGGGGGTTGGGCCTCTCTCCTCTGAAGGTAGGGGAGGAGCCCAGTGCATAGACCCAGAGGCCTACGGGACTAAGTTCAGGACAAAATTGTGAAGGAGTAAGAGGATGCTGGAACTTGTTTTAGCTCATGATATGGCAGGAATTGGAAAGATTATTGTACAGGATGGGGGACATTATGTTGGACCAAGAGTATGGTTGATTAATTAGTATGTCAGGGATATGCAATATCAGTATTATGTAACGACTGTGAGGATTTTGCTATTGCTGTAGATTGATTGTTTTCCTTTTTCTCTGTTTTTTTGTTTTCCATGGAGGAACTCATTTCTGTGTATTTAGGAGCTGTGTTTGTGTCCACAGTTTCGGAGGACACCAGAAGTAGAATTTTTAGGATATGTAATGGACTCTCTATGGAGGAATTCAGCATCTATTATGGAATTAAGCAAGAACTGATCATGTCTGACTTCTGCTTAGATTAGACTTTAGACACCAAATGTATTTGGTGAACGGGACAAGTCTTTAGTGTTGAGGCTCTCCTCTCAAGAGAAAACCTGATGTTGGAAGGAAGTGAAGGGTTGTGCTGTCTTGCACTAATATGGTCTCTGTTTTTTACTTTTTTTAATGTTTCTGTTGTGTTGTCTTAACATTGTTCTTTTGATGGCTGAAGTGTTTAAGAAAAGATCTCAGAGGGCCAGCTACCCTCTGACATAGCTATTTTTATAGCTGATAGAAACTAGGATAATAGCTAACTGCATGAGAAGTTTCAAACATTTCATAAATCACAAGACACTTCATAAAATGGTTTGAACTTTTACATACCAAGAGATGGATGGCAGGAGGCAGGAAAGGAGTATAGAAAGTGGCACAACAGGCTAGATTTTCTAATCTCAGTCACAGTCGACTAACTCCAGATTGATGCTGGCTGGAATCAGAGTCTGGCCCAAAACTACTAACAGTCTCAGCCTGCCCAGCTAGCCATTGGTGGAGAATGATGGTTTATCTATTCTTACTACACTCGTAGTAAGAATAGATAGAATAGACCACTGACATAAATCTAGCCAGGTGATCTACACAATCAGTTGACCGTTTCTCTCCTACCTATCAAACAGAGGAAGACATCGTTAGTTAATTTTTCAGAACACTGTTGTTATTATGATGCTTACGGAATATTTATTGCAAAATTCTGACATTTTGTCCTGAAGGTGACGAGGTCTGTAGTCATTCTCAGCTTCCCTGGAAAGGAGTTCAGTGTTGATGGACAATACTCCTTGGATTAGTTTTATCATCCCACTCTGACCCTAAATGTTTTGAAATCTTTTGGGACTTGCAATATGTGCTTGTTATAGGAAAGACTTTCACCTGCCACAGTCTTCTCACCACTCTTAATGGCTGTCTGACTTCATACTGCTGTGCCTCACCTCTACAGCAGGGTCTTTATGGATTAGTTAGGATTGGAATCAGGATTCAGGGACTAAGAAGAAGGAGCTAGAGAGCTAACTCTCTGTTCACTTACACTGATGTAAATCAGGAATAATTCCAGTAAGATCAAAGGAGTTGTGCCAGTGTAAAACCAGTGTGAGAGAAGAATCAAACCCAGAGCCTTTAACCTTGTAGTTCATGAAATTTCTCTTTCCTTCTGCCTGTGAACAGTTTCCCCTGCCCTGCTAGGGAATAAATCCTGCACCAACCTCCAGCAAAAGCTTCCCTATACCTTCTGAAATAGATCCAAGTCATGGTAGCATTGTCAAAGACATGAATCTGGCTTTTCAAAGCACTGCTTCCCAGCCTCAGGCTGGAGCTGCTATGCTAGCAATGCACTTTCCTCTCCTCATGCTGTATAGCCAGACACTCCTTGCAAAAGCTAAGTATACAATACACCTAGAGCAGTGGACCTCAAACCGTGGGGTGCGGCCAGCTAAGAGGGCATGGATGAATGTTTGGGGGGCATGGCGGGGCCCAGACCAGCCCCCATAGGAGGTGGGCAGGGAGCATCACCCAGCCCCGCTCTGCTCCGGCCCCACCTCCTGGCTCCACTCCCAGCCATGCCCCCAGCCACAGTTCCAGCCTCAGGCCCCAATCGTGGCCTGGCCATGGCTCTGCTCCCAAGCCTGGCTGTGGCCCCGCTTCCAGCCACAGACCTGCCTCCATCTGTGGTCCCAGCCCCTGCCTCCAGCTCCCAGCCCAGCTGAACTTCAAGCCTCAGCCCCAACAGTGGTCTTGTTCCCAGCTCCAGCTCCCAACTGTGACTGAGGGGAAACGGGGAGAGAAGGGGAGAGGACAGGGGAAACGGGGGGCATGAGGTAAAAACTTTGGAGACCACTGAGTTAGAGCATCAAGCATGTAACAATCAGATGAGAAAAAACATTTGCTATTTTATGTTCTAAGCTGAATGGAATGTACAGAGATGATTCAAGCAACCTGGCCAGCGAACAGGACATTAATACTATAAAAATACCCTGTACATACCAACTGGAATTACACCACCAAGTTAAAGACAAAGATCTATACATCTATGTTTTTTATTTTCATTTTCAGATTATAGGGCAATAGTAATTTTAGAGCAGGGCTTTATTTTGGGATTATTGACCAGCTGGATTTAATGACCCTTGAGAAATGAACTCCTCCCCACTGATCTTTAATCTCCAGGAAATGCCACAAGCCTTGATCATTATTGCTCAGTTCCTGACTCAGTCCTACCTTTATTATTTATTTGTATGACCACAACATCTACAAGCCCCACTCAAGGACCTGGACTCCATTGTGCCAGGTGCAGCACAAAAAAATCTGACTTGAACAACTGGTTTTATTCTTTTTATTATTTTGGTACTACTAACTTGCAAGAGATGTTAGATAAAACTGTGACGTACTTATAAAGTTAGTTAAACCCTAAACAAAAGAATCTTTAAAGTATACAACTAATCCCTAACACTGACAATTGTGACACAGAATATAATCATGGAAACGTTATCAGCTGGTAGCTTTGGTGAAAATGTGATTTATTTATTTCAATAGGTCATTTGTTCTGGCACCAGGATATGATTTGATCTCCTTTACTTCATCAAGGTGTTTTAAAGCATTATTCTAAACTATGGCTGTGCTGATATTTTTGATCACATATACTTTCAGTAAACTTCAAAGGTGACATGGGATGCTGTATACATTTTAAACTGGCACCCATCAGAAGCACCTCTTCAAAAATGCTGAAGAGAAAACACATGGATGTTTTGTAGATCAGACAGTCCATCTCTGGATGGCAGTGAAGGAAAAAAATAAAATAATAATGTAATGTTATGTATCAGCTTAGAGGTAGCTAGAAGAAAAATAATACTTTGTACATTCTATAACTCCCAGGTTCAATTCCTTGCTCTGTCTCTGACTTGCTGTTTGTCCTGAGAGTAAACAAGTGGGGTGACAGCTGAATAGAGAGGGTATGTTTCTTAGTTATGGAAACAACAGTGTACTTGAAGATGGAGAGGAAGAGCCAGAGGACAGAGAGCAGTTTAAGATAAGAGAGAAGGGGATTAGAAAGGGAGCTATCCAGACTGGGCCTGATTCAGTGCCTAAAGTAGTCAATTGAAAATATCCCTTTTCCTTCAGTTGCCTCTGAACCAGGCCCACTAGAAGCTAGGGGGTTTGGCTGAGGGATTCAAGAAATAGAGCTGCAGACTTGGATCAAAGAGAATACAATGAAAGTCGGAGTGTGAAGAGGGGAGTCAAAGACTTTTTTGGATACGGTCAGTATGGCCCCTAAATACATGTATAATATCCCAAGAAGAGAGGAGGGTGATAGGACAAGAAAATCAAAATCACGTGTAATTCATAGGCGGACACACAAGAGGAGGAGGAGGGAGACAGACAACAGCCCAGGGAGAGAGGAAGCACTGCAGCCTTCTGGGCAGGGAAGTCAAAGAAGGAGAGAACACCATAAAACAGGGCAGCCACAGGCATATCAAGGGTGAGGGTGGGGAGATGGAATTTGCAAGAGTTATATTAATCAGGCAGCGAGCTAGATAGAGTAAAAATCCCAGAGGGAGCAGGAAAAGGGAAGTAGGGCATGAGAGAGGCAGCTGACAGGAATGAGGTTAGAGGAGCAAGGCCTGAGGGGTAGGGCAGCAGGCAGGACTGGTTGAGATAGGAGGATGTAGGTATACAGGACTGGAATTATGTAGAACAGCTGCTACCAGCATCCAGGGGAATGAGAGACAGAAAGGGGGAAATGAGATGACTGTCTGTGAGGCCAGAAAGGAAGAGACAAGTTAGCAGAAGGATAAGAAGAAGAATGGAAACAGAGTAGACGGAGGTATGATGATGAAGTGTTTTGAGGACAACAGAAGCTGAAGGGATGTGACCATGGAGTTTTCAAGGGTGAGACTAAGGATGAAGAGCACTGTAAGAAAGGGGATGCTCTTCAGGTTAGGAACTGTGATTGGAGCCCTGCATATTTCAGGCACTACCACAATTAAAATAATACAGTGGAGCTGCAGAAAGGCAACACAGAAGAAAAGGCAGGGGCTGCAGTTAGTGGGGAGAGTAGGAGACAATGGAACAAATAAAGGGATTTAAGGAAAGAGGGGAAATGACAATGAATAATCAATCAGAGCAATGCAAAGCAATGAACTAGCACTGATCTGGCAATCAATAAGTGAAGAGTAGGTAAATGATTTGAAAATAGCACAACTAGCCAAGAGCTGTATCTCCAGAGTAAATGTTCTCCAGTGTTATCTATACATTTCTTCTTGCTTTCCTCCTTTCTTATTGGTCCATATTAATCTCCTTTTTGGATTTATGGTTTTCTTTTATGAGATCAGGTATAAGGGACAGATTTTGTGATTCTTCCTCATGCATGTTTCCACTGGGATGACTCTGAACAAGGCCTATTCCGGTTTTTAAATATAAACATTCCTCTGGGATATGGAAACCCAATTAAAACATCATTGTTGTTCACAAAAGTTAAACTGACTAGAAACAGAAAATGAGACTAACTAGTCTAATGTCACTGAATGGAATGCAGACTGTAAACAAATGGAAAACAAACAAGAAAAAGTAAATTCAGTTTTTTAAATTATCTGTTTTAAAATTCAATGACAGGTAAGAGTTTTAAGATTACAAATAATATACACAATATACATATGTGTATATTCTGACTGTCCTAAAACAAATGTACAGACTAATTTAGCTCTGTAATTTATATATAAATATTAAGTTAATACATTTCATTTCTAGACAAAACATTTGTTCCATTAACATGTAAAAATAATAAGATTTATGCATCCCATAAACCTTGAGTTACTTCTTGTTTCCTGTGAGGTCAAACAATCCCACTTTTTCTTTAAACAAATATTATGGAGAATTTCACAAAGAGGGGCTTCTGTGACAAAGTATAAAACAAGTAAAGAGATATAATGTAAAACAGACCTAACAGCTTATAGATTTATAGGTGGGAAAATCTAAAGTTAGTTCCTGCATTATGCTCCTTTTCTTGTGCTCTGTATTAAGCATAGCTGTTCACCTCCACACTCCACTACTACCCCTAACAATCAGCACCCATTATGTTCAGCAGTTATCCCATACTACACTTAACCTCATAATGACTCACCAAAGTCCACATAGATTTGCACTTTAACCACCCCCCTCCTCCCTGCTTCATATACAGGAAGCTCAACTTATTATGAAATATAACAATTGCAGCTGTGCCCATTACCCCCCAGGACCATCGGCCACAGAGGGAAGGTTGTGGGGAGGAACTAGATCCATGGCAGAAGGAAACAAGAGCCGAGGCCGTATGCAGAGAAGCAGAGGCAGACTCAGCCTGCAGCCGATCAGCCAGGCCTGCTAAAGCCACAGCATCTGCAGTGCTAACGGGACACGGCAGCAGCAGGAGAAGGAGGGCGGGATGAGATATCCCCGGCTCGGCAGTGCAGTGAGCAAAGCTTACCTTGAAAGACATCTTGCACATCACAGCAGCGGCTCATTCCGAGCTAGCCCGGGGACGAGCAGAGCCGGCTTCCCCCTCCCGCATTTTCTAGCCCTGCGCCCACTTGGCAGGGTGGCGATCAGAGACTCGCTTTGCAGAGCGACGGGAGCGCAGCGTCTGCAGGGGCTGCATCGCGCCTGAGACAGCAGCTGCTGACAGATAGACAGAGCTACAGGCTGCACCGTCCCCTCGCGCGGGAGCCCATACACATATATGTATGTGTCACAGCAAAGAGCAGTGCAGGCGTGTGGACACCACGCAGACATACATCGGTGCAGCATGCAAACTCGTGTGCCTAACCACGGACACTTTGCAAAGCGCACACAGATGCAGAGCCGCCCAGAGGATGCAGGGGGCCTGGGGCAAAGCAATTTCAGGGGACTCTTCCATAAAAAAAAGTTTCAATACTATAGTAACATGTATTCTCATGGGGGCCCCTGCGGGGCCCGGGGCAAATTGCCCCACTTGCTCCCCCCCCCCCCCACGGGCAGATCTGCACAGATGCCTTCTTGACTCACACCCGTCATCCTTCCCAGTGAACACACCAAGGTACAGATGCCTCACACACATGCAGGTAATACCGTTTTCAAATGTGTGCACACACATGCAGCCTATAAAGTTAGATATTTAATGATATACACTTCCCAACTATAAATGTATGCATGGTCAGACACTGGGTATACACTAACCAAATGCAGACAGACATGCATTGTACAAACCCAGACCCATGGAAATGCGAGCTTATTGAACCAAACTCAGGGCCGGCTCTACCTTTTTGCCGCTCCAAGCAAAAAAACAAAAACAAAACAAAACAAAACAAAAAAGCCACTGGAACTGCCAAAGCAAAAAAAAATGTTAACAAAGGGCAGCCACCCCAAGACTGGACGGAATTCCGCCCCGTAGAATGTGCCACCCCTTAGAATGTGCCGCCCCAAGCATGTGCTTCCTCAGCTGGTGCCTGGAGCCGGCCCTGGCCAAACTACACCCTCCTTCCAAAGGTGCAGTTTTGATATCAAGTGGATGAGCAATACGATCCAAAATAAAACAAGACACAATTATTTTTATATTGCTATAGTTTTTGTTTTGTTCTAAATCTTAGGCCTAGTCCACACAGTTTTTACACCAATTTAACTCTTTCCGTTAGGGTTGCGATTTTTTAAAAACCAAAATAGTTAAATCAGCACAACACTCTAATATGAATGCAATTATTGTGGTACAAAGGTGCCTTATTTCAGTATAGCTTGCTCCTTTACATTTACAGGAATAAACTACATAAGCACCTTTATACAGGTATGACCACATCCATACTAAGGGGTGCACCATGTGATTTTATAGTGGTTTCAAACCAATATAGTTAAAGTGGTACAAAATCTGAGTGTAGACAAGCCTTTATAGGTGCACAGATGTCACCCCCACAAAACTTCACTTCTTGACTTCTTTTCCCATCAACATGCCCACAATTCTTTGCTACTCCTTCCAGTCCATGGCATGCATTTGTGGATCTTGGAGTTCCAGTCCTTTTCTTGTCAAACTTCTTTTGACAGTCTTTCCATTGTATCCTCAGTCTTGCGCATCCTTTCCTGCCACCCTCTTCCTCCCAAGCTTTCTTTACTGGTTGTTGTTCCTCTATTTGGAGCCCTGGTCCTGTTCACTGGCCCAGTATTAAGGTGTTCAACATAGGAAAAGTCTGCCTTGTGACTTTTTACACAACTTTGGGAAGCTACGCCTTAGGTGTCTCTGTGTAGTCTGCATTGTGTGTGTTCACCTCAGATCAGCCCCATTCAGATAAACCACCAGGAATAAGGTTTTATTCTGTAAAAAAAAACATAGACGAGGATTACAGTTCAGCCTCCTTTCTACTGCTTGTCTCCTGCTCCCAGCTCTAGTCAGTGCAGAAACATCCTGCTCAGAGGAGCAGAGGTGACTTTCTGGCAGGAACCAGGAAGCTCTCCCAACATGCCACAATTTGTAGTCCACAACTTGTAGTTCCCACAGCAGCTGTTGAAGTAGACTGGACCTTGGGCTACAGATACTTATCACATGTCCAGCACACCTCAAATGTGCTCTACCCAGCCTATCACTGAGGGTCCCGAATTCATCTTCCGCCTAATTTCTTCCATGCATACTGCCTCACCTCCACTTGCCAGGCGTTCTCATGCTACCTATATCTTTTTTTCTTCCATCTCTCTAAGACCCACAAACACAATACACTTTTCCTTTCATTTTGTTGCTTACTTGCTGGTGCCACAGTGCCCCTGACTTTTTCACTGCGGCCCATGTACACTGCATTCTTTGCAATTTTCCAAACCTCTCTCTGATGGCACTAATTGTATGTCCCAAGTACACAAATTCTTTCTTATGTTTCACCTTCTCCCCTGAAACGCCAATCAACAGCTCTTCTTCCACCTTCCCTACTTGCATAACTTCAGTTTTCTTTGTTTATCTTCAAACCATGGTCTTCAAACACAGATGCCTGCTCTAATACCTTATTTACCAATTCGTCTTTGCTGTCAGCCAAAAGGATCAGGTGGTCAGCATACACTAGTTTTCTCTCTACAGGTTTGATTGTCCTACTAATTAACTCCATATTAGGATGAAGTGAAGGAGACTCAGAACACTGACTTATCTCAATCCAACCATCACATCAAAACTCTCTGAAATTTTATATTATCATCTTAGCTTTTGACTCTCAATACAGCAGCTCCATCATCTTAATTCCCCTCCCCGTTCCATTTCAATACCCCAAATACCAGCTCCTGTGGAACCAAGTCATATGCTATCTCAAGATCAATAAACGCAACACAGGAATTACACCCTCCATTTATCATTCCTTCAAACCATCTCATTGCACATATTGCATCTATAGTAGTCCTTCCCTTCCTAAAGCCATGTTGCTCTGCTACTATATTTTCCACCACCTTTCACATCAGTCTTGCCTTCAAAGGACTCTCAAGGACATTGAAATGCTGACTCAAGAGAATGATGCCCTGATAAATGTTTGGATCATTTGCATCAGCCTTGGCCTTCCAAAAAGACACAATCACTCCATTCTCCAGTCATCTGGTATCCTTGCTTGATTCCAGTAAACCTATGGTAATCTATTAAAGTCATTTACTGCAGTATCTCCAACTGCCTTGATAACATCAACAGTTATCACATTTTAACTAGCTGCTTTACCATTCTTCATCTTATTCAGTGCTTTGATGTCATCCCCATAAAAGATGTTTAGTGTTGGACATAGACTTCCATTCAAATTATTACAGTTCCAAAAGACCTAGCAGAAGATTGGGAATATACTGTGAAGAAACACTACTCCAAAAAAGGAAATCCAAAAGCAATAATCTACATTATGGTAATAATCTCCTTTCTTGTGTGGATGCACGGGTGTGTAACTCCATTATCTTTGTATGTGAATAATGCACATTCATTAGAGGGAGATGAGACTCTTAAAGGCTTAATTTTAAATCCATAAAAGTGAGGAACTTTAAAACTGATGTTAAAATACTGTCCATAGCATGCCCGATTTTCTCTGGATGTTGCAGACCTCTTTGAAAACCTGTATGATCCAAGATAGAACAGCATGAACTAAGATTGGAGTTTTTTGAATTTCTCTGCTTTTGTTAATTTATGATAGTCCCTTAGGGATATTATTCTCCCTTTGATATGCATATGTAACTTGCATTCACATTAATGGAAGTTCCATGTGTTTATTGAGAGGAGATTATATTGCGGTGAGATCCAAATAGCTTATGCTACATGTCTACAACTGCAGGATTTTCAGCAGAATTTTTTTAAAACAAACTACATGCATTCTAGATGAAGGCAGATATACTATAACCTCAAGCTCCAGCCCTGCTTCCCCCTTCACCTTAACAGTATGGCCTGTTTTAGCCTAACTTTAATCTTGATCAGAGATGGATGTATAGAGATGGCTGTATAGACATGGATGGTCATTTTGGTTCTATGTGAAATGTAAAATGTACTGAATTAGTAAAGTAGATCACATAGCTAGTACCATCCTCACTCTGATACAGCTGATGACTACACAGTTTTCTTTGCTCACTGATGAGGAAAATACTTGTCATTTGTACAAACTTCCTGCTCCACCCCTGGAAAATCTCAGTATTCATGCAATCTATTGTGAATGTTACGCCAGCCAAGTGACATTCAACAGCCAAAACACTAGTCTTCCAATAGAGAAAAAAGCAAAAGAATTCCTCTTGACTGAACTGCAAAGAAACACGGAGAATATTATGATCCAATCTTTCTTTGTGACTTGTAAATCAAGACATAGAGAGCCAAAGTTTCAAAGGCCCTTTGAATGTGTGCCCACTAAATCTGCTAGTGCACCATTTGCGCTTGCAGTCACTCACATTTGCATGTGCCAAGGAACATCAGTGTATGTATATCCCTGTTTTCACAAGCAGGTCTGGTCATTTCTCATGAAAATGAATGAATGCATACATTTTGCCTGAACTCTTTTGGTGACCCTTTGAAAATTTGATCCAAAAGGCATTTTGGAACAGTCTCTCTCTTTTTGTGCATCAAGATACCCCACATACTCTTTAGGCAAATCCCTACTGTGTGTACAAGGCTTCTCCTCACACTGTTCTTGAATCTAGACCATTGCTCAGACTATAAGGTATTTGACTCTCCAGGGATATGTTGTCTGTTTGGCACAATTCATCTCTAGTACAGCAAGATGCACACTCACAGCATAGTGCTTCATAACAGTAATTAATAAGATTAATTCCTTACTTTGGTAC
This sequence comes from Dermatemys mawii, assembly GCA_007922305.1. Classification (NCBI taxonomy): domain Eukaryota; kingdom Metazoa; phylum Chordata; order Testudines; family Dermatemydidae; genus Dermatemys; species Dermatemys mawii. The sequence goes on from ML677334.1 coordinate 53,890,888, forward strand.
AAATGAAAAATATCTTTAAAATTAATAACTGAAAGAAATGAACTCCAAAACCAGACCCAGCTCTTTAGGATCCTGTGTTGCTGGACCTGAACACAAACATCCCTAAAATTAGGACTGTTCAAATTTTGGGTAGACTCATTACAACAATATGGAACAGTTACAATATTAATTTATGGATCTAGATCCATTCTTCCATGGGTTTATATGTTGCATGTGTGTGCAGTTGTATAAGGAAAATGTGTATCAGTAAGCAAGTGTGTCTGTATAACCTTTAACAGTGTTCAGAGGCCATGGTGATAGCTACAATGTAAATGCCTACATTTGTAGATAGCTATGTATGTTTGGGTAGTGTATATCTGTAAGCATGTGTGTCTGTATTTAAAGATGTTCAGACCTGGGATTGTTGGTATACCACATTTTATATATATCACAAAGACAATATGAGTCAGTATGTGTCTCACTTGCAAATATGTTTCTGTTCATAGTATAGGAAGGAAGATAACTCTGTCTTTTACTGAAGCACAGATTTATTTTTCCTTCTGGTCCTCCTCTGTACAGAGCAATGATCATTTAGACAGAGCACAGGAAGTTTTTACATACATTCTGTTCTTCTTTTAGGAACTTAAGAAAGAAAAAGTAGAGTTCTTAATACAGCTTTATTGGTTATATCTGTACTTCCATTGTCATCTTTCCTGTCACATGTTAATGAGAAAATGCATATAATTATTTAGATAATCTAGAGAGTCTAAATGCTTCTGTGGAATATTGCGGAAATAAATTGATTTATCCAAAGTATATAAAAAATTGATATTAAAATTTAGACCATTTTCCCTTGTAGCAGTTTCAGTTTTAAAGCCCTTCTTCTTTCAATTAACAACATGATTTGTCTTAAGATGCAAGACAGGTTGATAGAATATGTGAAGGTCAGGAATGTGGACTAGTGGTTTGTGCTGAGGACTAGGCTCTACTTCCATCTGTGAAAATTAGTTTTCTTTTACTGATATTTGTGATGTAGGCACTAATTAATTTTGTAACAAAGGAGGCAACAATTTAGGATTTGATAAATTTTATATAATGAATTCTGCATCCTAATATTGTACATCTAATTCTGTGGTGGCTAATGTTGGAACAATAGAATCTATCTAGCATGCTGTTAATCATTTAAAATGTATTGTTTGTACTGCATTGGCTAAATGAGTCAGTTACTTATGCCAGACTGACAAAGTCATGCAGGTTACATCATGTCTATAGTTGTGAAATAGTAACCTTTCAAACCATGTAACCAAAGATTAAACCAATTACAGTATGAGATCATAATTAATCTCTCTTTCTCTTTCCATAAAAGACAAAAGATATAAATGTCCCGAGAGAATACATTTCTGGGATAATCTGTATTTTCATTACCCCATCGAAAGTAACTCTGATAATTCAGTCAATAAAATACTAAAATTTCCATTTGACCTATCAGTTACAAACCTAATACAAGACTGTAACATAATCTGTCAGTGCTGGTATTTCTTGCTTCCTTAATCTTTATTAAAATACAGAACTATAGTATATGATTAAATGTACTATGTAAACAATTTGCTATTAGCTCTTGATTTGGAGATTTAGTGTTTTTAAAACTGTAATAGTAATAATAATAATAATTAATAATAACAGTAATAATTTAAAAAATTAGACTCAAACCCTCAGGCAAACTCTAATTGAAGTCAAATATTTCTCCACAAAGGGCCTAATACCATAAACTCTGTTCACATGAAGTGGAGGGCTGACAAAATTGGGCCAAAAAAGGCAAAGCTCAGGCAGCGATAGCACAAGTTTCCCTTCATTACCCAAAATAGAATCTTAATCCTATTATGGATCAGAAGGCAGACCAATCTCTCCCCACCCATTCAGACCTTTGTTCTTCTGTCAAGACTGCCAACAACAGGACAATCAGTGCCAAATTCTGTGGTAGTTTCCATGATGAAGATATCTGGCCACTAGGAACTATACCGATCTCACTAACCCATTTCATGTATGCCATGTAACTGATGTCTGGTTGTTTTTTGATATAGGTTGGACATGAGCTACTGATCTAGAAGGAAAGGCAAATTAGCTCTGTACTTGAGTAAATAATGCACAAAATAATTGTCATAAATCTTGATTTGAATTTCTGGATGAATTTGCCACAACTATTTTCTTTCCTCTTGTTTATTTGTTTTTTACAGATATTTGTGCAATTGAATTTTACTGGCGCAAGTGTTCATGGAAAGAGAATTCTGAGCTTGCACATTCAAATGCTCACAGAAAACTACATTCATTTTCCACAACCACATGTGCCAGAAATCTGCATATAGCATTTATGCTCATCTAGTTAGAGAACAGAAACAATGCCAGATTGACTTATGTGACCAATCGCAGCTGAGTAACACAGTCGAAATAGAAAGCCAAATTGAACTTCATGAACATTTTTATCAAATTCAAATGCATTTGAAAAAAAACACCTTACGGTCTGTTTGCAAACCTTCTAGCAACAGAAAAAGTAACATTATTTGAATAAAATATCTGTTGCAAATTATTTGTTTAGCTCTAGTTGGAAGCATAATACACACAGTGGCCCAATTGCATAATAAGTTATTTCTATTTTGTTCCATGTCATCAACCAGGACTGTGGTTCTGGCCTTATATTTGCTTCATGCAGCTATCACTCTGTGGCTGGACTGTAGTAATAATAACTTGCACTTAGCTAACACCTTTCTTCCAAGAATCTAAAATAATTTAATAAATATTAATTAAGCCACACAACAACTCTATGAGGTATGTATAATTATCCACTTCTTATAGACCGGAAAATGGAAAGATAGAGAGGCCTTACCCACACTAGCTTTCCCCCCTCATATTTTACACTCCACCAATGGTAGAAACGGTGGGAGCGTTCAGACAGACAAGCTGTCATTTTAGCCTTCTTTTCATCTTGACCTGGTCTGAGCAGTTAGGAGACAATAGGGTGGTTAAAGAGGCTGTGCTCTGTATGTATTAGTGCTCTCACAGGTGTTGCCAATGGTGAAACTGCACCAGTGAGAATGCACAAGTGGCAAATCTGCAGAAAAAGGCTAGCAAAGACATAGCCACAGCAGTTAAGTGACTGGCTCAAGGTCACAAGATAAATCAATGGCAGAGCTGGGAACATAATCTGGAACTAACATCCAGTCCCCAATTTTAAGCACTAACCCACACTCCCTCCTTAGCTTTTGAGCGAATTTTATCCTTAGTATATATGTTCCTAAATGTCTCATTTTAGCATATATAAAGATACAACTTGTTTAAAAATATTTGATCTGTCCCCTCCCAAGGTTGGTATTTTTCCTCATATATATTTTTACAGCTTTGGTACATTGTAGTTCAGGTTCGTAATTGCATGCTTCTGCCAATTTTTCCCTTTCCTCTTGCCTTTGTTCTCTGTATAGGTAGATTTTATGACTCAGTCTGGAGTTAGCTATTTATCTGTCCTCAGTCAGTTCAGCCAAAGCAGCTAATTGAAGTTTGTGAGTCTTCACTAAGGAGCTTCCTGCTATTGTGTTCATAGGCTTCCTCATCAGGGTGAGTCTAACTAAGGCTTGTGAAAATGAACATTAAAATTGGAAGCCATGAGGTACATAAGATTTGTGGTCTTTACGGCCAACAGGCCTGTTGAAAAGTAAAGGCACATTCACATGAAGTTACACCACAATCATCTTTCTTACCTATTGTGTGTGTACCTGTTGTGTGGATGGTGTTGGGTGGGGGGGGGCAATCTGCTTACATATTGCATGAGTCTGAGAACAATATATGACCTTATGTGTTATATGGGCTGCAATAGTTAGAAATAATAGTATCTCAATTAGGTCTACTGACTACACTTTACACAATGCATTTCCTTAACTACTGTGCACAATGATGGAAATTATGGACATTTGCTTTATAAAAGAAAGAATAGACTTCTTTTAAAACATTGTGTCAAATTCTGGTCCTTGTGCCAACCTGAGTACAAAGACTTGGCACAAGGGATTCTGCAAGAGCAAGGGGGTTACACTCTTCTCTCAAGACTGGATAGCAGCAATGAAACTGGTTTTGTAGCCATTACAGCAGACATAAGGCTTCTGCCTTTCCAGTCACCATGGTGGATTTTGGATGGCAGAATTATGTAGCTATTGATCCACTGGCCATGCCTTGCCAACCCCTCAAACCCCCCTCCATGACAGTGCAGGAGCTTCTGCAGAGCGTAGCTGTACAACATGTGGGGCTCCATTTACTTTGTATGGGCTCCCCGGCACTAGGTAGTAGAACTGAACTGGTAGATAAGCTTTGTCATACCACAAGAGTGAAAATCCTCGAAGCAAATGATTAGAAAACACATTGTAGAGAGGAAGAGGGAGCATGAGAGTGAGAATGACAAAATGGAGGATTCTCTGTAACTTGAAGTCTTTCAATGAAGATTTGAGGACTTCAGTAACTCAGCCAGAGGTTAGGGGTCAATTACAGGAGTGGGTGGGCAAGGTTCTATGGCCTGCAATATGCAGGAGGCCAGACTAGATCATGATTCTCCCATCTGGCCCTACAGTGTCTGAGTCTGTGATGAGTTTGACAGGAGACTGAACGTGTGAGAGGGAGTGAATGCATGTCTATATGAACATAATATAATATATCTTGGTACAGATATGTATAAACACATAGACGATGTGTGGCAAGATGATGGTCTGAGGTCTACTGCTCCACATTATGTTGAAACTTGTGTTGCAGATGACAGAACTTGACATTATGGCTACTGGCTAGTTCCTCACACAGCTTTGGTCAATTTATCCATTTTACACTAAGCTGATGAAGACAGCAATCTACTTATTAAAAGAGCAGAACCTAGCCAAGTAACCACCGGGCCATAACTAAATGGAGATATGCCCCAAATTAAAAATTATATAGATCACGAGTTTTGTCTATATCACAAGCAGAACCAAGAGCTAGTAGTATCATACCCCTATGGAAAGGTCCTATAAAATTTAATAGAGATGAAACCAATAGGGTTTTTCAGAAAGTATGTTAAAAACCTATTTCATTTATTAATAATATTTTTTACAGATTTTTAAACCATCCTATAGAATTTGAATAGCATATTATATCCCTGTTATAGAAATGTATAGGTTGGTTTAATAATTCTATAGCAACGTTATCAGTCTCCCTTAAATTTTCTGAAACTTTTCCATTAGGAATATTCTCTAAGCTCACCAGTTTGCCTATACCCAACAAAGTGGATCTTAACATGAATCCTTAATGAAATCAGTTTGAATTTATGGGCAGCACTGTGGGCCAGCTCCCCAGCTGGTATAAACTGACATCGCTTTATTGATGTCAATGAGGTCTTCACAATTTATACCAGCTGAGGATCTGGTCCCCATCTTCATTAAATCATTAGTTAGAAATTTCTTCTTTAACTCCAGACAATTTGAGTCCATAGTAAGACTGAAGCAAAGGATGAAGAAAAATAAAGGCAGAGTCTAGGTTTGTGAAAACAAACTAGCTGAAAATAACCCAAATGCTGATAATTGTGGCTTTCTGGAAACAGAACCCAGAAATGGCAGAAATTACACTGCCTAGTTTTTTTTAAAAAAACAGACCATAGGAGAATCTGGCAGAGAATTAAGTATGTAACTCCATGGAATTCATGTGGTAGCTAATACTACCACTATTATGGATGTTTGTTTAAAAAAGGCTGTTTACGAAGAAATGGGGTAATTCTAAGAATGCAGCAGCAAGGGGTACATAAATAGCTACTTTTCCCGACTTTTATGACAAAGACAGAACATTGGCAGCAACAGAGAAAAAACAGGACGTGAAATACAAGAGATTAAATATTTTATTTTCCCCAGATGTTTGGTTGGCAACTCAGGCCAGGGGAAGGGGGTCAATCATAATGAATATGCGCTTCCCAGATAAAGGAGCAGGCTCTACCTGGCCATGATACTCAGAGAAGAGCCTTTAATGTTTTGGAACTTTAAATCAATTAAACAGCTCTCAGAAAAGGTACGGGAACAAATGAAACGCCAAGAAGAAGAAGGAAATTCATTATAAAACAAAAAACTAGCAGAGCATGTAGCACTTTGATCAGTGTGAAAATAGTATTCCTTTATGTACAGCAATACATGATTAAAATGTCCACACGAGCCATTATTTTCACACTGGTTATAACACACTCCTCCTGGGTATAAAAGTACAAACAGAGACTTAGCTTCCAACCCTCTTCCTAGTGGGACCTTTGCCTCCAATTCAAAAGACAGCCTTGAAGAGCTGGATCCTATTATCTAATTAATAATGTCTTTATATTTATGTTCATATTAAATTGAAATGGGCCCAGCTCCAGTATGCCCCCTATCCTCACAGAGGACAATCAAGTGCAATTTGTTAAGAGAGTCTTAGATTAGCTACTGTGTGGCGTGATTAGAGATGAACTCCAGTGCAGAATGTGAACCCAGTCCCCATCACTACCAAAGTTTGTAGTTTGTGAGTTCTTGCCAGGGCAGGGAGTGGGAATAGAGTATATCCCCCCAAAAGGAGTCAACGTTAAATTTGTGCACACGCCCCTGTTAAGAGCTTTGGTGAATCAGGCCAGAGGGCTCAGTACCTTGGAGGACTGATCATACAGGGTAAAAGCCTGTCCGCACTGAGTGAGTCTGGGGGTTGATTTGGACCCTCTCTCTAGCTGGGATAGTTTGGGGATCCCAAAGAACTACAGCCTCAATGTAAAACATTGTAGCCATTATGGGTGAAATGCTGGCCCTGTAGAAGTCAACGTCAAAACTCCCATGCACTCAGTGCGGACAGGATTTTACCCTGTATGATCAGTCCTCCAAGGTACTGAGCCCTCTGGCCTGATCCACCAAAGCTCTTAACAGGGGCGTGTGCACAAATTTAACATTGACTCCTTTTGGGGGGACATACTCTATTCCCACCCCCTGCCCTGGCAAAAACTCACCCTACTCTCACCCTCGCCTCTGGTAGGAGCTTGCTCTCCTCTCCTCTCCTCCCCGCAGCCCTGGGGCCAGGAGGAGCTTGTTCTCTTTGCCACCGCGGCCTCTGGTCTGGAGGAGTTCTGTGCTCCCAATGATTACTGAGGAGAGGCAGCATGCCTCTACTTGCCCCACCTTGCTCTTAAACATACGCATCGTCCCATTGACTTCAGAGGAACTACTCACATGCTTAAAGCTAAGCATGTTCTTAAGGCCCCAATTCAGCAAAGCATGTAAATGCCCGTTTAACTTTTAAGCGGGTGATTAAGTTCTTTCCTAGGGTTGCCAAGACTTCAGCATTGTCCTGGAGTCTCCAGGAATGAAAGATTATGTCATGTGATGCATAGCTGCCAACCTCTGCTGGTGCTGGAGGGTGCTCGACCCCGCTCTGCCTCCAGCCATGCCCCGACTCCATCCCTGCTCTGCATCCTCCTGCCCCATCCCAACCCCTTCCCCAACTCTGCCCCCACCCCGCCCACACTGGACTCCTTTCCCAAATCCTGGCCTGAGCCCCACCTTTTCCCTGCCTCCTTCCCTGAGTGCACCTCATTCCTGCTCCTCCCCCGTCCCTCCTGTAGCTTGTTACGCCACAAAACAGCACTGTTTCATGGCAGCAAGCACTGGGCGGGAGGTGGAGGAGTGGGGATGTGGCGTGCACAGGGGAGGAGGTGAGGTGAGGTGAGGCGGGGGGCGAGGGAGAGGGGAAGTTAGCTGCCGGTGGGTGCAGAGCACCCACTTATTTTTTTCCTATAGGTGCTCCAAGCCTGGAGCACCCACAGAGTTGGCAACTATGATGTGATGAAACATGCAGGAATACATCCAACCAAAACTGGCAACCCTATATCCCTATTCAACAAAACATTTAAGCACATCATAGGATTAAGCCCATTATTTTCCCCTTACTCCAGATGGAGATACAACTTTGAATGCCCGATTCTGTTTCCATTTAATTTGTTTTTACATTCCATGTAACTAACTAATATTAAACACCCAGGCATATTTATTTAAAAGCCAAAGGAAAGTGTGATTCATTAGAAAGATTAGCTAAAGATTAAATAAAGAGTTAATTTTAAAAAAATACTCTTATGAGTAATGAGTGCCAGCAGCTGCTTCTGGTATCACAGCTGAGATAGTGGATTGATTCATCAGAGGTAGGATGATTCAACATGAACTTTTCCTTTCTTTTACTTTCTCTTGCTTTTCCTTTTCCTGTATAAATATAACCTTTCCAAATGAAATACAGATGGAAAATGCTATTTATAAGTGCCAGATTCTGTCCTCAGATCTGCACTTTACATTTGGAATAATTTACACAATGGAGTTAATAAATGATATTAATGGAAGGTGTGGAACATCTGGTCCACATGAAGCTGAATGAAATTGAAAACAGGAATTGCCCAGACTAACACAGTTGTTGTTCTGGTTCTTCTAGAAACGGGCATTTGAGGAGACTCTTGCATTGATAAGGGGAAAAAGGATGGTCCATTGGTTAGGGTGCTAGCCTGGAATTTGAAGTTCAGGGTCCCATTCCCTGCTCTGCTACAGACTTTGGCATGATCTTGGGCAAGCCACTTAGTCTCTTTGGGCCTCAACCTTTCCTCGCTAAAATGGAGATGACAATACTCCCCTACCTCAAAAGGGTGTTCTGCAGAGAAATATATTAAAGATTGTGCGGTGCTAATGGAGGCCATATAAGTACGTTAGATAGTTAAGGATTTTCACAAGAAATTTCAAGGTATCATCCACCTTAGTGTAAATCAGATCCTTTCACTCAGAAGACAGAGCAAAACGTGCTTTACTTGATCTTTTCCCATCCTTGAAATGCATCTCTACATACAAGTTTGCACCAGTTTACTAAAGGTGTGTTTTTTTAACAGATTTAGTATGTTGGTGCAAGTCTGAGTGTCAATATTCTTATTTCAGCTTGAAATATTTCTTATTTCAGTTTAACTTATTTCAGTTTAACTTTATCCAGTAACGAACTGGTGGAACACCCATTTTACTTAAACCAGCACAAGTCTATGTGTAGTTAAGGCTTGAATAACAACAGTTTAGGATGGGAAATGAAGAATGATTTATTCATTTGATGAAACTCTAAGACAAAATTGGGGTTTAATTCTTTCAAGTCATGTATTAAAAGTCTAGTTTACCTAAGTGTTTAAGATTGATTTGAACTCAGTGGAAGCTGAGGGTTTTCAGCACTTTGCAGGAAGTATTTAGTGTCTTTCAGGATTGAATTTTTGGTAGGACATAGTGTAAATATGTAACTTGACCAGGACACACACAGTGCAATAAGATCATTATTGGTCATAAATGCTTAGAAACTCAGATTCATCTCAACTGAAAGACTCTAGTTACTTACTCATGCATTGGTTCCTTACTGTTCCAGAAGAAAGAGTGCCAGCTGTAACATTTAGAGAGGCAATGCAGTACAAAGGCTAGGACACTAAATTAGGAGTCAAGGATTCTGTTTCTATCTCTTTCACTGATCTGCTATGAAACTTATCATAAGTGGCTTAACTTCTCTATGGCTCAGTTTCCCCACTTGTTAAAACTGGGGTAAAGTGCTCTGAGATTTGTGGATGAAAAATATTATATAAGAACTAAGTATGAAATTACTCACCAGCACCACCTCTTGATGAACTCTAATTTTCACTTGAGGTTTCCTATCTATGCTCTAAACATACCAAACCCATCTTATGAGAAGACAGCAAAAGATGACATAGTTTCTTTACCCTAAAATAAATAAATAAATATTTACATAATTTAACATACGTCTTCCTTTCCTAACATTTCCTCTTTCTTTAGGGTCTAGGAAACCTGTAATGTGCTCTAGAACAGACTGAGGCTTGGGAGCTGCAAGTGGCTTTTTAATGAGTCTACTGCGGCTCTTTGCAACACACACAATATTAAAAAACAGTGATTTAATTATCAATGTATCTAAGCTATTAACCAATCAGAATGCTTTCACTATGTTATTGACCAATTGTAGAATATTTGTTCAGTAATTTTTCTGTGAGAATTACATATATATACTAAATGAAACAATGATTTTACACTACTGTGGCTCTTTTGGGTAATGCTGATCACTAATTTGGCTCTTCTACCCCGGAGGTCTGAGTATCACTCCTCTAGAAATTGTCATTATCAGTGGATAGAAGAAAAGCCGATTTTGTTGTATTTAAACCCAGGACATCCCACATTAATGAATGATAACTTTTTCTGTGCTGAAGATGAAAGTGCTCTCCCACGGATGGATTTTGAACATCATTAGTGCTAACAGCTACAATGGCACAAAACCAAGACACACTTGGGTGGTGCTGTTCATATGCAGCCAAAATCATTGGCAGTTGGCTGATACTTTGTACTGAGGATATCCCTTGCAAGTGCTGCATGGCATGTGTGCTGCATGGCATGTAGCAAAGCGCTCATAAAGTTAGGAAGTACTTAACTCCTCTTGAATCACTATTAAAGTATTCTAAGTATGTACACATCACAGATTAAGCATAGGGCTGTGCTAGACTCCTGCAAATGTTATTTCTAAAATGAGCACTGTTTGTGTGAGAAAGAGAATTCAATTAAATTAGAATTAAATACAGCGTGGTAATTTTATTAATGTGGTAGAGCCTTTTTCTAATGATATGGTTTTTTGTTCCTTCAGAAAACTTCATTGTTACTCAAACCACGCCCTGACCGTGCTCAGAACAAGATCAGAAAAGCAGGCGAATCATGCCTGCTGGATGAGGGATGAGCAGGAACAACCTGCAAAGAGCCTGTATAAGGCGCCTTTGCACCCTCGTGTGCTGCAGAGTGGTGCTCTGTGATGGCAGAATCTGCAGAGTCCTCGGGCATTGGAGAAGACAAGAGGTCTGGTGTGCTAGGTGGTCCCTGTAATTGTGGATGGTAAAAGAAAGCCAATGTGTGGGGATCATGCATGGGATTGGTGTATGTCCATGAGACAATCTCTGTTAAGATATGGTCTGCACTATGAATAAGCTTGAACCTCCATGTTTTGTGGTATACATTTAATAAACAGATTTTTAATACCCTTACTCGTGGAGGAGACCTTCCTCTACAGGTGTCCCAACTATTTTCAGTGGCACTGCTCATCCCAGAGGAAGATGCTATTCAATGTGCATGGAGTTGTCAGAACTTGGTCCATAAAAATAAAAATATTAAGTTACATATCAGGTCCCTCACCAAAGGCTTAAGCAAAGCAATCATGGGATAAGCGGGAAGGCCCTCTCATGGATCAGTAACTGGTTAAAAGATAGGAAACAAAGGGTACCAATAAATGGTCAGTTCTCACAATAGAAAAGAGGTAAATAGTGAGGTCCCCAAAAATCTGCACTGGGACCTCTGCTGTTCGACATATTCATAAGGGAAAGAACAAGTCAAAAATCACTTAGACAAGCTAGATGTCTTCACATCACCAGGGCCTGATGAAATACATCCTAGAATACTCAAGGAGCTGACTGAGGAGATATCTGAGCCAGTAGAAATTTTTTCTGAAAAATGATGGAAGATGGGAGACATTCCAGAAGACTGGAAAAGGGCAAAGATAGTGCCCATCTATAAAAAGGGAAATAAGAACAATCCGGGGAATTACAGACCTGCCAGGATAACTTCTCTACCTGGAAAGAGAATGGAGCAAATAATTAAGCAATCAATTTGCAAACACCAAGAAGATAATAAGCTGATAAATAACAGTCATCATGGATTTGCCAAGAATAAATCGTGTCAAACCAACCTGATAGCTTTCTTTGACAGTGTAACAAGTCTGTAGATGATGGCGGGGGTGGGAGTGGCAGATGTGGTATATCTTGACTTTAGTAACGCTGCTGATACTGTCTCGCATGATCTTCTCATAAACAAAATAGGGAAATATAAAACTTAGATGGAGCTATTATAAGGTGGGTGTATAACTGATTGGAAAATTGTTCCCAGAGAGTAGTTAGCTGTGGATTCACAGTCATGCTGGAAGGACATAATAAGTGGGGTCCCACAGGGATCGGTTCTGAATCCGGTTCTGTTCAATATCTTCATCAATGGTTTAGATAATGGCATAGAGAGTATAGTTGTAAAGTTTGCAAATGATACTAAGCTGGGAGGGGTTGCAAGTGCTTTGGAAGATTGGATTAAAATTCAAAATGATCTGGACAAACTGGAGAAATAGTCTGAAGTAAACAGGATGAAATTCAATAAGGACAAATGCAAAGTACTCCACTTAGGAAAGAACAATCTGTTGCGCACATACAAAATGGGAAATGACTGCCTAGGAAGGAGTACTGTGGAAAGGGATCGGGGGGGTCATAGTGGCCCCCTAGCTAAATATGAGTCAACAGTGTAAAGCTGTTGCAAAAAAAGCAAACATTATTCTGGGATGTATTAGCAGGAGTATTGTAAGGAAGACATGAGAAGTAATTCTTCCACTCTACTCTGTGCTGATTAGGCCTCAGCTGGAGCATTGTGTCTAGATCTGGTGCCACATTTCAGGAAAGATGTGGACTAACTGGAGAAAGTCCAGAGAGGAGCAACAAAAATGATTAACCGTCTAAAGAACATGACCTATGAGGGAAGATTGAAAAAACTGGGTTTGTTTGGTCTGGGAAACAGAAGAGAGAGAGGGGACATGATAACAGTTTTCAAGTACATAAAAGGTTGTTACAAGGAAGAGGGAAAAAAATTGTTCTTAATCTCTGAGGATAGGACAAGAATCAATGGGCTTAAATTGCAGCATGGGTGGTTTAGGTTGGACATTAGGAAAAACTTCCTAAGTGTCAGAATGGTTAAACGCTGGAATAAATTGACTACAGAGGTTGTGGAATCTCCATCATTGGGGATTTTAAGAGCAGGTTGGACAAACACCTGTCAGGGATGGTCTAGATAATATTTAGTCCCACCTTGAGTGCAGGGAACTGGACTAATGATTTATTGAGATCCTTCCAGTCCTATGAATCTATGAGAAATAATATAGAAGAGGGGGTAAACAGTGAGGTGGCAAAGTTTGCAAACAATAGCAAATTATTCAAGATAGTAAAGTCCAACTTTCAAAGAGTTACAAAGGGATATCATAAAACAGGTGACTAGGCAACAAAATGGCAGATGAAGTTCAATGTTGATATGTGTAAAGTAATGCACACTGGAAAACATAATCCCAACTATACATACAAAATGATGGTTTCTAAAGTAGCTGCTACCATTCAAGAAAGAGATCTTGGAGTCACTGTGGATAGTTCTCTGAAAACATTGCTTCAGTGTGCAGCAGCGGTCAGAAAGCTAACAATGTTAAGAACCATTAGACAAAAGATAGGTCTAGGTAGGTAAGAAGACAGAAAAATATCATGATGCCACTATATAAATCCCTGGTACATTCACACCTTGAATGCTGAATGCACTTTTTGTCACCCCTTATAAAAAAAGAAGAAGATATATTAGCACTGGAAAAGGGATGGGGAACAAAAATGATTCAAGGTATGGAACAGCTTGCATAGGAGGAGAGATTAAAAACACAGGGCTGTCCAGGTTAGAAAAGAGATAACTAAGGGGGAATATGATAGCAGTATATAAAATCACGAATGGTATGGAGAAAGTGAATGGGGAAATATTTTTTACCCTGCCACATAACACAAAAACCAGGGGTTCCCTAATAAAATTAATAGGCAGCAGATTTAAAACAGACAAAAGGAAGTATTTCTTTACACAATGCACAGGTCAACTGGTAGAACTCATTGTCACAAAATGTTGTGAAGGCCAAAAGTATAACTGGGTTTAAAAAAGAATTAGATAAGTTCATGGAGTATAGGTCCATCAGTGGCTATTAACCAAGATGGTCAGGGATGCAACCCCATGCTTTGGGTGCCCCTAAACCACTGACTGCCAGAAGCTGGGACTGGAGGACCAGGGACAGATCACTTGATAATTTCCCTGTTCTGTTCATTCCCTTTGAAGCATCTGGCACTGGCAACTGTTGGAAGACAGGAAGCTGGGCTAGATGGACCATTGCTCTAACCCACTATAGCCATTCATATTTTCTTATAAAGAATAAAGGGAATGGAAACCTGGATCTGAACTTTGTGAGTCAGGCCCATCTAGGGTGACCAGACAGCAAGTGTGAAAAATCAGGACACAGGGTGGCGGCAGGTAATAGGCGCCTATATAAGACAAAGCCCCAAATATTGGGACATCTGGTCACTCTAGGCCCATCTCTGCACTGGGCTGAACAAGAATAGTGACATCAAACACCCACAGACTTTGCAGAAGTTTAGATTTGGATCCAGATCTGGGTGTGAGTTTAGTGTCTTGGGACTACCCCTATAATGCAGTGGTTTTCAAACTGCAGGTCACAACCCAATACTGAGTTGCAGAATATAAGGCATTGAGTCATGAGAGCTCTGGTCAGCACCGCTGACCGGGCTGTTTAAAGTCCCATTGGCAGTGCTGCCCGGGTAAGGCAGGCTAGTCCCTACCTGGTTCCCAGCCAATGGAGAGTGGGGGCGGGGAGGGCAATGCCCGTGGATGAGAGCCACGCGCCTCTGCCTAGGAGCTGGACCTGCTGCTGGCTGCTTCCGGGGCTGCTCAAAGTAAACCCATGCCCCAATCCCCTGCCCTGAGCACCCCAAACCTGGAAGCCCTTCCTGCACTCCAAACCCCTCATCCCCAACCCCACCCGAGAACCTGCATCCCCATCCCAAAGCCCTGACCCTCTCCCGCACCCCAGCACTGAGCCCCCCCAACCCAGAGCTCCTTCCTGCACCCCAAACCCCTCATCCGCACCCCACCCCAGACTCTGCGCCCCCCCAGCCCAGCGCTCTGACCCCTTCCCATACCCCAGCCCCTTGCCCCAGCCCAGAGCCCCCTCCCACACGCTGAACCCTCCATTCCTGGCCCCAGCCCTCACCCTCGCACCCCAACCCTCTGCCCCTCCACATCCCGAACCCCTCATCCCCGGCTCCGTTCCGTCGCTGGCATGAACAATCTTCTTCAACGGGGTCACCTGAAAAACAGCTGGAAACCCCCTGCTCTAATTCCCAGCGCTCTGTGGCCTGGGAGCCAGCTTCCTCCGCCGGGCCCATCTTTGCTTATCACACCCCATCTGTTGGTCCAGCAGAAGAGGGCTGCCCTGCCCTGCCCAGCCCACCTCCCCCCCTCTTCGAAGCCCTCAGGACCCAAATATTTCCTGCGTGTCTCACTCCTCAGAACAAGCCAGGAGCCCTCCTGCGTGCGCTGCCCTGCGCGTCCCGCTCCGTGCGCCAGAGGGGGGTGTTCTCGCCCCGGCTCCTCGGGCCGGGCCGAGCCGAGCCGCGCACGGCAGAGACACGGGCAGAGCGCACGGAGCCTCTCACCTCCGCGTGCGCCCCCGCAGCGCCAGGGACAACCGCGGGCCGGGGGACCCGGCTGAGCATGGCAGCGGCGGCGCTGCAGGGGAGCCGCGCGGGTCGCTCGCCGCTGGCGCCGGGCGCCGGGCTCTTCCTCGTGGTCTCGTCCCTCTTCCTCGCCCTGCGCCCCGGGGCCGCCCAGGTGGGGCCGCCCGACTCCGGGGCGCTCGGGCTCAGCCTCCACCCGCCTTATTTCAACCTGGCCGAGACAGCCAGCATCCGGGCGACGGCCACCTGCGGGGAGGAGGCGAGCGGCGGCGGGAGGCCCCGGCTGGAGCTGTACTGCAAGCTGGTGGGAGGACCGGCCGCCTCCCCCGCGGGGCACACCATCCAGGTACCTCCCCGGGCTGCGGCGGGGATCCCCGGCCGGGGCGCTTGGGGGCGGATTAGCACCGGCCAGGAGCCTCCGGGGCCCGGCCCCCGGGCTGCCCGCCCGGGAGAAGCGGGGCAGGTGCGCGCCGGAGGCAGCGCTGGGCTCAGTCTCGTTCCTCCCCGCCTTCATCCCCCGGCCGGGGGCCCGCGCGGCGCGACTTTCCCCCCACCCGGGAGAGATTTTCCGTGGGGAGGGAAGCGGTTGGGGGGTTGAGCTCAAGAAGGGCCAGGTTAGTTTAGGCTTGAAAACCTAAGATGGGCCCGCCCGGGAAAGTGCCCTTAGGAATCTCAGCTCCCCCGAAGTCTGGGGTGTTTGGGTGTGGGGGTGTCCGGGCCCTTCTTTAGGTCACAGGCAAGAGGTGAAACTTGACCTGGGGACTGCACCTCCGCCTGCACAGCCTCTGCCCTCAAGGAGCACTCCCAAAGCTCGCAGTATAATATTGCTTTACCTTTACTTAATCCCCAGTAAGCAACTGATTGCTGTTACTCTAAAGCCATGTTTCCCTGAATATTTTTAAGTGGCTCAGGTTGTATTGTGGGGCAGGAAGACAAGCCAGGACCCAGGGATCTCGTTACTGTTTGTAGGAAAAAATATAGAGAGTGGCAGAAAAGGGGCACATGTATACTCCTGTATCTGTGAATGTTTTCTCTCAGCCTTGCTTTGGGGTTTGAAGAGCTGACAGATGTGCAGCTGTAACCTCTGGATCCTGGTTTCCTCTCTACTGAGAGAAGGAGCCCAGCTGCCCAATCCCACTTACTCAGTTTTTCTTAATGCAGTTTGTAAAGCAGCGTCCCCCTACTCCACCAGCCCAGAAAGCTGTTTGGTACAGAAGTTAGTGGTGCAAGATCACCTTGCTCTCCCAAACACTGAAGGATTGGGCAGAGTAGATCAGATGGCTTTCGGCTTTCATGCTTGTTCCCATCCCCAATTCTTCAGTGCTGGCAGAGGTGTGTAATAACTGCAGCACTGGGGAAGGGCCCTCTAGGCTATAGAGGGGGAAGTGCCTTTTAAAGTTGTATGAAGAAGACCCAACACTTGTCCTGGTTTTTACAAGTACTGAATCCTGAGCTTCATGATGTACCCCTTGAGCTGCTTGTGGGATGATGCCTGTGGGAGTTGGAGGACTGGAGAGGTTTCTTTCTGAAAAGAGAGTGTGAGTGGTGGCGTGGTTGGAAAGGATGATGATAAAAATGCAGATGCTGATCTGACCTATCTGGTCATGAGACCTAGGTATACCTTATGACAGCCACAAAGAGAAAAAAAGAAAGCAAAATTCCCAGTGGTGGGCTGATAGAGAGACACTTTTTCCAGGTGGTTTGGCAGAAACTTGTATGAACTTGTCTGTCAGGAGAGTGCAATGGACATGCAGTATCAGCTCTGACATTACATTACTACAGGGAAGATGTTGGTGATAGTTTGACAAACATTCTCTGGACTTTCAAAGGAATTTATTTTGGGTTAGGAGTGAGGGAGAGAGTTAGAAGAGGGTCAAAATAGGATTAAAAATAGGTTGTTACAGAATTATGGGGTCAAACTTGTGACTACAATGGATAGAAGGACTAGGCAAGTCATTTTTACAAGAACTTGAAGAGGGGGTTGTGTGATGTCAGTTTTATTTCAAGAATCATTCCTGTTTGGGGGGAGTTTCTCTCCATAGTTTTTTGCAGGGGAAAGATCAGGAAGAGTGTGCTACCCCAGGCCATGTCAATAGTGCCTTTCTTCCATATCACACTATAATCTATTCTCAGTTGACTTTGTATGTCTGTAATGCCTTCCATCAGGAAATCTCAAAGTGCTTTACCAATGCTAACAAACTGCACAACATTCTGTTTTACAGCAGGGAAAGCTGGGATGCAGGTTAAGTGACTAGACTAGGCAACCTATGGCACGGGTGCCAAAGGTGGCATGCGAGCTGATTTTTTCAGTGGCACTCACACTGCCTGGGTCCTGGTCACCAGCCCCGGGGGGCTCTGCATTTTAATTTAATTTTAAAGGAAGCTTCTTAAATATTTTAAAAACCTTATTTACTTTACATACAAGAGTAGTTTAGTTATATATTAAACACTTATAGAAAGAGGCCTTCTAAAAACATTAAATTGTTTTACTGGCATGTGAAACCTTAAACTAGAGTGAATAAATTAAGACTCGGCACTCCACTTCTCAAAGGTTGCCGACCCCGTCACTAGACCAAGGTCACAGAGGAAGTTTGTGACAGGCAGGAATACCTTTGTTCTTAGTTCTGTGCTTTAAGCCTAAGGCTATCCCTTCTCCATTACATATTCAGCTGAACCTTGCTGTTTGATACTTAGTTAACACAGACACACCATAATTTCTCCCTATTTCTCAGCAGTGCTTTAATACCAGAATAGTGTAGTGTGATCTCATACTACTAACATTATATGAAGTATTAGAAGTCATTAAATATAAACTACAAATAAATCAAATCAAATAAGTAAACAAAGTTAATTTTGTGATGCAGTATACTTGCTTTCTTGTCTTTTGTCTTTTTATGTACTAATACCACTTGTAAGTGTGAATTCATGAGATTTTACTGTATGTAGGGAGAGGATAGAAAGAAGGAGAATTCCCTTTGTTAAATATTTACCTTACAGGTCCTAGGTTAGAGGCCAGTTGTGGTTTGTGCCTGATCCAAATTCCTGGAAGAATGACTGATAACTCAGCCCTGGCTCAAGGGAACGTTTAGCTTCTTACAGTATTTGTATAAACGTGGATACAACAGAGTCTCTCTCCAGTTTCAACAAAGCCCCATTGAGATACATAATATGAATACTTCTGTAGCTTACCAGCAGTTGTTGTGATTCAAGAAGGGTTGGACATTCTTTCAAAAGGCCAGGAAAATCCAGACACAGAAAACGTGATAAGAGCACAATGTACATACTATCAAACTGCTCCACCTTTCAAGTTCAAATACACTTTAAATAAGGGAAGAGAATCTATCTTTGCAGTTAGCCTTGCAAAAATGGCTGTGAAATCTTAGCTCATAAGATTTAAACAAACACATGCACGCTTACATGCAGTACTATCTCTTAAAAAATTCAGAGAGAGGATAGCCACAATAATATGGAAATTCCGAGTTAAGGTAATACTGTGCCCTTAATTCCCTCTGTTGTGCCTTACTGTTGAGGTATGCACAAGGCTGGATTATGGCTGGCCCTGCACAAGTTCATAAGTGCAAGGAGAGAGGGTCCAAGGAGCTTCTCCCACTCATGCCCGGTTCATGGGGTAACCACGAAGTTGATGGGGAGTGGAGTCACTGCTATATGCTCGTGCCATCACTAGCCTTCCCAAAGATGATGAGTAGCAGCAGAATGGCCCCAGCTTTTGTCTCTGGAGCTAACCTGTCACCCTTAGGCCACGATCAATCTATCAGGGATCAATTTATCGCGTCTAGTGTAGATGCGATAAATTGATCCCTGAGCATTCTCCCCATCAACTCTGGAACTCCACCGGTGCGAGAGGAGGAAGTGGAGTCGACGGGGGAGCAGCAGTGGTTGATTCACCATTGTGAGGACTCTGAGGTAGGTCAACCTAAGATACGTCAACTTCAGCTACGCTATTTGTGTAACTGAAGTTGCGTATCTTAGGTCAACCTCCTGCCCCAGTGTAGACCTAGCCTTAGTGTACACTTTTGATCCATGGCATAGTGTTTGGTGGAGTATGCACTCCCAGCGAGCTCAAGAAAGAATTCAGTGTGAGTCATCCACCATTCCTTCTGGAGTTTCTACTGCAGTGAGGCCCCTCCATACAAGTCAACTGTTTGGCATGGGCTGAGTCTGTATGGCACTGTCCAACCCAGAGTACAGCATACAGTCTATTTCCCTTAATCAGCATATTGGTAAACTGGCCATTCACTAAATTAGGATGTTTTTCAGTGAACAGGTGCAGTGCTGTGCATTTCAGTGATTCAAAATGATGGATAAATGGTGTGCCTGGGATTGGCTGATAGTAGTAGTGCACAGATGTGAATTAGCATTGGTAGCATACCTGGCCTGCACCAGGGCACGTAACTCACAGATATTATTATGGTGTAACCAAGTCCTGCAACGTGATTCTTTTCTCTTGTGTAAATAGGACCTTTCTCTTCATTAGGTGTAAATTGTGCACATTGGCATACTTCCATAGATTGCTTGTTGCAGTTTCAGTTTTCAAACTGAGATCACCATTCTGAACATTTAGGAGAACTGCAGGAGACAAAGATACTTAAATCACTAGCAAATGCACACCTGCCTTGGTGATGAATTCAAGCCAAAATCAAACAATGTCTTGAGGCTCAGTCTCTTGAAATTGAGACACGTGCAGTCTACCAGACAGGCTTCATTGTGGAATGCCTGTAGATATTGCCAGTGGGAAGAAAGGGAGAATGGTTTGTCCAACAATTTATTTTCCTTCATTTCTCGCTCCCTGTTTTATTGGCAGATTTTGTGGAATGTATTTTACATAACTGAAACGCCAGCTGTTTCAAGATCATTCTTTGAATTGTGTATCAGGAAAATTATTAAATCTTGAGTTCAAATCTTCAAGTGCTGCAGTTTCTTTAAAATAACCCATCTCCCAGCACATGCATTTTATATTCCTAGTTCAGCTTTCTGTTCACTCTCATCTTTACTTTAAGGCTGTCACCAGAGTGTAGTTTAAAACTCCGAAATTACACTAGCAAGAACTGTGTTATAAAACAAGGCTCTTGCTGCCAGGGGCGGTGAATTATATGGGCCCGTGGTGCCCACGCTCCAGGAATATTCAGGGTCAAGGGGCCCAACTCCACCAATGTTTGGAGACGGGTCTCTCCCCCAGATCTACCTGCTGCCCCTGCATGCCTTCCCTGGAACATCTCCTGGCCCCATCTGCCACCCCCAGGTGATTTAAAGGGGCCTAGGGGCCCCTGGCTGCCACCACTGGCAGCACTGCGGGGCTAAGGTGACTTCCTGCCTCGCCTCACTCCGCACCACTCCTGGAAGTGGTTGGAACAGCCCTGTAGCCCCAGAGAAGCCCCATACGCCGAGCGCCGACTCTGCAGCGCCCATTGGCCAGAAACTGCAGCCAATGGGAGCTGCGGGGGCAGTGCCTGCTGACAGTGGTGCACAGAGACCCCCTACCCCCTCAACCTAGGAGCTGCTGCCATAGGGGTGTGCGGGTTGCTTTTGGGAGCCGCCTGAGGTAAGCGCTGCACCCTCTCCCGCACCCCAAACCCCTTCCCGAGCCCATACCCAAACGCCCTCCTGGAGCCTGCCCTCTGCATCCCCTCCTGCATCCCAAGTCCCTGCCCCAGCTCAGAGCCCACACCCAAACTCCCTCCCAGAGCCCGTACCCTTCCCACACCCAAACTCCCTCCCAGAGCCTTAGGCAGGTGTGTGTGTGGGGTTGTGTGTGTGTGGACTTGGACCCATTCTGGGCACCACCAAAAATTATGCAAACCTGCTACCCCTGGTTGCTGCATAGTTCTAGCATGACCAGTGTGGACATGGATTTCTTTTAAGGACTCATGCTTCAATATTGTTATAAAACCATGCTCTGGTCACTGTTACACATTGTTCTTTCTGGTTGTGAATAGAAAATGATAGCACTGGCTCTTAGTGCAGTATGACAAGTTGTGTCTACACTGGCAAACCTCACTAGTACGCAGCCTTAGTTTACAGTAGCACCCTGGTTTACCTTGGTCCTTCATACATAAGTAAAACCAAACCTGGTCCTAGCATGATTGGAGGAGCATCATGTAATCACATAATCCTTGGATAGCTCATCAGCCTGTGTACATGGGGATTGGCCAGCCATTGCACCAGTACCAGGGCAGCTTCATCCATGTTGTGTGCACGGATAACCTAGGAAAAAAGGCGCGAAATTATTGCTTGGCTGTTGCTTTCAAAGAGGGAGGGGAGACTGATGACATGTACCCAAAACCACCTGCAACAACGTTTTTGCCCCGTCAGGCATTGGGAGCTTAACCCAGAATTCCAACGGGCAGCGAGGACTGTGGGATAACTACCCACAGTGCACCACTCGGTAAGCAGATGTTAGCCACAATATTGAGGATGCACTCCACTGGCCTAATGTGCTTAGTGGCGACATACATGATCAACTGTGTGAAATTAGTTGCTAAAGATCAAATTCTATAAAAGCAACCTAATTTCATAGTGTAGACATGCCCCAAGCCTCATTGGTAGCAACGTTAAGGACTCTGCTGTAGGCCAGCTGCTGCCACTGTTTTGCATATTATGCCATCTAATCTCGTGCAAAGGAAAACTAATTAAAACAACTCTTAAAGTGCTGATACTAGCTGCTGACCAGTCTAATCTAGGGTTGCCAAATATTAACAGTGGTGGAACTGAACTTGTGTTAGTAGCAGTGTACTCAAGGCCAAAGTATGGCAGAAGAATCCGTCTCTGAGATTCACTGACCTTAGGAAGTGTCAGTATTTCAACAAACTCTGGTTCCAGATGCGTAGGTGGTAATTCCCATGCCAGTTCAGTGGTCTAACTTTCTTTAAAAATTGGCAGCAAAAATGTACTGCATAATATTACTTTTTTTATTTAATTTAAATTACTTTAATAGATTATAATGAGTTTAAGATTTAACACAGGTTGTCATAATTTAAATTTAGTTCAAAATAGATTCATTTTCAAAAATAAACCTATATTTACATTTAAAAAGGTGTTGTCTCAGCTATTCCTTGGTGTGTGTTTTGCATGTTAGTGTTATATTTTGCTTCCTGTGTTTTGTTTCACCTTTTAGCAGTTTAGGCATGTTGTTTATTGGCTTTTAATAAAGACTGTTTTAATGAAAGAAACCAAACCTAAATCTCTGGTTTACTCTTGTCATCTACTACTAAAATGAAAAATGGAGAACCCCATAATACTGTAGACTGTGGTTACACTGGCATAACTTGTACTCTTCAGAATCTGCTGCTATTTAGTCATTTGGGGGATGTTTGTGTCATTACCTTGTTATCCGCTAACTCAGAAGTCCACATGCAGAATCCAGTATGCAACTAGTTTGAAAACCCCTAAAAGTTTTGACTCCAGTGAATGAATTACAATATTACAAACAATGACAGACCTGATAGCAACTTTAGCAAAAGTGTAGGATTTGAATATGTGTTTAAAATTAAATGAGGGTTAAAGACCAGATCCTCAAAGGTCATTAGGTGTCTATCTTCCATTGATTTCAATAGGAGTTAATCACATAAATACTCTTGAGGATCTGGGCCTAAGTGCTTTCTTGTATAAAAATGGACCTTTGCATATCCTTAAATGCATTAGTGAATTGGGGCTTGTGTGCATATCTTGATGTCATCGCAAAAGTGGACCTTGATAATTTCACTAAAATGTCAGTAAAATTATTAATATCAACATGCTCTACTGTAGTTTCTTTGGAAAGAGGTTTGTTTTAATAATAGTTTAATATATAAGCAAATGAATGCTTATGATGCTTTAATTATGCATTCTATTTTAGTTATTAGGAAAATATTTTTACATAAAACCAGAAATACACCATACAAAAGCAAAACAAAATGTTACCACACACCCAGTCAAAGCCCTACTTAAGTAGCATAGTTAGAGTAGGATCCATCATTTATAATTTAATGGAAAAATGTGTCTAATAGTCAGATCAAACCAAGCATAACGCTTTTGTTGTCTTTCAGGGACAGTTTTGTGACTATTGCAATGCAGCTGATCCCAATAAAGCTCACCCAATAACCAATGCTATTGATGGAACTGAACGCTGGTGGCAGAGTCCTCCTCTCTCTTTAGGCTTACAGTATAATGAAGTGAATGTCACTTTAGATCTTGGACAGGTGAGTACATGATCATTTTATGTGGAGTGTTAATATGTTTGGCCATATTCTGTATCAATCCAAAGGCCTTACAGTAGCAAGATGAAAATGTTTGAATTAAGAATCTTGGTCTGCCATGTGATTCTTTTGTGGTTTATGCTCTGTGATTGTTACAGATTTAACTTTACTTAAGTGATTCTCTTTCTCAGGAATGTTGACTGTGGGTTCCTGCAACAGACAATATATTGGTTGCTATGAATTGGCGCCACTGGAATCTAAACACAATTCATTAATCTAAAGCTGCTTAGGATCACCCCCCTAGAAATCAGGCTCTGCCTTTTATTCCATAACTTCTTGCCCCATGGCTCAAAGGGAAATTCATGCTGCACACTCTCTTGATGACAATAGTTGAAGAGGATTACTTTAGCTGTAGGTGGATTCCTGACATTAGAAAAGGTTCAGAGAAGGGCAACTAAAATCATGAGGGGGTTGGAACAGGTCCTATATGAGGAGAGATTAAAAAGGCTAGGACTTTTCAGCTTGGAAAATAGGAGATGAAAAGGGGATATAATAGAGGTATATAAAATTATGAGTGGTGTGGAGAAAGTGAATAAGGAAAAGTTATTTACTTGTTCTCATAATAGAAGAACTAGGGGCCGCCAAATGAAATTAATGGGCAGCAGGTTTAAAACAAAAAAAAGGAAGTTCTTCTTCACACAGCGGACAGTCAACCTGTGGAACTCCTTGCCTGAGGAGGTTGTGAAGGCTAGGACTATAAAAGAATTTAAAAGAGAACTAGATAAATTCATGGAGGTTAAGTCCATTAATGGCTATTAGCCAGGATGGATAAGGAATGGTGTCCCTAGCCTCTGTTTGTCAGAGTGGGGTGATGGATGGCAGGAGAGGGATCACTTGATCATTACTTATTAGGTTCACTCACTCCGAAGTACCTGGCATTGGCCGCTGTCAGTAGACAGGATACTGGGCTGGATGGACCTTTGGTCTGGCTCAGTACAGCCATTCTTATGTTCTTATGTCCATTAGCCATCCACAGGAAGCCTTCTGCTCTCTGGTGGACACTGTCTTAAAAGAAGGAAATTATTGATTTAGAGCAGCCCAGAAAGAAAGACACAACAGAGGCAGGTAGATGGGTATTAATACAAATATCCAGGCTTCCCCTGCAGGGGAGAAGCATGTAGCTAACACTAAAGACTCCTCATATGTAAATTCAGCTTTTTAGCTATAGGGCCAGATTCTCAGCTGCCATAAATAGGCACAGCTTCATTAAAGTCAGCTGTGCTCTGCCAGTTTACACCAGCTGAGATTATGGCCCATCGTCTTCATTCCCATTATGTTCTTGCTCAGCCTCAGTCCAAATCTGTCCGATGAGGGGCTTCTTAGAAATGTTTCTTTGGGCCAGTTTAGTTGTAGGGTTCTGTCATTTAGGAGATAAATGTTTTGGTGTAGAAGCCTGTGAATCTTTACTGATTAAGGCTGTAAGTCTGTCACAGAGGTCACAGAAGTCACAGATTCTGTGACTTTCTGGAACCACTGTGACTTCTGCAGTGGCCGGTGTGTCTGGCCTGGTGGTCACCTGAGCAGCTTGGGCAGCTCCTGGGCCTGCCAGACTGGCCGCTCTTGGGGCAGTCTCAGGCCACCGCACCCCCTTTCCCCAGCAGCAACGGCAGTCTCAGGCTGCTATGCCCCCCACCCCCAGCACCAGCTGGGATCCTGAGCCACGCACCACCACCCGCCGCCTCCAGCACCCACGGGGGTCTTGAGCTGCTGTGCCGCCCCCAGCAGCAGTGGGGGTCTCAGGCCGCCACACCTCCCCACCCCTCCAGGCATCAGCAGAGCTCCTGGGCCGTGCACCAAGCCCCCTCCCACCCTGCCTCCAGAGCACCCGTTGTGCCCCTGGGCCACCTCCCCAAGCACCTGCAGTCCCCTGGGCTTTCCCTTACCCTAGAGTGCCCAAGATTTAGTCAGGGGTATATAGTACAAGTCATCGACAGGTCTCGGGCTGTCAGTTTTTGTTTACTGCCCATGACCTGTCCATGACTTGTTCTAAAAATACCCATGACTAAAACGTAGCCTTAGTGATGATAAAATCTGTAACGCACAAAACAGATTTTGAACAGGTACATATTACTACTGCATTGTGCACTGTATATTAAAAATAAAATAGCCATTTTTGAGCTTAGGCAAGCTTCTGCCAAGCATTATTTTTCTAATCCAAACTGTGTGGTCTTGATCCTACAAACACGCATGTGTATGAGATTTTGTAATAAAATCTTTAGCGAGAACCCTCTTAATTTGCATCTCCACTGTTTTATATGCTTTAAAAAATATATATTTTTTCTTCTATTCAGTATAAAAACAGGTGAACATAATATAGATGAAAACAAGAAATAGGAATAGAAAATTGAACTAAATATAGCTAGCACAGAAAGCTTTTTTGAGGGGTCGGGTGAGAAGATGAGAGAACATCTATATACCACATTTTTTTGTGATGTTTTGTGTTTCTATCCAAAAATAACTTGAAAGTTCAACCTTCCAGTTTAAAAAGGGGTCACTGCTTTTAGTTGCTTGAGTTTTTGTGTACCCAGGTTGAATTACCTTTCCCCTCGATTCTTCAAAATTGCTGATTTCAGTTGGAGCTGCAAGTGTTCAGCGCTTCTGAAAATCAGGACTAACAGCTCTGTGACATTCCCTTCTGGTGTTATCTGGACTGGTGATGTGCTAGGATCTCCAATGTTTGACTCTGGGAGCCAGTCTTACCCTGCTCTGCTGTGAGAAGCCCCACTCCTGGGCTGTTCGTGCACAGTCTCTGGCATGTAAGCTGCTCCCACCTACTTGCAAGTGAATGACACTAGCCAATATCTCTGGTCCCAAAAGCAACCCTAGGATCCTCAGTCTTGCAGTGTCCAGTTGTGTCCACTGGATTCTGTTTGTTAAATTGATGAAGTTATATAAGCTAAGAAATTGATAAGTACCAGGCTTGTTATCCCAACCGGAGCCTTTGACACACTTCAAACCAAACACACTGCTTCAGGTAGAATAACAAACAGATTTATAGCTATAAAGATAGATTTTATGTGATTATAGATCAAAGCATAACAAGTCAGATTTGGTCAAATGAAATAAGAGCAAAACACATTGTAAACTGATCTTAACACTTTCAATGTCCTTAAAACGTAAATGTTTCTCACCACAGGCTGGCTCGTTACTTTTCAGTCAGGTTCTCCCTTTTGATCAGCATTTCAGTGGCTTGGTGGTGGTGGTGGTGTCTGTAGATGTAGGTCAGCGGTTCTCAAACTTACGAGAACCGCGACCCCTTTTTGCTTCTTGGGCGGCCGTGGCGGACCCTTGTATGTCCGCCAAAATGCCGCCAAATTGATTTCTTCCACATTTGGCGGCTATTTTCCGCGGACATACCGAGCGCTCCTGAAATAGCTCGGTACGTCTGCCGAAAAGCCGCCGAATGCGGAAGTAATTCATTCGGTGGCTTTTAAGCAGCGCTGGGAGCTCGCGACCCCTCTGGGAACGCTCGGCGACCCCCAGAGGGGTTGCGACCCCCAGTTTGAGAAACCTCGATGTAGGTGGAAGAGAGGGAGCATGGCGAAATGTCTCTCCCTTTTATCATGTCCTTTCTTCCCTCTTGGCTTTTCCCCCTACCCTTTCAGAGTCAGGTGAGCATTACCTCATCACAGTCCCAAACTGCCCAAAGAAAGGGGGTGACTCCCTGGAGGGTTTAACAGATTATTTTGTTGCTGCCTAAGCCAGCATCCAGTGTTCCTGTGAGTCTGGGCTGGGTTTGTCCCATCCATGCCCTGACGAGGTGTGGACTGCCTCTCTGTTCTTGGAGAGTTTTTATCTGGGCTTTCTTTAAGCCATGAGGACACATTTTCAGCCTCATAACTATATACATGAAAGTATAACCTGTAACATTACTGTAACAATTACTATAACATCACTATAACAACCATTCTCAGTGCATTATGAGCTTTCTGAAGACACACAACATGACAAACTTTGCACTGGATACCACATGGGGATGTAGCGTGTTCCCCCCGAGGTACAGAGCGTCACAAGCTCCCATCCTCAAAAAATATTTAGGCAACTAAGTCTTATTGATATCCATGGGCGTCTAGATATTTTTGATGATCTGGGCCAACATGTCTCAGGTTGGGGACCCACCGTAAGAGGCCATTTTGGGAAATTTGTGTATAAAAGTACATTGTGCTACAGAAGATTCTCTTTTTGACTACAGTAACTATTCATTGACATTGTTCATATAGGCTGTTCAGGTTTTGTTTAATAAGCTTTCAAGTGAATTGATTATAAGGGGAGGATCATGTTCCACTGATTAAAGATAAAGGCTGGGTTCTGTATGCGGCTCTACCATTGATTTACTGGGTGATATTGGGCAAATCACTCTCTGTGCCTTACTTTCCTCATCTGTAAAATGGGGTTAATACTTCCATACCTCACACAAGTGTTCAGGATTAACTCAGCAATGATTTTGGAGCCCTTTAATATACTTGCGCAAAAGTGGTGCAGAAATGCAAGATGGAAATGTAGGTTTTTCAGTAGCTAAACTAAACTTCTGTGATTTTTGTTTTATAGATTTTTTTTTATTTAAAACAAATTTAAATGAATTATATATGTCTATATTATATCTTGGTTACATTTCTCCATTGCAATTCTGTGGAGAAAGCCATAGGTAGGGTCCTGCCAAATTCACGGTCCATTTTGGTAAATTTCACAGTCCTAGTATTTTAAAAATTTTGAATTTCACAGTTACAGATATTTAAATCTTAAATGTCATGGAGTTGTCACAAATCATTAATATGTATTTAAAAATATAAACATGCAAAGCCCTTAAGTCAGCATTTCTCAGACTGGGATTCCTGACCAAAAAAGGGCTCACAATGCTATTTTGAGGGGTTCACAATATTACCACCCTTACTTCTGTGCTGCCTGGGTGGCCGAAGAGTGGTGGCTGCTGGCTGGGAGCCCAGCTCTGAAGACAGCAACATCACCAGCAGCAATGCAGAAGCAAAGGCGGTATGATATGATATTGCCACTATACTTCTGTGCTACTGCCGCTGGCAACGCAGGAGGGTGGCAATGCCATACTATACCATACCATCTTCATTTCTGCACTGCTGCTGGTGGTCACTCTGCCTTCAGAGCTGAGTTCCCAGCCAGCAGCCACCATGCTCCAGCTGCCCAGCTCTGAAGGCGGTGCAGAAGTAAGGATGACAATCCTGCAACCCTCCTACAGTAGCCAGATTTCATGGTCCATGATGTGTTTTTCACGGCCATGAATTTGGTAGGGCCCTAGCCATTGGCCATGTCTTCAATGCAGAGTTAATTTGGTGATAGGCACACAGATTAGCCTAGTCCAGGTGTGAACAGCCACACTGGAAAGTCATATCCAAGTTAGAAATCACAGAATCATAGAACTGGAAGGGACCTTGAGAGGTCATCTAGTCCAGTCCCCTACACTCAAGGCAGGACTAAGTATTATCTGGACCAGGGATCGTCAAAGTTTGGCATGCGGCCCGCCAGGGTAAGCTCCCTGGTGGGATGGGCTGGTTTGTTTACCTGCAGCGTTGCAGGTTCGGCTGATCGCAGCTCCCACTGGCCGCAGTTTGCCATTCCAGGCCAGTAGGGATTGTGAGAAGCGGGGCTAGCACATCCATAACCTATAGAACTAACCTTCTTGCCTGTGTATATACATCTTTTCTTACAGTTTAAGTATTTGGTTTATTGTAATAGGTTTATAGATTTATATTAAAGTAAGTTTGGCTGTAATGAAAGAGACCTACAGGCCATATCCTAAGGCAGTGGCAGCATATCTATATTAAGACCTTTTAGCCAGAAAAGTAAAGTTGCCCTATACCTTGTTACCTAAACAGACAAGTACCCATGCCTGTATCTATGACCTTTTATCTAGACCAATAGACAATGGAGAATGGATTAGGGGTTTTTTCAATGTTGTACCCACAGACTTAACAGGTACACTACAAGGAAACTTATGTGCATATGTACCTGTCATAAATACACACAAACTTACTAGTCTATGGGGTAAGTGTACCCTAACATTTTGTGGGTGAGGAATGAAATTTGGGCATAGGAGGAAGGATTTCTAGCACTTGTGCCCTGTAACAGAGGTGACCCGCCTCTTTAGAGTACTCCCTCTATCATTCTCACCTACTCTATCTTTCTTACTTTCACTCACTTTTTCTATTTTATTTTATCTATTCTATCTGTCTACTATGACTACTACTGTTAGTAGGCCATACTTGTTCTTCTTAAACTTTTAAGTTTTAAGGGAACTAGGCTAAGCTTGGTTTCCCTCAGTTTTATTTTTAGTTTGTTTATTAGGTTTTGGTTTTAAATTTGTTAGTCAAGTAAACCCTAAGTTCACTTTAACAGCTCTTAGCATTAGTTTCTTCTAAGCACTGCATCCCTCACTCAAGAATTGAGAAACCTGAACCACAAGGCTGGTCCTGTGTCTCTTACCACCAGTTACCAAGGAACAGTGTCAGTATATTAACCAAAGCTTTATTGCATATAATACTATATTATCATATGTATCTTTAGAATAGCAGTAATGCAATTGTAACTTTGGAACTCTGGGTATTTTACCATTTACTTACTATTACTGATTTTAATAAAGTCCTTAAGGTTATATCTGTCTCAGTGTGAGCTTCCTATCATACCACTGAGGGTCCTTTGTAAATTCTGTGGAGCTTGATTCAGGACAAGAACTTTTATCTTCTGATCAAACAGACTGGTGAGCCTAAATCCCATACTATTAATATTAACAAATAATTAATATTAATGTTATTAATTAAATTAAATTAATGTTGTTAGTACACCCTAAATCAGGCTACAACATCAACAATAAACAAACTGGTCCGGCCCTCCAGGGAAGTTAGCCCGGTGGGCTGCATGCTAAACGTTGCCGATCCCTGATCTAGACCATCCCTGACAGGTGTTTATCCAACCTGTTCCTAAACATCCCCAAAGATGGAGATTCCACCACCTCTCTAAGCAATTTATTCCAGTGCTTAACTACTCTGACAGGAAGCTTTTCCTAATGTCCAACCTAACCGGCCCTTGCTGCAATTTAAGCCCATTGATTCTTTTCCTATCCTCAGAGGTTAACAGCAAATTTTCTCTCTCCTTGCAGCAATGTTTTATGTACTTGAAAACTGTTAGCATGTCCCCTTTCAGTCTTCTCTTCTCCAGACTAAACAAACCCAGTTTTTTCAATCTTCCTTCATAGGTCATGCTTTCTAGACCGTTAATCATTTTTGTTGCTCTTCTCTGGACTTTCTCCAATTTGTCTACATCTTTTCTGAAATGTGGCACCCAGAACTGTACACAATACTCCAGCTGAAGCCTAATCAGCGTGGAGTAGGGCGGAAGAATTACTTCTCGTGTCTTGCTTATATTACTTCTGCTAATACATCCCAGAATGATGTTTGCTTTTTTTGCAACAGTGTTACACTGTTGACTCATATTTAGCTTGTGATCCACTATTACCCCCAGATCTCTTTCCATAATACTCCTTCCTAGGCAATGATTTCCAATTTTGTGCATGTGCAACAGATTGTTCCTTCCTAAATGAAGTACTTTGCATTTGACCTTATTGAATTTCATCCTATTTACTTCAGCCCATTTCTCCAGTTAGTCCAGATCATTTTGAATGTTAATCCTATCCTCCAAAGCACTTGCAATCCCTCCAAGCTTGGTATTGTCCGCACACTTTATAAGTGTACTCTCTATGCCATTACCTAATAATTGATGAAGATATTGAACAGAACCGGACCTAGAACAAATCCCTGTGGGACCCCACTCATTATATCCTTCCAACATGACTGAACCATTGCTAACTACTCTCTGGGAACAGTATTCCAACCAGTTATGCACTCATCTTATAGTAGCTCCATCTAGGTTGTATTTCCTAGTTTGTTTATGAGAAGGTTACTGTGTCTTCACTGTTCCTGCACTCCCCTTTGTCAGTCACTAGGACTCCTGGGGGCATAACTCATGGTTCTTTATGCTGCAGTAAGCTGAGATGGTCTATGGAGAACTTGTCTGTCTTTCTGGTGACACCGAGAGGGAATGTGGGGAGGTATATCAGTACCTGAGTGGTTTAACTTGCATCCTCACGGAGTGAGTGAATGACTAGCCCAAGTGAAAACCTCATTAGGTCTTTAACCTATATCCAAGACAGGTCTGCTGCTAGCTTGGGTTGAAAGCACCATCAAACTTAGGTATGAGGGTTTTGTGTGTGAACTGAAGCCTGCTAGGGGCAACACTTGAGTAAGAGCTCTGGAAACTTGTGCAATGAAGACATATTCATAGAAAGTTTAGGACTTCTGCTTTTCCTGCATTGATAACATTGTTTAATAATTCGTCAGTTTAAGGCTACATAATGGTAACATGATATTCAGAAGGTATCCAGCTAATGTTGATGTGTTAACTTCCTTTACCTTCTGAGATACAGACAGGATATTTTCACTCCGACATATAAATGCACTAATTATTTTTGTGACTGTAGGAAATATCTCTTAATTTTGTTCTTTCCTTTATGTTAATGTTTTTAGGTTTTAAATAGATTTTCTCACTAGGCAAACAGTGGCTTTGTGAGACAGTTAGATTCCAGTTTTTCCCTTTCTCTGACACCCAACAAAACAATCCTGAACCCTAGAGCTATGGGCACTCTGAAGCATTCTGTATGTGAAGTAATGTAGTTTGCAAACTGAATCCTACCCTTTGGTTTTCAGTCTACCAACCTCTTTGTGTTTGAAGGTCTCCAATCCCCAAAGGTCCCAAGAAACATCCTGCTTATTTCTCACACCGGGGCTCTACCCCTGTCACCCAGATGGTCTTTGCTTCTACTAAAAGCACCGGGCCTGCTATGTAACCTTTGCTGTCTATGGAGAATCTGGTGGCAGATGCTTAATCCATGTTCTTCTCTTTTAGATGTTGTTGTTTTGGGGGAAAGATTGAGGCTGTGTGCTCTCTGTCCATCAGACTCTTCAGAGACTACCTGGTGTATACGGTTATTTCCCCGTCAGTAAAGATTTTCTGAGAAGGCTATGTTCTCCTTGCTGCTCCAGCACACTTGACAGAGAGGCTGCCCACTCCCTAGCATGGGAACTAAGGAACCCCAAGAGCCGATAGGCTGATAGCTTTGGGTCTTGTAGTGGTGAATGCTACTAGATATGGGGGTATGTAAGAAAGATAGGTTGGTGTTCCCCGCCTCACTTTATAGACTTAGTCCCATGCCTCTCTGTTTAATGAATTAAACTTCCACTCCAGGATCAATTTGATTTTGAGGCTCACTCTTAGTATTTTGCATGATACCCACACACTACTGCACATCAGTCTGATGTGCATAAAACATTCAAATAAAGGCCATTTGCACAGTGCTGTTAATGGAGAAGACCATGGTAAGGGCTGTGACCCCAAATACAGCAACATGCATAAGCACAGGCCTAATGTTAAGCATGTGAGTAGACCCATTAGTTTTAATTGAATTACTCACCTGCTTAAAGTTATTCACTTGTTTAAAAGTGTTGTAGAACTGGGGGTCTGTAATACTGAAAGGAATAGGGAATACGACTAACCACGCTAGGGGACAATTGTTCTATCCTTTATTTTTTAACACAGTGCAATTCTCCCTGCAGCTGAAGTGTACAAATTACACTGCACTCCCATCGTATTGATCAAGAATAAGTATATTAAGGTATGTAAATGTATTAATGAACAACTGCAGCTCAGTTATGAATTGGTCATCAAATACCCACAATTAGAGGAAGCAGAGCTGTACATAATATTAAATGCTTTTCGAATGCTGTGTTCCTGCTATTATACATTTTAAGACTCTCCATGGAATTTCTCACTTCCTGTGTTAATGTCATTGTTCAGAGGACATTTTTCTTGTACGTCTGTTCTATGAGAATGTTTGAAAGCTGGTTAAAACAGAAAATCACCCACTGGTTGTTCCATTTCACAAGAGATTGAAATGGTTTTGAAAGTCTAAATCCTTCAAGGATCTCAGAATCTGCCTACTGCAGAAAGTAACATTTTGTAATTATAAGGGCTGCCCGTTTCTTCAGTGTTTTCAGACTCCTTAATGCAAAAATCCTGCCATACTTTCCTTTCTGGCTGCGTGTATTATAGTTATATTTTTCCAATCAATCACAATTCTCCTGAAAAATAAGACAAGTATAATGCTGCTAGATGAGGCAATCTCTCCCTCCTGACAACAAGTCTGCTTACACTAACTTGTCTTAAGTTTGCTGATATGCACTGTTGCAACCTCACAGTTGCTTTTAATCACTGAAGCAGGCCAGTTTCTTTTCAAAATTGGTTTCTGCATCTTTTGTCTCTTTGAATCCAGAACGTTTGCCTGAAGTTCACTGATCTTCACGTGATTCCCTGGGTTGCTTAATTTTAGCAAATGTATCTTCAGATTTGGCATCCAGTGAGATTAAACTCTTTGAGAGCTGATCAGTAGGGTGACCAGACAGCAAGTGAGAAAAATTGGGATGGGGGGTGGAGGGTAATAGGAGCCTATATAAGAAAAATGCCCAAAAATCGACTGTCCCTATAAAATTGGGACATCTGGTTGCTTTGCCCATCAGTCACTCCTCTAATACTGTCCCAAGTATTTCAAAGTTTTCTGTTCTGAAAGCAGGAAGTAAAGGTGCAGGAAAGCAGCATAATGGTGACTGCTGAGAAAAGAATGTCTGACAATTACATGATTTTTTAAAAAAAATTATCGTTGCTCTTGGTCTCTTTATTGTGCTTTATTGACAGTAATGTAAATGCTCAAATGTCCAGACCCAGTAAGATTTTTGTGCATTAAATAAAAAAATGCTATATAATTTCTTTCATTTAATAGTCTTTTAAATAAACTTCTGTGGTAAATGGAAGCTATGGAGTGGATTGCTATGTCCAAAATACTATTTTTCTCTCTTTAAGTAAAATATGGTATATTCTTTAAATCATAGGCTCTTAATCTGAGGTTATCACACAGGTGTGTCAGTGTGTCATGACCACACTACCTTCCTTTATGGCTAGAAGGGAGAGGAGTCCTGAAACTCTTTTCTATTGTAACTTAGAGCCATGATATGGAAAATGTTGAGAAATACTGTTAAAAGCTGATTGGTAGTTCATCTGTCCGTGATAATACTAGGAAAATATCTAGAAGTCCAATTAAAAAATGTTGCTGAGATTCCTTTGTGCATAGATGCATATGGATCAAATTTTGCTTTTCCTTACTCTGTGTATATTTGCAGTAACTCCATTGTCTTCAGTGGAGATCTTGTGGATTTCAGCTGGCCTGGTTGCCTTAGGAATGAGCTCTGTGTGCGTGTGTGCCTATGTACACAGACACAGTCATCTCCCCAAAGTAAACGGTCAGAGCAGCATAGAATATATGAGGAGAAATGATCTGTGGTGGATCTGAATCTCCAAGGAAAAGATTGGGCACAATGCAGTTTACTGTTTTTTGTTTTTTGTTTTAAAAAGAGCTGTATTCAGAATATTACTGGGGCATTTGTCATCTCCAGAAATAAATTCTCATAAAAGTGAGGAATTTGCATCTTGGATGTTGAACTTGGATTTTTTTATTCTTGAGTACTTTCCAGAAAATCACTGCATAGCAATCTGCTGTGTGCCAGGCCTCTCCAATGAGCGGAGAGCATAGCCCTAAAGTACTTGGTGAAACTAATTTCTTCAGCAAACATGATGCCTTCCTCTGGCAACAGGGATCAGGTCCCTGCTTGCCTTCAGATCCAGAAAACATTTTTCTGATTTTATGTTTCCATTATCGCATCTGTACCTTATGTGGGCTATAAACAGACCAACAGCACCATGAAAATGGTTACGAAATCTCTCCAACTGTGTTGCAATACAGTAGTTATGTATTGACTTTCTATGGTATGAATCCCTTTAGTATGTGAGCACCTCACAAACACTAATGAATTAACCTCGCATCACCTCTATAAACTATTAGGGTCCCTATTTTATAAAAAAAGGGAAACCGAGGCACAGAGAGATCTGAGTGACTTGCCCAAGATTACGCAAGTGAGTGGAAGAGCCACAAACTGAAAAGCTCAGTAACTGCAATTCAGCTCTTGGTTTTCACCGTGATCTTGCTTTTATCCAGTTTTATACCTACATTGAATGTTAATTAGTATTCAAACTTCCCCCAAACAAACCAAGAACCTTAAGCCAGTGATGTGATCTTTGGAAGACTTGAGGTTTTACAAGTTTTACTGATAATGAAGGTTTAAAAATATGTAAACATTACTTATAACTTGGGAAATATTGTGAAGCGCTTTTACATTAGCTATTTTTTGTGGGCTGAATCCGTCCTGTATGACTAATCCTTTATGTGCTCAAATTAACAAGGCTCTACTGAGACTATTAATCAGCTGTCTGGGTACATGTTGTAATTTAAAATCTCTTCTCTTAAATCTCTTCTCATAAATCTGACACTTTATATTAGTAGTTTTCAGTGCTGTAGCTGTGTTGGTCCCTGCGTATTTGAAACACAATGTGATGGACGTTGTGTGGGGGGTGTGCTCGGGGCATGCTTGGGAGAGAGAGCAGAACTGGGTGGGAAGCGTCAGGGTGGAGGCTTGGGAGAAGGATGGGGTAGGGATGGGCCTGGGGTGGAGCGGGAGTGGGAGGTGATGCAGTAGGAGCTTGGGAAAAGGGGTCGGTGTGGGCTGAGACTGGGCGGAATGTGGGGTTGGTCACCTCCGTGACCCAGAGGAAGTCGGCGCCTGTGAACCACTGAGCTAAAAGTTATAAGGTGGGCAATGGCACCACCTCCTTCTCTGGCTGGATTTTGAATGGAGTCCAGTCTGGATAGTGCCCTTCTAAGCATGTTCACTGGATAAGCTCCATGGGCAAGTTAGGTGGCTGAACGCCTGTCTTCCTTTCCCTGGTTTGTGATTCATTCTTGGGCCTAGGTGAGAGAGAGGTGTCCAGATGCCTAAAGCGAGGCAGCAGTGCACATGTCCAGAGGCAGAAAATTAGGCACCTAGGGAACTTTTACTTTGAAAAACTTAAGTGCCAAGTGAGTTTAGGCGCTTACATGGTTCAATGGGAATTTTACGCATCTCAGGGTGGGTCTTAGGCACCGAAATATGGGTTTAGGCATCCAAGTGACTTCATGGATCCCACACTAAGACTATAAATATCAGATGCTGCACTGAATTACCAGTTATAAATCAATGTAAATATACTCTCTCTTACTCAAATACTATCTTTGAAGGTGGAGCTAGTTTTATTTTTTCTAAAAACAATAAAATTTTAATTATAAAAACCTCATTAACTGTTCTACTATTTCATTACTGTCCTTTTTCTCATGGTTGCATAAATCTGTCTGCTGGCACTGGGATTAAATGTGTGTGCTGGCAGATAAGAGATGGTTTTCATGTGAAATAAACAGAAAGACATTTTTAATTCATGCATCATGATGATCACACACTTCTTGAAATCTTGTCCTCCCTCTGCTTTCATGTCCTTGCTCTGTTCTGGTCTCCGAGTCCTCTGAACTGTTAGGTGGCTTCTCCAGCATCCTTTTTGGAAGTACTTCCTTTACTTTGACTCTCTGTATGGATCATACTGAGTCCTGTCATTCATCCCCTCCTGTTCTCCATTCTCCATCTCATTCACTCCATCTTTAAGATGATGACTCATAGCTGTACCTCTAATCTCCTCTCCTGCTTCTCTCCAGTCCAGTCCTACACTGCAACATTTTCTCACTGACATCTCCTCCTGAATTTCTCACTGTCATCTTAAAATTAACATGGTCAAAATGGAACCTCTGATCTTTCCTGACAAACCTCCTCCTCCCCGCTGCTTTCTGTCAGTGTTGACAACGCTGCCATTCTCCCTGTCCCTCCAGATTTGAGCCCTCATAAAAGGATTTGATTTATCTCCTGCCTGTGGGCTCAGTCCCACAAATCCTTTCTCATATGAATAGCTTCGCTGTTCTGTGAAAAAATAGTCAATACTTAAGAATTATTATGTACATTGAGTTTGGTCTCAGTCCAGTTTCCAGTGTAAAAGTGCCTATATGAAAAAACTGCGTAGTTATAACAGTCACTAAATGGCACAATTATCAGCTGTCTCAACAGAAAAACCAAGGGATGAATGGACGCGGATATTGAATTACTCTTTCGCCTCTGGAAGTGTTTCTTCCGGAACATGGAGAAGGCTCATTAGCCAAGAAGTATGATGGGTATGGTGGCCAAGAAGTATGGTACACTGCTGGTGGGATACCATTCCTGTTCAGTGGACAAAGGATTGGAAACTCTAGTGCTGTCAGGGAGGCATGCATCACAAACGCTCAATGCATACAGCGAAATAAAAAAAGGCATTATTGTGCAGCAGTTCTTTGCAGAAGTAAGGAGCTGTCATTTACAATCACTGACTTCATTATCTACACCAGGGATGGGCAAACTTTTTGGCCCGAGGGCCACATTAGAGTTCAAAATTGGGTGGAGGGCTGGGTAGGGAAGGCTATGCCTCCCCAAACAGCCTGGCCCCACCCACTATCTGACCCTCACCCACTTCCCACCCCTGACTGCCCCCCTCACAACCCCTCACCCATCCAACCTCCCCCCGCTCTTTGTCCCTTGATTGCCCCCTCTGGAGATCCCCCCACTCTAACTGCCCCCTATCTCAGGAATCCATCCCCTATCTAAGCTCCCCTGCTCTTTGTTCCCTGACTGCCCCCTCTTGAGAACCCCCCACCCTGACTGCCCCCTCCCGAGACCCCCGCATCCTAACCACCACCCCCAGGAACCCACCACCTAAGCCCCCCCACCGCTTACCGTGCTCAGCTGGGCGCTCCAGCCTGAGCGCAGGGCCCTGCGGCTCACTGTGCTGGGCCAGGCCCAGGAGCGCGGGGTCACTGCCAACACACCCCTGGCCCAAGCTCTCAAGCTGGATAAAAATGGTGGCGGGCCACATATGGCCCGCGGGCTGTAGTTTGCCCACCCCTGATCTATACCATGATCTGAAAAGGACTTTAAACACAAAGCAATTTGTGTGGCAGCTGCTTCTACTTGTGGATCGCTGTATTGGTCTAGCACAGGGATGAGCAAACTTTTTGGCCCCAGGGCCAACTCGGGGTTGCAAGACTGTACAGAGGCCGGGTAGGGAAGGCTGTGCCTTCCCAAATATGCTGGTCCCACCCCCATCTGACCCCCACCCACTTCCTGCCTCCATCAGAACCTTCAGCCCCCCCTTGATCCTTGTCCCCTGACTGCCCCCTCCAGAGACCCCCTATGACCCTAATCACCCCCAGGACCCCACCCCATCCAACCACCTCTGTACCCTGTCCCCTGACTGCCCTGCCCCCTAGCCACCCCCCCACCCCCTGACAGATCCCCTAGGACTCCCACACCCTATTCAACCTCCCCACTCCTTGTCCCCTGACCGCACCCCGAGACCCTCTGCCCCTTACCCAACCCCCAGAACCAGCCCCAGCCCCTTTACCACACCACTCAGAGCAGCATGTCTGGCCTGGAGCCAGACAAGCAGCCGCGCTGATCCGCTGCAGTGCGCAGCCCCGCCCCCTCAGAGCACTGCTCACGTGGTGCGCTGAGGCTGTGGGGGAGGAGGGACAGCAGGGGAGAGGGGAGGGGCTAGCCTCAGCAGCCGGGAGCTCAGGAGCTAGACAGGACAAGCCCATGGGCTGGATGTGGCCTGCAGGCTGTAATTTGCTCACCCCGGTCTAGCATGAGTGACTAGTATTAAAATGACATGAACGTTGAAAGCATATTAAGCCTTGTAACTGTAAACAAAAGTGGGTACTTGAATCCTAATAGCAAGAATTATCTCTTCTTGTGGTTTCGGCAGATGAAACTTGGATTTTAGAATTCATCACTTCTGGTTATCAACCTAGGTTGGCTTTTTTGTACTGTAGTTTCAGCTGCAAAATTTGTAGCTTGGGATTTGGCAAATACTACTTTAGATAACTGTGGTGGCTCTTAGGTCTTGCTGAGATGTTAACAAAGAATGACAGAAATAACCTTGATTCCATCCCTGATGAAACCAGAAGTTTAATTTATATCACTATCACAGGATTTGGCAACAGTAACCAAAAGGCACGATATCATAAATTGACTAATTTAAAAGAATTGCTCATTTTAGGGTCTGATCTTAGATTGATTCCTGTGTGGTGCTGGAGGTCCTATTTTAGCAAAGCACTTACGCATACGGTTAAAGGTAATTGTGTGCCTAACACCCATTCAAATCAATGGGACTAGGATGTGCTTAAATATTGTACGTACTTAAGTGCTTTGCTGTATCAGGGCGTCAATTCTTGTTGATTATTGAGGGCGCTCAGAATCTCCCAGAAAGTGCTCATCATTTTTCAGGATTGGGCCCTTATCTAGATAGGTTACTATATCTGTAGAACGTCTTCATACTCTTTTCCCTCTCTCACATTCTATAGGCAACTAATAAAATTAGATCACGTGTCTGTTGGTAAGGAGTTTAGACTACTCTTTGTAGTCAGTATTTGTAGGCTTGGGGCATTAGTTTGTATGAGCAGGGTAGCTTTCCTGTTGTCTTTTTACATAATGTACAATGCTAAGCACAATAGTCATCACTCAACAAATAATAACAAATGGCCGAAAAGATTACAAAAACAATTGCAGTTAGACTGACAAATTAGCCAAATTTAGGTCCTTACTAATACATAGTAAATTTTTTTCTCAATAATATTGTATGAATTGTATATATTATGTTACATAAATCTAAGCATACTGTCGGATTCTCATCTTGATAACTGGAAATTAGACGTCTAACATCAGCATGCCCAGTTTGAAATTAATTCTATTGCTGCTATTATGCAGACTGCGTATCAGGCTCCGACCGTTTTTATTCCCATTGAAAGATAAATTAGTGTTTAAAACTAGCTTTAAAAGAAACTAGAGTCTGATCTAGGTTAAAAGAAAACACTTGATAAACCTTTTTTTCAAGTGCTGTACACAGGCAAAGTGCTCATTTGGTTTATACCACATTTTTGTTACATAACAATTTATTTTCAGCATAAAGTGACCAAAGCATTTGATTTAGTTTTCTATTAAGGGAGAAGGGACAAGGAGATTTATGCTGCACATTTTTGGTGAATTTAAAGTACAGTAACTCCTCACTTAAAGTCATTCTGGTTAACGTTGTTTCGTTGTTATGTTGCTGATCAGTTAGGGAACATGGTCGTTTAAAGTTGTGCAATGCTTCACTATAATGTTGTTTGGCTGCCTGCTTTCTTCATAGCTGGCAGCCTCTCTATGCCTCCCCCACCCCACAGCGCCGCCCCCTTATCTCCCCGTCTCATGCCCACAGCAATCAGCGTTCAGATGTGTTTTTTCGAGTTCAGCAAGAGGAACAGCCAGACAGTCCCCCCTCTTCCACTCTCTGACTCTGCCACCTCAACCAAGCTTCGTACTCAGCAATGATGATTGTAGTATTAAATTGTTTAAAACTTATACCTGTATTAAATTGCTTGTTTAAAATTGTTTAAAATGTATATAATGCCTTTTGGTCTGGCAAAAAAAAATAAAAATTCCATGGAACCTAACCCCCCCATTTACATTAATTCTTATGAG
The DNA here is from genome assembly GCA_007922305.1 of Dermatemys mawii. NCBI lineage: Eukaryota > Metazoa > Chordata > Testudines > Dermatemydidae > Dermatemys > Dermatemys mawii. The sequence continues at coordinate 53,932,119 of ML677334.1, forward strand.
GAAATTGGATGAGGAAATTGGATTTGCTTAGGATTGTTTCACTTAAAGTCGCATTTTTCAGGAACATAACTACAGCGTTAAGTGTGGAGTTACTGTATAAGATACTGAATCAGCATATGGTAAATAAGGCCCCAGTTGTGCATACGCGCACATACTCAACACTATGAACTTGAGAAGTCCCATTGACTTCATTAGGACTGTTCACATTTATAAAGTTAAGTACGTATAAGTCTTTGCCGAATTGGAACCTAAGCTTGTTTTGTGCCTGACTTTTTATTATGAGTGGCTTACAGCTCTATAGATAACAGAATAGCATATATCCCATTCACATTCAGTGTTGCGCTTCCAGAAAAGGACTGCAATTTTGTGAGTAAACTATGTGACTGAAAGAGCAAATGGCTAGTTAGGTGCCTCAGTAAGCAGTTTATGCATGTTGTCACCTGATTTACACATGAGGCTGCAGTAATTGCACATAAAAACGCACATGGCGCATGCACTTCAGGCCTTTCTTTCTGCATTTTGGTGTGCAAGTGGATCTAGGGAGAGCCTCTGCTGAAGTTTTAAAGAAAAAAAATGAAGTCAGAAGATGGCCCCACTCCAGAGCCTTCAGCCCCCAGCCAGAGCCATCACCCTCTCTTGCACCTCAATCCCCTGCCCCAGCCTCAGGAAAATGAACAAATGGGTGCGGGAGAGTGAGCAACGGAGGGAGGGGGGATGGAGTGAGCAGGGGACAGGGCCTCGGAGAAGGGGCAGGGCACGGGGTGGGGCAAGGGTGTTTCAGTTTTCTACAAATAGAAAGTTGGCAACTCTTCTTGATTCCCCTTTCTTACCTTCTCACATTCTTAGTCTACTACCATGGGAACCTCTGTGCATGGAACTCACTCTCAAAGTCCTAGTCTTGCCACTGATGATCTTTGGAACATGAGGATTTTGAATGCTTAAAGCCTTTTTCATATATTTGATTTAGATTTTATCAGTAATAAAATAATAATAATAATCCTTTGTATTTATCCAGTGGCTTGAATCATACAGATTTTTAATCCATTCCCTATCTTTTCATTTAAATCCCTCCCTAGAAACTCATTTCTATAGGATTTGCCTATATTCAGATATTAATTAGGAGCTGCAGATGGGCTCTTGCCACTATTGATCATATCACTGTAATCCTTGTCCTCCCACATTGATATGGACACATTGCCTATCTTAAATAGAAAGAAGCTCAAACAATTTATTGAGTAATGAATGTGTGACATTACTGACAAACGTGCACCCTCTTTTCAAGCATACTTTTCTATATCAGACAGCTTATGGAGCTCAGAAATTATTTTAGCTAGATCGTTTGACCACTTGAATGCAACTTTTTGTGTGTGTGGTTTCAGAACAAACCACAACATAGACGTGATATGTAGCATTTTAATGTGGAATTTTCCAACCAGCAGATGTTGAAAGATTAGAAGTTCATTCAATCTATGGTGATCTTAAATTATGTCTCTTTGGCAGCATGTCTTAATGAATACAGAGAAATTATACAGCGGCATGTTTTCACCTGCTATGTATTTGGATTTTGTGCAGACGTTCTGTTACTTCAAAGGCAGTATATAGTATCTGAAAAAGTGACATCAAATATAGAAGCTTTGAGGGGAAAAATCACTTAAAATATAATTTCTATTTTAATCATATTCTGTCTCTTGATTTTTTTTAAAAATAAACTACGTTTTTTTGGATCCAATAATCTTTCGAGTTTTCTTTCTGAAGCTGAAACTGATAACCGTTGGTATGAATCTTTATCAGGAAAAGGGTCATTATTGATAAGATTCTGAGCAGTTCAGATTGGAGTCTTTTTTTTTCTTGTAATGACAGAAATTTGTCTTACAAAGAAGCAAAATAAATCATTTTTGGAACTTGAAGGAAAGTTGTTTACCTAAGAAGAGCCTGCTGATAGAGAATGACAGACTGTTTAAGTAAGGGAAGAAGTACTAATTCGGTATTATATCTTACAGCCTGATCCTTCTTCTGTTGAAGTCAATGGGATCAGGAACTTAGATGGTTAAATGTTTGCTGAGAATATATAATTAAATTGAACTTTGTTTGAATTGTTTTTAGAAATAACAGTTGCAGTTCTAGGCCTCACTTCATCAAGGCACTGAAGCATGGATTCAGTGCTTAATTTGTAATGAAATTGGTGCTGGGGCTCAAATAATTAGGTGCTGGAGCTATCGCAATTGTATTACTTTCATAAGTGATGCAGCAAGTCCGAGGTGCTGCTGTGGCTGTGAACTGCCAAACTTAGAGATGCTGTGGCTGAGCCGGGGCAAACACTGGCATAAATTAAGCATGGCATGGGTCTAGCTTAAACATGTGAATAGTCCTGTTGACATCAAGATAGACACATGCTTACATCCCATACTGAATTCAGGCCTTAGTACAGGGGTGGGCAGACTATGGCCTGTGGGCCAGATCCGGCTCCCTAGGGTTCTGGATCCGACCTACAGAATTGCCACCCCCATGGCGCTGCAGGCCCCACACCACTTCCGGAAGCGACCGACACCATGTCCTTGTGGCCGCTGAGGTGGGGTGGGGGTCAGAGGGCTCCATGCACTGCCCTTACCTGTGGGTTTGATGCCCAAAGCTCCTGTTGGTTGGGAATGGGGAGCTGCGGCCAATGGGAGCTTCAGGTGTGGAACCCACAGGTGAGGGCAGCGTGTGGAGCACTCTGCCCCGCCCCTGCTCTGGGGCTGCAGGGGCGTGGTACAGGCCGCTTCCATGAGCAGCATGAGGCCAGGGCAGGCAGGGAGCCTGCTTTTGTAGTGCAGCGCCACTGCCACTCCACATGAGCGCTGCTGGGCTGGAGCCTGCATCCCTAACTCCTCCTGCACCCCGCACCCTAACCCCCTGCCCTGATCCTCCTCCTGCACCTTGAACCCCTGTCCTGAACCCCCAACCCCTTGCCCTGAGCCCCCTCCTACACCCCAACCCTGAGCCCACTTTTACACCCCGCACCCTTTCTCTGCTCCAACCCCTTGCCCTGAGCCGCTTCCTGCATACTGCACACCTTCCCACACCCTGCACTCCTTCCCGCCCCCCAACTCCCTTCCCTAGCCCTATATTCATGGCCCTGCATGCAATTTCCCCACCCAGATGTGGCCTCTGGGCCAAAAAGTTTGCCCACCCCAGCCTTAGTATTTCATTATGAATGTCACTGCTGTGTCTCACTTACAACTGCCATTGTATTGTTACTTTCCCAGCAGGAGGTGGAGGCTGATGGTATATTCTGAGGAAGAGCAAACGCAACTCATTGTTTGAATTTATGAGAAAAGCAAAGGCACTTAAACTGTATAATTTGTAATGAAAAGTAATCAAACTCATCCTTACAATAATTTTATTTAACAGCAGTGTATTTTAAAAAAAAATTAAAAGAAGACATTACCATATGGCATCTTTTGAAAATCTCTTGCTTTTTTCTTAGGGCATTCAAATGCTGAGATTCATTTTCTGTGTGTCATGCTATTGTCAAGGTAGTAGCTTCCTCTTCGTTAATTATTCTTTCAGTTGTATGTAAGATCCAATTCTCCATTGTCCTGCACCTTGTGTGGTCAGTTACACCTGTTCAAAGTGGGTACAATAAGTTACCATTTTGGATTGGTAGCATTTTACCAATTGTCACCTGCTCACTCTGCACTAGTGTAGAGAGCACTTGGTCATGCATTTGTTTGCCAAGTTGGTTGCAAAGTTTCATTTATATATGTCACTGTGGAGTTTTGCTTAAAGTAGTGTGGAAAGATATGTACAGTCTTCGGAGTAGCATTTAAATAGTGTTTTCCTTTAAAAGAGGTCTCAGGCCATAATCTTCTGTTTGTAGTTTTTTATTGACAAATTTCATGTCCATAGTATGAAGCACTTTGTATTTTAATTTCATCTTTGGAATAAATGAAGACATCTCCAGGATGCACCTCATATTTAATATATTGTCTACTGTAAAGTCTTGATGTTTGAAGTTTCACGTCATTTGGCTTTCCCAGGAATTGCTTCATTTCCTCCAAAGTACTTACAGTTAGGTTTCTTATTTTTGGGTAAAATCTGTTTTTGCTATAGTGTTTGGGAGTATTTTTTTTTTTGAAGCCTTCTGTAGTCTAACACATTACATGTGTTTATAAAGATGCAGGAGGCCCCTTGAGGTCTGGGGAGGAGACTAGGCTCTGTTAAGATCTCTTCAAACTGTCTTTGGTCTCAGAGTAAGTGGAATGTCATTTACATGACTGCTCCCTGTGTTCCTTGGTACATACATGGCTGTGGGAAGACTTGCTTCTGCAAGTTGTAAGGTTTTGCCATGGCCCAAATTACCAAGATGTGTCAGTGCTATGAGAGAACTGGACAGTTCCTTCATCATCGAGTGGAGCTAGAGAGAGCTACAAAGTAAGTGTGAGATACTGTTTTGACATTGCTTTTTATGGATTTCATTGTGACTTTGCTTGTCTGTATCATCATGATGCTGAGTGTCAGTGACATAAATATTGCAATGGGATAATCAGAATGGAGCACTGTGATTATTTTGTGGCTCTATTCATTGATGAATTGAATCTCCAGCCTTTCACTGTTGAATTCTATTACTCTAACACATTCATGCAGTTAAGCATATACTAGACTGACCTACTTTGATATAGGAAAGATGGCATTTAGCATAATCACACTGCAGATTTTTCAGTGCGTTGGGCCATAGTGCCAAGTGGTATAGCTCCACTGAACGCATCAGCTGAGAATCTGTCCAGTTGTTTTTGTGGGCACTGAATTGGAAAACAGTTTCCTTCCTTGCTGTTCTACAAGGACAAGTTGTTAATGAATGTTAGTTCTATTTACTTGATTTTACACAACTCAATAAAGCCTGCTGTTTAGTTCCAGCATTACTTATATTAATGTATACATGTATTTTGTTACCAGCTCTTCCACGTTGCTTACATACTTATCAAGTTTGCAAATTCTCCTCGCCCAGATCTCTGGGTGTTAGAAAGATCAGTGGACTTTGGAAGAACCTATGCACCTTGGCAATATTTTGCTCGTGAGTATTAATTCTTGTATCCATGCAGTTTTATAGGAGAGAGGCTTTAATCATTTGTAGAATTTAGAAACAAAAATCAACCTAGTGGTTTCCCTGAATAAAGTATGGTAACATGAGATGTGTTTGGAAGGAATCTGGCATAATTGTTAACTAGTTATCCTCGGTAAAGCCCTATTCTTAGCATTCATCAGCAAAATTAACATGACATGGTCTGAAAGTTTAGAATCTTTTTGATTAAATTAGCCCAGAGACATACAGTCAAACAGGTTTTGTTGCCAGTATTTTTTCTTCCAAAGAGCCATAAGAGGAACTGCTTTATATAGTAGTCCTCTCTACTGAGAGACATCTTTGATGAGATAAATTTTCAAAGCAAGGCATATTGATTTAATTTGACAACTTCATTTAAACTGGTAGAGAACACATTATTAAAACCCAATTTAGTACGGCAAAAATGTAAAACTCCCCCCGGGATTTTTCCTTTTAGCTTGTTCATGTCTTTTACTACCCCCCAGGATTCCAATCTTCTTTATAAACCTCAACTGGAATGCATATACAAGCATCCTACAATGCAGCCATTTTTGTAGTGATATGAGGAAGCTGTTTCAGTGCATTGCCAAACACCAAGAATAGTTTAGGACAGAAAGTGAAGAAGAAGGTGTTCATTTACTTTTACTATTTTTCAATAGTAGTATTTCTGTTTCCATACAGAGATGTAATTTGATTCAGGGAGATAATTAGAAAGCATGAGGACAGTTCTTTATGAATTTATGTTAGCACAATAATACATGTTTCAATATGTAAAAAAATTGATTTCTTACTTTATTAGATTCTAAAGCAGACTGTTTGGAACATTTTGGAAAAAAAGATAGTGCTCGTATTAGGAGGGATGATGATGTTATTTGTACTACAGAGTATTCTCGAATTGTGCCTCTTGAAAACGGTGAGGTAAGTGCTTTTCAGAAGACTGGGAAATTTAATTTTTCACATTGGATATTAACAGTGTTATACAGTTGTTGCGTATTAGAATGTTGTTATGAAACATTTGCTATTTCAATAAAATCTGAACTTTAAAGCCAATTTTCAAACTTAGATGCCTATGTAAATCCATCAGGTATGCAAATCCATATTCAGGCATTTAAGAAAATGCCCTAATTTTTATAGACGTGCTGAACATTCACAATTCCTTCAGAAGCTCCATTGAGAAGTGAGTGCTCAGAACCTCTGAAATTAGGCCTTTTGTTTAGCTTCATGAATATAATTTAAGTGCCTTACTGTGGACATCCAAGTATGAAAATTTTGGTTTTGTTTTCTGAATAGTCACAGTGACTACAATGGCTCTAACTGTGTGAGAACTGCTGATGGAAGTGATGGTTGCAGAATCAGACCTCTAAATTTCTATGAGCGGTAACATTATGCAAATATTATGCACTATACATTTACAGCAAAAAAATGCTCTAAAATGTATAGTGTAATATAAGTGTGTCTGTAAAAGCTAGCACAGGTCATACCGCTCTGGCTTAGCAAGATGCTTCTTACCGCTAGGAAATATGATTATACTTCCTTTAGCCAAATGTTTATTCGTGGTTGCATTTATCATTCATTCCAACATAATTTTTTTATTGGAAAGAGGCCTGTGTCTGATCAAAATCCAAACTTCCTCATTATTCAGAGTTGTTAGAATTGGATGTTATGTAACATGCCACTACAAAAAGAGACTTCTGATGAAGCTTGAATCCAGATCCAAATTTCTTGAAAGTTTTGGGGGTTTGGATCCAGGGTTTCAGTTTTAATTTATAATGGTCTATGAACATTTCTGCAGAGTGGTTCAAAAATGTATAGAAAGATTAGCATTTTCTATTAAATTATATGGATTTTTGGATTAATTTCTTTAGAATCCTGTTGCATCGTCCCATATTAAATGGTGTATAACTTTTTCCACAAAGGAGTTGCGTCGTAATTGGAAACTTCAGTGATCCAATCTTATGTACTTACAGTTTATAGAAGTCACTTGGAAACATGTATCTGAAATCTGTTCAGTTATAAACAAACAAATAACTTTTGCTCAGTGGTACATGTACTCTGATTTGTTAATTTAGCATTCACTTATGATTGCTGGGCTGCTGGCATAAATTTCTTTTTCATAATAAGAGCATTGAAGCATTTGTTTTGAATTATTATACAAGCTTGCTCCCATGGAAGGAAGGTCTAAAGTAACATTGTGTACTCACTTTCAGAAGTACATGAACGCACTCTCAGGCACTGTAGCTATTAACTGAAATTTATTCCAGACATTCTTGTGCCTTAACCCAAAAATGAATGCATGTTGGTAAAAGGACAATATCTTGAAGGTCTTACTTAGTCCTATGTACATCATTTGTTGTTAGTAACGTATTAGGAACTAACTTTTTGTTGTTTTCTGTAAAAATGTCTCTCTTCAGTACTCTCTGACGTAATCCATTCAAGACACATGAAGCCCTTCTTATATGGATGTGTAACATGAGTAAATTGTGCCTGAAGTGAATGGGAAATTTTTCAATATTCAGGTTTTGCTGTGAATATCTTCATAATTATTTTCATGGAACCTGTGATTGCAGGATCATCCTGCTAAATCAGAGTAGAATGGCCTGTATTAGCATTTACAGACACTTATACTATATACTTTATATACTTTATGTTTTAAATAGAAGAGTTACTTCTCACTGAAATTTAGAGGCCCGAGTCTGTAACCTTACTCCCATGAATACTAGACAAGGTTAGAAATAAGCAATCTGTAACTTTTTGGATGTTTATAATATTGAAACCCGTGAATGATTCCCCACTGCTAATGTTAACTGTTTGCTATATTTTGACAAAAATATCTTTGCTTTTTTATTAGATTGTGGTATCCTTGGTAAATGGTCGTCCAGGAGCAAAAAACTTCACTCAATCTCCCATACTTAGGGAATTTACTAAGGCAACAAACGTCCGCTTGCGTTTTCTCAGAACCAATACTCTTCTTGGACACTTGATAGCCAAAGCTCAACGGGACCCCACTGTAACCCGCAGAGTAAGTAGCTTTCTTCACAGACAGATGTTCAACAGTTGCCCTTCATTCGATTACAGTGAATGGAATGACACGAGCGTCTTTAGTTTGCAGAACAACAACAAAAAGTGGGTATGGTCCTGATGATCCCCTCCAGCTCCACTTACAGAAGGAAGCGAGTTGGGACAGATCAGAGTTGTGTGGTTTGTGTAGAGGGGAGTGTGATGCTCTCTCAGAGCACACAGAATTGTAAGCCACTGTGTTACCTCTCTGCGTTAGTAAGCCACTGTGTTACCTCTCTGACCCAGTGCTGGAGCTTAAACTATGTGACAGCTCCCTGCCACATTTGTCTGTCGGCCTTGCCAGCAAACCCCTTGAGTCTCTATCAGTCTAAAACCTTGCCTTGCAGGTAACATCCAGTGAACCCCAGTTGCTGAATTCCCCAAAGACATCTTTCTGCAGTGTCCAGTCGCTCTCAGTAGACGCTCACATAAATTAACCAAGTTCCCTGTCTTCAAAGAGACAAAATATACAACAGCCTGTTATTTCAGCTGGAGATACGTGCCTTAACTTTAATATAACAGCACTGAGATGGTTTATATTAGAAACTAAGAATAAGTTTATAACCAAGAGAGATTTACCCATTCCAGTTGCTTGGCAGCATACGTTATGTAGGACTGTAGAACTTAAGTGTAGCTGTAGGATTTTATGTGATACTAAGCAAGAGAAAAAGAGACAGGTATGCTGTCAAACAAAAGAAAAACTTTCTAGTGTCAGAAATTGAATTTTAGCAAGCGATATATTTGCCTAAAGCAGTTTCTCACTTATATCACATGACCAGCAGCTCCAGCTCTTCAGGAGGATCCACCTTTCACATAATCAGAAGGTCCTATTCCCTTTGTCCCCTAAGAGATGGATAACGAGATGTCCCATTTGTTTCCGATACTTCTGTTTGCTATTATTTGAATCTCTGTTTTTTCAATAAACTTAATTTCAGTATAAACTTATCTAATTGCTGTATGTTAGCAGAGCTGTGATCCAAGGTGAAACTGGTAAACTGGGGTGTACAGCTTCTTTGGAAATAGCCAGTCTGTGAATACTGTGACTTTCCAGTGGAACAGGGCTGGAGGCCCGAGGGAGATGCTTGGATTGAGGGTTGGGGTGTGCTGATTGCTAGCCTGTAGGGTGACATGGAGTCCTGCAAGATCTAGGGGGAAGTGTTTGTATTGTTCATGGCTGGTGGGGTTGGGGAACTCTGACCCATGGCAGGCATAGACAGGATTTTCTCACACTAAGAGAAGATGGCAGCAAAGTGTGTCTAAACCCTGGGTACCCCCAGGAAGTGCCACAGTTTAGAAATCCCATGCCCATTCTGTGGGGAAATAAGAGCGGGGCAGACTCTCTGATGGAATAATCTGTAAGAACTCTATGCATTGGAATTTGTAGAGTTTCTTGACCCGGTGTGGTTATTTATTTATCAACTGTACTGCAACAGAACCCAGAGGGTCCAGTTAGTGCCATTTGGCTAGGGACTGTACAAATTATGTATGGGTCTCCTCAAGAACAACAAAAAAACTTACCCATTCCAGTTGCTTGGCAGCATACATTATGTAGGACTGTAGAATTTAAGTGCAGCTGTAGGATTTTATTTAAGATATTACTTACAGGCTAAAATAAATGGAGTACTTGTTATGTTGCTGGCCAGACACCAGAACTTCAGCCTAAGGAACTCCTCCTGATATAATCAAATAGTCTAATTTAATGGTGAGAGAACATATGGGAGGGGTATATAAGGTAACTTGTGTTTCATTCACTTCACAGGAAGAGTGTTGAGACTTTTCATATCAGATGCCCTTGAAAACTTGCAGTAGTTCAGCATTCTAGTAGAGAGTCATTGTGTTAAACCTATTGTATGAACAAAACCAAACCAGCCCATCCCCTTCCCTCTGTACAAACAGCTGCCATACTTCCTCAGTTTATGCATTAACTTCATAAAGTTGGAAATTATCTGCAGCACAAGCAATGTGGTATCTGAATTCTGACAATTTGGGCATAATATTGTTAATCCAGTGTAATGCCACAAAGTGGGAGGAAACCAGAGATAGAGTTACAAGTAATTATGGAGCTAACACATGATGAGATACTGCCAAAGAGTCAGGGACCATTTTTAATTTTGATGAAGACACTGAAAACACAGAGAGGGTGTGTGTGAAGAAGAAACCACAGTAGATGTGATTAGATGTGCATGTGTATAGCCAAATAGAACTAGTCCAGGAAGTAAAAATATGGACTGGGTTCTCTGTGCCAAATAATGTAATAAATTGGCCTCAATAGACCAAAGTAGCCTGCAAGCAGCCAGAGATGGCCAATGAAGGAGTCCCTCTATGCGTAAGGAGAGGGAGAGGACATCTCGGGGTGAAGTGGACTAGAGGAGAGGAAGTAGTGGAGGATAGCTCAGCTGTGCCTGGCATAAAGTAGAGCTGCCCCTTTAATGTGCACTGGGGCCAGGCAGCTGAAGCTCAGGGAGCTGCAAGAGGCTCCCTGCAGCCTTCCCTTGCCATTGAGCAGAGTGGAGAATCTGCTCTGAAGTTTCTCAGGTATGAACGGAAGTTACTATAAATAGTGGTATTTACACTGAGTCAGTCCAAATGACTTAATTGTTATTTGCCATGGCCTGGATGATTGCAGGGAGTGGTGATGAGATATGAAGCTTTTCAACTCTAGGTCACTAGTTCAAATGTAGGTCATGTCAGTCATAACAGCAAGAGAGCAGGTGTGCTCAGTTTAGTTCCCATAGTTCCCTTAGCATGATCCATCACAGCTAGCACCAATGTTGGCAGTTACACAGCAGAAAGCTCATCAACTTATTGGGAATGGAGAGTGAACTATTACTTCCAGGGGCTGTAGTTCTAGAATCGGCCAAGACACTTTATAAGGGCAGCATGGGGAATGGTGAAATACCACTGTCTATGCAGTATCCGTTCAATGGGTAACACTGACCTAGTGTGAAATGGCTTTGATTAATGAATTTGGGCCTGATCCTGCAACATGGATGTCAGTAGGAGTTTGGCTGTTGACTTCAGGAAAGCAGGATCAGTCCCTTCATGGATATGTTTGTTTAATATTCAGAGAATCAAGATTTAATGAGATAGCAGTGATTTTCTGATGTTTCTGTGGCTGCCATCCTACAGGCAAAGGAAAGATATACACATAACTCTTGATTTGTTTTACAGTATTACTACAGCATAAAGGACATCAGTATTGGTGGACGATGTGTTTGCAATGGTCATGCTGAAGTCTGTAATGCAAAAAGTGCTGAAAACCTGCACCAGTAAGTAAACTGAGCAGCATGCTCATTTCACAGACTGTAAGCCAATACACAGGTCTTTTCAAATTACGATTTTTAATGATAAAATAAGGATGACTGATAGTTTTGGTTATAATGTTTTTAAAGTGAAAATGTGGTACCGCATATATGGAGATATGCTGAGAGGTGTTCTGTGTCAATTAAGTTTAACAATTAAAGTGTGTGCATTAGGTCTTTTTAAAATTAAAATGAGGGTTTGCTAGACCCAATAGTATGCTAGACTTGTATTTCCCAAAAGGTGGGACTCCACCCACTTGTGGATTGTGGAAAGATTCTAGATCTAAGGTCATGGGGCCCTAGGCAGACATTCTCCTTGGCTGCTGTGGAGGGCTGGCTCAGGCTGTGGGGGTCAGTGGAGAGTGAGCTCACCCTGCACTTATCCTGCAGCAGAGGTTCCTATTCCATGGGGCTGTGCCCGGTTCCATGCTTCACGTCTTGAGATTTGGTGTGTGGGGTTGCAGTGCCGCTCAGGTTTTGCCCAGTTGCCCCTCCATCATGACAGAGGGGCCACCAGGCCAAATCTGAGTGATGCTATGATCTGTTGCACCAAGTCACAACACAAGAGGAGAGAGTTGGGCCCAACCCCATGAGACAGGAGCTACCATTATGTGGGGAGTGTAAGGTGGGCTCACTCACCATTATCTTCATCCTTTTCTTCTCCCTCCGGCCCCTGCCCTTCCCTCTGGCTCGGGACTGGTGGGGATGAGGGAGGGGAAGGGGAGATTGTGCTAGGGCAGAAGGTGTATATATGTAAATGGTGAGTTACAAAAAATAATACAAAATGCAGTTGAACATAGAAATGTAACCTCAGTGGGTGGGCCAGTTTAGTAAAAAGTTTGGGAACTGCTGTGTTAAACTCATCTCTTTTGAATACTGAGAACCTGTTGAGAGATCACCAATTTATTTCACATAAGCCATCACACAGCCACATATAATACTTAGTCCTGCCATGAGGCAGGGGACCTGACTAGATGAACTCTCAAGGTCCTTTCCAGTCCTGTGATTCTATAATGGGCTAGATTCTCAGTAGAGATGCTCCAGCTTTACAGTAGAATAACTGAGATCAGATTCAGACACCGGGACTTTCGGTCATTATGCTGAAAGATCCCAACAAAAAAGTAAATGCACTAGATTCTATTACTAATCCCCTCAGCCACCTATAGGATACCTTTTTCTGACTAGAATTGGTGACTAAAGTAACATCGAGGAAAAAGTTCAACCTTCTGTAGCAGGGGAAAAAACAATTACAAATATATATGTGTATGTAATATATTATATATATATATATATATATATATATATATATATATATATATATATATATATTCTAGTATATATATAAATATATATATATATATAAATAATGTTTAGATACCACGAAGTATTCCATAAGTGTCTTCATTATTGTCACAGACATTGAAATAAGTGCTTACAGGACTAAACTCTTAGACAGGCACTTTGATGAAGTCAAAATAAATACAAAATTTTTCCTTTTGGAGGATGACTTAATTTTTATACTTTGGGTTATTTCTGATGGTCTAATAGTCTTTAGTTTGCATTAGTTTTATGAATAAGATGATATGATCTTAGATGTGTGAAGCTGTACTCACTGCTGGGTGGCACCCTCTTCTGGCAATTCTGAGGATTAGCTCTGCCCAGTTCAGTACCCCCTTTTTTCTCTTCCATCATTGCAGCTCTCCTCCGGCAGTACGGCTTCTTCATGACTTAGCCCTCCAGCCAGGTCATACTGATTTCCCTTTCTAGGGGAGTCTTTCAGAGACTCTCTGCTCAAGCAGCATCAGACAGTCCTCACACTTGCAGCCCTGACTATGTTATTCCCACAGTGACTGAAGTAGTCTTCCTGTTCACTGCCCCAAGTAGTACCAGGAACCCAGTCCAGGGCCCTAGATTGAGCAGCTAAGGTCCAGGTCTTCAGGAACCCTAATGCTCTCTTTCCTGGACTACTTCATCCATGCTTCTTTAAGCTTCTCCTTCACAAACCTTCCCAGTCAGACCCCTCTTTCTCAGGCCTACTTGGTAAACCCTTCTTTGTGGGTTTCTGTCTCCCATTCCTTCTTCCTTTCCTCAGAGATAGAGACTGCAGCTTCCTTCCTGCCACTTCTGATGCCAGGCTCCTGGCTTCATAGAAGCCCCATCTGTTCCCTCACAGGTGAGCTGCCTTCTAATTATCATCCTCCACACAGCTTACATCTCCCCTGTTTGCAGTTTAATTGACTGATTGAGCTCACCTGGCCTAATTCAACTCTCTCAGAGCCAGTGTGGGAGGGTCACCCCATCATAGTATTTTACAAAGCTTTAATACTTCTTTTTTTTTGCAAAACATAATGAAAAATTGAGTCCAGAGTATAACGGTAACAAACATTTTGATCTAGTGTAAGACAGCAAGCTTGAGCCTTGGATCAAGAGCTAAAATAAGACAGATTTGCAACTCTGGAATATCATCCTGGGTTAATACCTTCTCAGGATATGGTTTCTTAAGCCAATTACAAATGACCTCTATAAATCATTTGTGCTAAAAAGTTCAAAATGGTGTGAGTGAGATACTCTATTGCAAGGAATGCTGGGATGGTTGTGAAAGAGTTTAGTGTTACGTGTTGACCTCTTTACAATTGGTCTTGCCATTTTCACATTAGAAGTAAATTTTGGATTGTGGTAAAATAAGAAAAACATGTATAGTTTAAAATCCTATTTCAACTGAATGATGATTTTTTCAATATCCAGGTTTCAGTGTGAATGTCAGCATAACACTTGTGGGAAAACCTGTGATCGCTGCTGCCCTGGATATAACCAGAAACAATGGCAACCTGCAACTGCCAACAACGCAAATGAGTGCGAATGTGAGTAACATGAAAAGATGCTGGTTTAAAGGTGACAGTTCATACAGATCTTGTTGTACAAATGGGAGTTACCTCCAGCCCATACATGTTCATGCAGAATAGCAGAGCTCTGTTGGCTGGCTGCAATGCCCCTAGCAGAACAGAGATTGCAGATGCCTGGCACTGCCTCAAACCTTCCCATTCTTTCACAGACACCCTTCAGCTAGATTGCCGAGAATCTTGCACCTCTGGAGGAATATGGCTGAATCCACTGATGTATTTATTAACATTTATCTAAATTGTGCCCAGCATGGGCTTTGAATCTGACCCCTAGATTTTGAACACTGGTGATATGAGGATGGTTAGAGGAGAAGAAAACTTCTATAGAACTACCTCGCCCGATACTATAAGCCTAATTTTGGTGCACCCAAGTTCATTTAGTGGAACACTGAAATATTCATAACAGTGTATTTAGAGCCTTACTCCTTTTAGATTTAGTGAAGAAACAATATATTGAGTTGGAAGGAGAATCAGAGTTATTTACTGTACATGCTTTGTTACATAGCTCAATTGAAAAATCTTTCTTGTAAACCAGGTACTTTAGAAGGAAAGCCCTCTTTTGGGGAAGAGATGTGCTTTCTTATTTTCAGATTGCCAGCACACAACCTAATCTCTTCAAAAGATTCTCGGATCTTCAATCTGCTCGCTCAAAACAAAATTACGTAGATGGGAGTGAAGAGTTGTTCTCTTCAGAGCAACACCAGTCACCCTTTCTAGTAACCTGGTCTCTTGACATATGCCTCTGGTAAAGGGATGCAGATATTCTGTTGTCTTTTCCTTGAGCTCTTATGGGGGAGCTCCTTTGCAGCCGAGCTTCCTTCATTTCAGACAAACATTTCATTCTTTTGTTAAGAAAACTCGAACATAGGGAACCATGACCTCTAGAGCCCTTTTCTGGGTCTTGAAAAGTCTATATTGCCTGCCACAGACTTTGTGTAACCACGTGGCATCAAAACTGTAGCTCTGCTGATTATAGCATTTGCTGTCTTTGTGTCTTCCTCTCATTTGAATACACACAGGATTTTCTTCTCTCATATCATCGTGGCAGGCCAAAAAGGCAGATGTTCCGACTTTAAGTTGTAACCCTATTAAAGTGTCAAGTAGATGTATATTTATATCATCAAAGAAGTGGGGAATAAAAAGTGGTTTTATTTTAATCAAGTTCAGAGGTGTTCTGCCAAAATTCTGATAGTAAAAATGACAGACCAAAAAAAAAAAGTAGAAGCAGTAAATAGAAAGTAGGCATGTTGTGACTTCGTCAATGAATACATTATAATTCATAAGGTTCTGAGCCAAAAATGTTTAACATCTAATGCCACCTGAAAAAGGAATCCTTTTAGCTTGAAAGTGTGAGTCTTTTAAGTTATTCACTGAGGATAGTATTCACTAGCTTCAGACAACCTTCATTTACAGCCTGTGAATCAGGAGGTTAGAGCAACCTTGCAAGTCTTCACAAAATCTCTGTATCCCTTTGTAGAAATTCCCAGTTCCCCAGGGACCCACTGATTTTTCTGTGGGAGAGTTGGGAGATCTGCCAAATCTGCAAATTTTTGTACATGTCCACAATATTGTACTTTTCAGCAAATAGGCAAAGCTTCAAGAAATTGTATTGTGATGTATAAAGGGTATTTACCTACATGCTGGTAAAAGTGCCATTACTTGGATCAAAGCAGGTAATTTGACCTTATAGTAAGAGACATAGTGGTGGGCTCAGGATGCCGGTAGCCTTTGGCCAGTAATGACATTGAGTTTTCATTGACACTTTCCTTTCCCTTCCTGCTTTTTTTTTAAAAGCAGGGGAGCCAAAGGTAGCCTAGCCATTCTGGCAGCTTTTAGCCTGGCTATTTCCCTCTGAATCTTGTTTAGTTTTCTTGAAAAACTTCATGTATGGACTGGAAAACGAGCTACAAAGGCTCTTTGGGCAGAGCTTGTAAATCAGGCTCTGGTTCCTGTCAGCACAACAGAAAGTGGCCCATGACTTTACTGAGCCAGGTTGTTTCACAGCAGGGATTTCACTGTAGTGGGGAAAGGGTTCCCTCTCCAGAGATCTTTCAGATATGATGAATAAGAGGAATATCAGGATATGGAGGATGAGCTAGAGGATCCCCTCCTTTATCTATACAAATAGAGAGCAAGACTAGGTAAGGAAGAATGCTTTGTTCCTGGGATGGACTCTCCCCTGAACAAAGCTTTTAATAGGATTATTACTGTTACTCTTTCTGAGACACAAAGCACATGTGGGCAGGCCTAGGGTCCTTAGCCCTTGTTTCTAGGGTTTTCCTTGCGAGGAACCTCTTGTTGCTAAGACTGTTGTGGGTATCCCCTTCTTACTGGTGCCAGTTTGGGTACTGAGATTGGTACTGAACTGGCACTCCGTTCTCCTGAATTCGAGGCCTGTCATTCATGTAGTCAGGTCTACGCCATTAAGTAACTCACTCCCAAGCTGCCTCAAGGGTCTGGGAGAGATGCATGTTAGGACAAGTGTCATGTCTGTAGAAGGATCGAACGCATTCGGAAAAGGACAGGGCTGCCAGACTCAAATACCTACTTTTGGAGTCTGCACTTCATCCATCCCTGGAATCCTTCTGCTCCGAAGAGGTAGCGAGCACGTTTGAGTCTATTAGGAGTGCTCCTCCTGTTTTGGCAGATCTGCATCCCTGGTGCGTAGGAAAACACTGCGTAAGTGTCCTAGGGACTTGTTACCAGGACCCTCAGAGAGGAAGTTGCTGAGTGTTTGTAAGGACTCGAAGTGGTGCTCAAAAAAGTCACAACCCCAGGAGCAGTTTGTGAGTGAGGAGGTATTGCTGAATCTGGAATGCAGGAAGGGTCTGTTGAGACCAGTCCCTGAAGGATTGGTGCACCTCTTGGTACCGCAAGCTCAGGAGTCCTTTCTGGTGTCACTGACAAGTGGCGTAACTTGTCAGTACTGGCTTCTCTCACAATTCAAAAGCCTTGCAGAGCATCATTTTTGGAACCACACACTCCTGTAGTCCTGGCTTCAGCTCCACAGCACTGCTGGTACTGACCGTTTCTATACTTGTGATACCCCTGTGGGGGACTGTGTCTAGGCAAGCCAGCGATGATTTCTCCAATATCCCCTTCTCCGGCCTTGGAACCTCTCTCCCCATCCAGGATGCCCAACAGCCCCAGTGGGTTTCATGCCCGCTGTGGTACCATCCACAGACTCAGCATTCTAAGTTCCAGTGGCCTACACAGTGCTGGGCCCCACCTCTGTTCCAATGGTCCTTCTGAACTCCTTGAGACTTCCGTCCATGTTTCAGAAAATCTCTGCTCCCTTCCCACACTTCTACGTCAGCTAGGCACAGCTCGGGAGCCTCTGCAGGCAGGTCTCCATTTTCCTTCCCCCAGAATTAGGATTGGTACCGTGGAGGCAGAGCCATGTGCCCAGGACTCCACTGTGGAAGAATTGGAGGAGGGACCTCTTCAGCAACCTTTAGCGTCTTCTTCGTCACCTGATGAGGCAGTAGTGGCTGAATCTACCTCTCCCCATCCTGATGATTTTAGAACTCATCAAGACTTGTTGAGGAAGGTGGCTGGAGCTCTGAATATCCAGCCAGAAGAGGTACAAGACCACCCAGGCTTGTGGACATTTTAGCATCTACAGAACCCTCCTCTCCCTATTAATGAGGCTGTCCTGGAGCCTGTCAAGATTTTATGGCAGACTCCTCCTTTTCTGCCCTCCCCACGCACTGCCGAAAGAGTGGAGAAGAAATATTATGTCCCATCACAGGAATTTGGACAGTTTTATAACCACCCTCTTCCAGGCTCCCTGGTGGTCATAGCCGCTAACAAAAAGGAGAGGCTCTGCTCTACTCTGAAGGGGAAGGAAGCAAAAAGCCCTGGATCTGTTTGGCAGGAAACTTTATTCCACAAAAGGTTTACAGCTCAGGATCGTGAACCAGCAAGCTCTGCTGGCTCAGTGTGATTACAACCTGTGGGATAGTATCCTGAAGTTCCACCTGAGTGTGGATAATTGTTCAATTTGTTCAAACCCCCTGTCCATCAGGTTTCTAAAGGATTTGTTCAGATTGTAGCCTTGGGTTCATAGTCTGGTCCACAGTGGAGTGTATATTTGGTGCCAATAAAGTTGATGGGTCCCCACTTTGAGCCACTAGCAACTTGTTCTCTGTTTCGCTCATCAATGAAAGTAATCTTCCTGGTTGCTGTAACCTCGGCCAGGAGAGTGGGGGAACAACAAGCTTTGGTATCAGAGCCCCCCCCCCCATATAATTTTCTTTAGGGACAAGGTTTTCTTTTGTCCTCACCCTAAATTCTTGTCTGAAGTCGTTTCTGAATTTCACACGAATCAGGCAATTTATTTACCAACATTCTTTCCAAAACCCCATTCAAGCAGAGAAGAGGAAAAGCTCCTTACACAAGATGTTAATAGAGCTTTGATTTTTTACCTGGAGCAGAGTAGAGCATTCACGTCTTCTATGAACTCTTTGTCATGATTTCAGGCCAAGCAAAGTGCCACCCTGTCTCCACCCAGAGGATCTCTGTCTGGATTTCTGGATGTATTTGTTTATGCTACCGATTGGCCGATGTTGCACCTCTGAAAAAAGTGATGGCTCATTTGATGCAGTTGCAGGTGGCTTTTGTGGCTTTTGTGGCTTTTCTGGCTAGGCTTTTCTGGCTAGGCTTCCCATTCTGGATATTTGTAGGGTGGCAACCCTTTGTACGGTTTGTTGGTCATCGCTCCATATGTTTGCCTTTCACATGCTATCTCTCATCAATCCAGAGAAGATGCAATATTCAGATGAGTAGTCCTTCAGTCCTTGTTCAAGTAGACTCTGAGCCCACCATTAGTTTGAACTGCTTGTGAGTCATCTGTAGTGGAATGGAAATGTGCAGTCACTCAAAGAAGAGAAAACGATTACCTACCTTTCTGAACTGTTGTTCTTTGAGATGTGTTGCACATGTCCTTTCCAGGACCCACCTCTTTCCTCTCTCTATCAGAATCTTTCTAGTAGGAGGAAACTGAGGTGGGTTGGGCAGGGGTGCCCTTTGTATCTGTGTGCAGTACTATGAGACACCAAAGGGCACTTATGCTGCCCCCAAAGATACTGCTAAGGGAAACATCTCTGACAATTGTGCACAGGGTACACACAAACACCTACAGTGGAATGGACATGTGCAACACATCCTGAAGAACAGTTATGGAAAGGTAGTTAACCTCTTTTTGAGAGAGAGAGAGAGAGAGAGAGAGAGAGGGGCACAGCATCTCTCTCTGGCAAGCCTGGTAGTACATGCTGTCTTATGTCTAGAGATGATCTCATGTTAGCTCTAGTGTGAAAGGCTCTTGACTGATTTTTTAAAAAAGTATACAAATTTAAGCATCCTTTTTTGTGTATAATAGGTTACTGAATTACAGCATGATCATGAAAGCTGACTTGTAATATTACTTCCTCAGCCTGCAACTGTCATGGACATACTACTGATTGCTACTATGATCCTGATGTTGATCAACGCAAAGGAAGCTTAAATGTCCATGGGAGGTATGAAGGTGGAGGGGTCTGCATTAATTGCCAGGTAAAAAGGTGCTTTGATCTCATAGGTTATACATGAATGGGACTTGGAAAGTGTGCATAAAAGACTTTTGAGATGGCCATTTTGAATAGTACCATTACAATGACATAATCGGTCATGCTCCAGCCTGGAAGAAAAGTCACTGAAAATAATTCATGTTCTCTGAGGCCTGAAAAGGGATCTCTTAATTACAATGATCACACTTATAAAGAGAATCCACTATTGCAGATCCCTACTTCAGTGGTTATAGCAGAGTGAATGAAGAGGGGATCTTTCATGGCACCAGCCAAGGAGGAAAGAGAGTTGTGGGGGGAGCAGTGCTCCTCCAAGCAAGAGAGAGGAGAGGGAGGGAGCTCTCCATCTGCTATAGTTGAAGAGGGAAAGCTGGGTCTCCCCCGGTTCTCTTTACTATAATGCCTGCATTCTGTTAAAAGGGGTTAGAGACTGGCACCATGAAGTCCACTAGAGACTTTGCTATTGCTAATCTATTTTATGTGGAAGGCGCTCGGATATTATATTGATGAACAGTGGTAAAAAACCCTAAGATAGGTGGATAGATGATAACCGCTGCTTCAAACCAAGGCCTGTTCCCTCTCTCATCCCACTGTTGTTTTTCTCATTCAACTTGTTTATTAATTTATAAATCACACCTTCTTGGACCAAACTATAGTCATACAATTTAAGAATAACATTGACACAGAATCAAGAAAATGATGCACACTGTACATGTAAAGCGTATAGTTGTGCTGTCAGAACTTAAGGAAGAAGGAAAGGAAGTGTGCAGTGCAACTATAGTTTGAGTATTTTTTCCATCTTATTGCTGAAATAAAATCAGCTATTTCTGAAAAGGCAGTCAGAAGTAAATAAAAGTTCTTTTTATTAAAGAGAGGAAGAAGAGATCTTTGTCTTCCACTTAACATTTCTATGTAGGGCTTTGTTCAATCAATACTGTAAGATTTGTCATATTGGTGCTTCCTGTTAGCTCTTTATTCATGAAAGATCATGTTTCCTAAATTGCTCTCAGTATATAAAAGAGCAAACCTGACCTAAATCCATGAGGCCTGAAACTGATAATTGTCTGTAATTTGATTTTGTGAAAATTAAATCGCATTAAATGAATTAACCATGAAATCTAATTATAACATTTTCTTCATAGATACGGCACATGGATTTAACTTTACTTTTTCCATTTATGTCATGGAAAAAAGTGTTGGAAATATATGCCTGAATGAAGAGCTAATAGAATCTGATGCATGACAAATATAGCTAGATCCTGTTTTTTCAAGTCTAACAACAGTGCCCCATATATTCTGTATTCTATATCTGTGTCAGACAATATATTATTGTTAAAGAGATTTAGGTAATGAGAGAGAACTGTGCTTTCCATGTTCCCCCTTACATAAACCCCTGCATTGCTTTGAAAGGGAGAAGAGACCGAGATACCCTGAAGTCCACTAAGGACTTTAGTCTATGACACAAGAAATTTGTTGTAATTCACATTCATGAACATTATATTTTCTGTGAATATAAGATACATTAAGATGTTTAAAAGGTTGCCTCCACTACTTACAGAAACTTAATTTTGTGCTTTTAATTTTATTTCTAGACTGATAGTTTTGCTTTCATTTTAGGTTTCTAATCTTAGTCTGAGAGTAGTTTAGTCACAAAAATGTATCTTTCAGTATGAAAACAGCATGATGCTGTTGCAGTCAAAATACATATGTATGTATGTAATAATAAAAAGGCAATATGAAAAGAAAGTTAAAGAAATATCTGATAATAGTATGAAAATGACAGTGCTTTTCCCCTCATTTAAATTAGCAGAATGTTGATTTAGGGATTTTGAACAGTTTAAAATTTACTAATTGTTAAAAATTCCATGTGTTTATGTGAAATTGCCCTGATTTATAATATCATGCAAAGATCAGAGAGGTAAAGAACAAGAATAAAATGCACTCTTTATTGTAGTCTTGTTAAATTTTTTTCCTATACTGATCCTGACTGTATATAAGAAGAACCTAAATTACCATCTTTCAGTTCTGTATTTGTTTATCTGTCCTTCTGCTTGTTTTTCTTTCTCATCTGATATTTTTCTCTTACTTCATCCTGCGCAGCATAACACAGCTGGAATTAACTGTGAACGATGTGCAAAGGGGTACTATCGTCCTTATGGCATGCCAGTGGGAGCTGCTGATGGCTGTATATGTAAGTCTTTCTCTGTTTGGCTATATCTCACCATGGTATTTCCTATCAATCAGGGCAAAGGCTGTGTCTTTTGGGATAAAATTTTCTGAAGTGCCTAAGTGATTAAGTCCTTTTTAGTGAGACTTAGGCTCCTACTATAAGGCAGTTACAGTAGTTCAAAGACAAAGGCATGGACGAAGATTTCTGCACTGGTGGAGGAGAGGCAGTGGCATACAAATACCAGTGTTATCTGGAGGTGGTGATAGGAAGATATACAGAAAAATACAGCTCTGAGTTAAGGGATTTGTAAATAATAATACCTATCTCCCAGTATTAAACAATTTATTCAGCACTTTGAAGATGTGAAGTAATATGCAATTGTTAATTTGTAGCATTATTTAAATAATGATTTATTTACAAGTACAATTGAAACTTCTATAGTTAGAATATTATGTTTCTTTACCAAAGCAACAAATCAGGCAATTTGAAGAAAGGGTTTAACTTGTTATTTATTTAGCCTGCCAATGTAATCCAGAGCATTCAGATGGTTGTGAGGAAGGATCTGGTCGCTGTCATTGTAAGGTGAATTTCCATGGCGAAAACTGTGAACAATGTGCTGAAGGATACTATAGTTTCCCATTCTGTGTCCGTAAGTATTGAAGTGAGATCTATCTGTTTCACAGGCTTCTAGTCATTTTAATAGGCATCTCTACTGTAAGTCATTATACATTACACTGCACATATATAAAACAGTCGTCATTTCATATTCTCAAATATATACGGACTTTAATAAATTATCACAATTCCCAGATGAGACAAGTATTATTATCCCTGTTGTACACAATGGATAATAACAGAAGTTAAGCTAGAAATCAGAGATTTAGATACGTTCCCCGATTTTGACATTCATTTAAGATACTTTCAAAGTGGATAGACCCAAGTCTTGAAGTTCTAATATCGGCTCTGCCATGCAGAAATTGCAAGGTCTTGAGCTAGTCATTTAACTGTGGTTGAGTGTCTAGATGGGGATTTTAACTCATCTGGATTGGTACCGGAAAGAGAACATGACTCTTGTAAGAGAAAGGGGGCAGCTTGCCAGGCATTCTCCTTGGGGGCCCCATAGTTTTAAAATTTACCCCCATGGTCCAAAATAGCCTTGGTTTGTTAACTTTCTAGGGATTCTGCAGGGCCTGCACATTGGGAAGGCTCTAGTAGGAAACTGTGAAGATCTTCAATATATCTTTTCCTGCTAGGTTTTTGCTGATACATTGATTTATAGTTAAAGGATGGGTTACAGGAGTGGTCTATGACACAGCAGTATATTTAAGAATGGTCAGAATTGGAGCAAGATTGTGTGTATAATGAAAATAAAATAAATACATTAGTTAAAAATGATGTGGCATGTAAACATCAGAATATGTAGAATTTGCCCCTATTCAAAATTGCAGCCAAACCATGTCTAGATCTATTGTTTTTTTAAAAAAACAGGCAATTACTTTAAAATGGAGTGATGAATGTTAGAATAAAGAAGAGCAGTGCACCTCAAAAGCCTCTCTCAAGAACAAATTAAATATAATCCAGAAAAATGTAATGGTACCAGAATTGTGTTTGCTGCATAGAAAAGCAATGGCACTAGGAACGGATTCCAAAAACGTTGACCCACTGGAACTGTTTCTAGCCCAAAGGAGAATTGTGTTTCTGGTGGATGATTATGTATTGCCCTGGATCAGTGACTCTGGGCTTGGTTCACCACTATGATATTCCAGGTTATGTTGTAAAATTGGACCTATATGCACAGTACAGTAGAAAGAGGATGTCAGAAATTGAATGCTGATGGAGGCCAATTTCTGCAACACAGTATATCTTTCCAATACAATGCAACTTAGATTATCCAAAGCTCACTTTGTGGGTCATGTGCCCTGATTTAAGGGGCGCTCATCTCTGGGACATCTCTGGGACATCTTTGAGTGGCTAGTACCGTAGTCCTTTTCTTGCTTTTGGTGCTCACAGCAGGCCAACGTAGGCCACCCTTGGTAGGTGTTAGGTGTCAAAGCAATTTTGTACCGTCGGCGCTCTGGGTCTTCCGCAGTTGGTCCGTCACTTGCTCTGGGTGTGTTTGGCGGCACTGAAGGACCCGCTGCTGAAATGCCCAAAGACCTGGAGCAAGTGAAGGACCAGCCACTGAAGTGCCACCGAAGACCCGGAGTAAGTGAGGGACCCATCGCCGAAGTGCCACCGAAAACCCAGAGCGCCGCTGAGTACTGTATTATTGTGGGGGCCCCTGTGGGGCCCGGGACCTGGAGTAAATTGCCCCACGTTCCCCAACTCTTGGCAGCCTTGGAGTACAATAAATGGTCTCTTTCCCCTTGTTGGGGTCTTCAGCAGTGGTGCTGTGCCCTTTAAATTCAGCCTTTTGTTCAGATTTCCAAATAAGCCCTGTCCCCTTCTTGAGGTATATACCACTTTACCTATAACTGGTGTGGGAACTGAGGCCTGCCTGCTACTCCAGGCTTCAACCCAGGGACTCTACACACAGCAGCTATGCACTACTCAACTTCAACCCTTTGCTGCTATTTCCCTAGGCCTCTTCTTACCAGGTCTTTCCATCACCAGCCCAGTGTCCTCAGGTCCTTTTCCCTCTGAATCCCAGCTGTAAACTCTGTCTGATTGTCAGGCTCCTTTGGCCAGACAGGAGCACCCTTCTTCATCCTCTGGTCCCCATTGAACTGCTAAGGCCTGGCTGCTCCTTTTATATGGGTCAGCAGGACATGACTGGCTGTTGCTAGCCCTTCTAGCCCTTGGAGGACCTGGTCTCTGTGGTTTCTTAAATGGCTGCTCCAGAAAGTCCGCTCTAGGACAGCTTGGAGGATCCACCATCACTGCTCTTTTCCTCTCAAATAGCTGCTTCTTGGGGCAGGGAGTAGTAGGACTGAAGGGTCCTAGCAAGGAGCTGCAAAGGCCAAATACACCTCTTCAGAGCACTGCTCAGATGGAGCCTAATCCAAAGCCCACTGAAGTCTGTGGAAGTCTTTGAGTCAGGTCCATAATCAAAGCAGGCAGAGGAGAATCTTGTGGGGCCATATCTCTTTTTGCTTACCTGGTAGATTTCCAAATGGTAGATAATAATCTGAGTTATTATTATTAAATTTATTTAAATTTAAAGTTATTAAATCTGCCCAGCACCATTATTAATTCCATCTCTTCAGAACAGGGCAGAGGTAGGGGACAGGAACAGAAGATAGAATTAGTGGCAGCACAGCTCCTGAAAGCAGTAGCATTGAAGACAGCATCTCTACCCTGTAAAAGGTATCAGAAATCCCTCTGCAAAAGAAGGGGGAACAGGAAGGTACCATGTAGATTTTCCAGCTGACGGTTGGTCTCCCTTTGTTGACCCCTCTCAAGGAATAATCAGGCCCTGCTTTGGATTTGAATTGGGAACATGGAGGTAAAGAGTTCCAAGTCTTGTTATTACCAGTTCCCTAGTCAGTTCCTTGAAAACAAATATCAAAACTGAACATGGTTACTGGAGTCATATAAATACCATATATTATTTATGATAAAAAGCACATGGGTTTTATGGCATGATCTTAAGTGAAAGAATTCTAGGATCTTATCTGTAACCAGTATTCCTAATAGCGTTTTTTTATTTTAAAGGAATTCCTATTTATCCTTTTACTACTCCAAATCCAGAATACCCTGTAGCTGGTGGTATTAAAGGCAAGGTTTTTCTTTTTTCTTTTTTTTTTTTTTAATTGTTTCAGAAATGTTTGTTCTTGTTATGTTGTCATGTTTAGTGCTATTGTGGTAAAGTCTTTTTCAGTATTTGTCCTTTTGCCAGAAACCCAACATATATTCATGCTTATATTAAACAATTTAATGTGCTGACCCCAGAATGAAAGATGGGTAAAAATAAGTTCAGCTGCTGCAGGCAAACACCTGCAGAGGAAGCTGAACTTCTTGCTTGACACCATTATAAACTCATCCATTTTAGGATTCTCTGATATATGAACAGCTTGTCAACTGTCTGCCGGTGAAAAATCTCTTACTTAAGGCTACCTGACCTCTGCTCTGGTCTCTCCTGCACCTGGCAAATACTGTATAATGCCCTTGGCAATGCAGTACTTTGATTTTATAACGGCTACATGTTTCTTATTTAAAGGCCAATGCAAAACCAGTTGAAATCCATGGGAAGAGTCCATTCAATTAAAGGAGCTTTGCAATATGCCCCAACTCACATATATCCTTTCACACTACAGAACACCACAAGTGTGACTCAAGTAAATAAGTTTTTAAACTGCATTCTGCTGCTGATAATTTTAAAAAATCTAGCACCCCTTTTAAGATCCTAGAAAATACAATATTTGCTTAATATTCAATAGTGTTTGCTGAGTTGCTGTTGATGTTTGTGCTGACAAAAGGGCTTTCATTTGTTGAACTAGTGAAATCTTTCACATATAATCAGACAAACATAAATCCATTTCCATGTTTACAACTCCCAGTTGTTTTCCTGAAAATATCTGTAGAGTGCTAGATCCCTCTGTGTTCACCCAAAAGCTTGTTCATTTAGAGCCAATCACCTCCTCTTTGTTTGATTCAGCTGAGAGGAATGACCTTAGATGTGTGACCTCAAAAATAGTTTCCCCAACAGACCTATGGCTCAGAATTATGGCTTTCTGCAGAATCCTGCATAGCCCTGTGGGTAAATCCTTCTCGTTCATATTTCTAAAGTGAAAAGAATGGCTAAGAGTGATAACTAAGTGAATAAATCTACGTGGGAAGAAACAGAACTACAGCTGCTCCACGTTTTAGCCAGTAGCACCAAAGTTTGAGGCCCGAGAGAGAGAGACTTGTCTCTTCATGGATGCTCCTATGGTTATACAAATTGTACATTTGTATTCCTGACAACGTTGATTATAAAGGAATTTGACAGAAAAATAGGTGATTGCTCACGTTTTGAAAATGGGATTTGTGTGTAAGTGACATGTAAGTAATTGTATTAGTTACGGAGCAATAGCACTGTTTTTTAACAGTATTAACCCCAGGTCTGTTATGCGGCACAAAAATTAAAGGGTTTTTATAGGTTTGTGCTGGAGCTTTGTTCAGCTTTCTTTCTTTCTTTCTTTCTTTCTTTCTTTCTTTCTTTCTTTCTT
>ML677334.1:53959351-54100735 GCA_007922305.1 Dermatemys mawii
CTTTCTTTCTTTCTTTCTTTCTTTCTTTCTTTCTTTCTTTCTTTCTTTCTTTCTTTCTTTCTTTCTTTCTTTCTTTCTTCTGTTTATGTTTGAAGATGGCTGTAAACCTGGATTTTTTGGCCCTCACTGCCAGTGTAAGTTCCATAGTTGTTTTTTTTTACTGTCTGAACCCAAATTATATACAAATGCCAACATTTTAAATCCAAGTGTAATGTGAACTTCAAGACTATAACGCAGAAAATGTTTTCTTTTACAAAATGTGCTGCTTAGCTTGCCAGTGCTATGGCTCGGGAGTGCTGGATGGCAACTGTGATGGAAAGACAGGACAGTGCAGATGTCGAGTTGGATTTCAGGGGCTTTCCTGTAATGCCTGTGCAGTAGGGTATTTTCAGTACCCCTTCTGTCAGAGTAAGCAACAGTACTCTCTTTCTGTAAATAAGACCCTGATTCAGTGGTGCATCCTTGTTCTATGTAGAGTTCAGGGGGAGTAGAGATTGTGTCGTTTTGCAGGACTGAGACTTTAGAAGGTGATTCTGCATAGAATGATAGGAAGCAAAAAGTGAAAAAGGTCCAGAAGAGGGTTCTCCCTAGAGTGACCAGATAGCAAATGTGAAAAATTGGGACAGGGGGCGGGGGGAATAGGAGCCTATATAAGAAAAAGACCCAAAAATCAGGACCGTCCCTTTAGAATCTGGTTATCTGGTCACCCTAGTTCCCCGCTCCCCCAAAATCGTACAGATACCATCAACTCACTGACTATTATCTAATGCATGATGCAGATTCTGATTTGACTGTGATTTGACTGTGGATTTAATAATGTCTGACTGATGACAGTTTAACAAAAATGGAAAAAATTTCATTACCTTGGCTTTACAAAACCTTAATTTTGAGTCTAGTTTGACTTGACAATGCCCCTTTGAAGTGTCAAGCTACGACTGCTACAGTCAGTGATAGAAAGCTGTTTGTTTTTTTAAAATACTTTTACTATACACCTCCATACTAGTGTTGGTAATAGTCTATAGAGAATTTTTAAAATGTATTTCAGTAGACCCACTCCAAACTGAGATTATAAAACCAGGCCACTGTTGTTTACTTCACAAGTAGTCTTGAAAACAGTGGAACTACTTCCAGTGCAGAGTACTGCCCCATCTGGCCCTGAATGAGAACAGTATGGTAGTTCCTTGACACAGACATTTGGGCCAGATTTTGCCATGCTTACTCATGCTGATTAATACCTTTCTTCACAAATAATCAATTGGAAATCCATATTGCTAATCAACAGCATAAGGATGGCAGAATCTAGCCCTTTATACTAGAGTTTAGGAAGAAGGGAATGTTTTTAGGAAAGAGGAAGAGGAATATCTCTGCAGTGGCTGCCTCTAAAATTCTCTTCTTCTTTGTAGTGTGTGCATGTAATTCCGCTGGTGCCCTCCCTGAAATCTGTGATTTCCTTGGAAAATGTCTCTGCCGCTTTGAAGTAGATGGACCTCAGTGTGACAAGTGTCGTCCTGGCTACCATTCTTTCCCCATCTGTCAAGGTAAGATTGCAAGTGATATGTATAGCATTGAATTGGCCACTGAGAGGCTGGACTGGAATGACTGTACTTTAAGATTCTGTTTTGCATTGACTGGGGCAGTACTGTATTCATTATGCTAAATAGTAAGGTTCTCTTGCATTCTGTATGGTGAAAGTTCATAGTTTCCCCTTGTCCTGTCACTGCCCTTGACTATTTTGAACACTAACTGGAGGCAAGCCTAGAAATCTAGTTATTAGATCTTATTTTTATATTTCTCTGTGTTTCATGGACAGATTGAACCTTGTAGTGGAGGTAAACAATCCACACAAATGCTCTTTTTAAAAATGAAAGGCTACGAAAACCCTTTTCACATAGATGTTTACAGCACTAGCAGTATCATTGACGTTGGAAGATATGGAGTATACAAAGATATGCTATGAAGGGTTTGTTTATTTTTGAAGAGGGTCTCTGCTAGCAAAAGCACTTACATCCTTATAAACTTTCTGTTTTGTGAAATGTACAAAGAAGTTGCTTTTTATTTTGTAAATAAGAATCCATTTTCCCCTTGTCACTCATTCCATGTGTATTTTGAGAGCAAATGAAAGATCCTGGACCAATCTCTGTTGTCGCATTTCTGTCATGAAAGTTGTGTCTGAGGGAGGAATTTGGCCCACATATCCAACTTCCACACCCTACGTTACTGCCCTGATGCAGAGAGTGGGTACTGATCAGTACTAATGGACTATAAGCTTATACATAAGAATGTAAGGGCCATCTAGCCCAGTATCCTGTCTTCTGACAGTGGCCAGTGCCAGGTGCTTCAGAGGGAATGAACAGAATAGGTAATCATCAAGTGATCCATCCCCTGTTGCTCATTCCCAGCTTCTGGCAAACAGAAGCTAGGTACAACTTCCTTGCCTATCCTGGCTAATTGCCATTGATGGACCTATCCTCCATGAATTTATCTAGTTCTTTTTTGAACCCTGTTATAGACTTGGCCTTCACAACATCCTCTGGCAAAGAGTTCCACGGGTTGACTGTGTTGTATGAAGAAATACTTCTTTTTGTTTGTTTTAAACCTGCTGTCTATTAATTTCATTTGGTGACCCCTAGTTCTTATATTATGAGAAGGAGTAAATAACACTTCCTTATTTACTTTCTCCATACCAGTCATGATTTTATAGACCTCTATCATGCCCCCCGAGTCGTTTCTTTTCCAAGCTCAAAAGTCCCAGTTTTATTAATCTCTCCTCACATGGGAGCTGTTCCATACCCCTAATATTTTTTGTTGCTCTTTTCTGTACCTTTTCCAATTCCAATATATCTTTTTTGAGATGGCGTGACCACATCTGCACGCAGTATTCAAGATGTGGGTGTACCATGGATTTATATAGAGGCAATCTGATATTTTCTGTCTTATTTTTTATTCCTTTTCTAATGATTACCAACATTCTGGTCGCTTTTTTGACTGCCTCTGCACATTGAGTGGATGCTTTCTGAGAAGTATCCACAATGACTCCCAAGATCTCTTTTTTGAGCGGTAACAGCTGATTTAGACCCCATCATTTTATATGTATAGTTGGGATTGTATTTTACAATGTACATTACTTTTCAATTAGCAGTATTGAATTTCATCTACCATTTTGTTGTCTAGTCAATCAGTTCTGTGAGATCCCTTTGTAACTTTTCGCGGTCTACTTTGGACTTAACTATCTTGAGTAGTTTTGTATAATCTTCAAATTTTGTCATCTCACTGTTTACCCCTTTTTCATGAGTATATTGAATAGGACTGGTCTCGGTACAGACTCCTGAAGGACACCACTACTTACCTCTCTCCATTCTGAAAACTGACGATTTATTCCTGCCCTTTGTTTCCTGTCTTTTAACCAATTACTGATCCATGGCAGGATCTTCCTTCTTATCCCATGACAGTTTACTTCGCTTAAGAGCCTTTTGTCAAAGTCTTTCTGAAAATCTAAGTACAGTATATCCACTGTATCCCCCTTGTCCACACGTTTGCTGACCACCTCAAAGAATTCTAGTAAATTGGTAAGGCATGATTTCCCTTTACAAAAACCATGTTGACTCTTTCCCAACAAATCATGTGCATCTATGTGTCTGATCATTCTCTTCTTTACTATAGTTTCAAGCGGTTTGCCCGGTACTGAAGTCAGGTTTACTGGCCTATAATTGCCAGACTCTCTTCTGGAGCCTGTTTTAAAAATTGCTGTCACATTAGCTGTGCTCCAGTCATCTGTTACAGAAGCTGATTTAAATGACAGGTTACATACTACAGTTTGTAATTCTTTAATTTCACATTTGAGTTCCTTCAGAACTCTTTGGTGAATACCGTGTGGTCTTGGTGACTTATTACTGTTTAATTTATCAGTTTGGTCCAAAATTTCCTTTAATGGCACCTCAATCTGGGACAGTGCCTCAGATCTGTCACCTAAAACGAATGCCTCACATCCTCAGCCATGAAGACCGATGCAAAGAATCCATTTAGTTTCTTTGAAATGACCTCATCATCCTTGAACGCTCCTTTGGCATCTCGATCGTCCAGTGGACCCACTGGTTGTTTAGTAGCTTTCCTGCTTCTAATGTGCTTACAGTCTTTTTTGGTATTACTTTCTGAGTCTTTGACTAGCAGCTTTCAAATTATTTTTTAGTCTTCCTAATTATATTTTTTAATACTTCATTTGCCAGAGTTTATGTTCCTTTCTATTTTCCTCACTAGGATTTAACTTCCACTTTTTAAAGGATGCTTTTTGCCTCTCACTGCTTCTTTTACTTTGCTGTTTGGTCACGGTGGTACTTTTTTGGTCCTCTTACTATGTATTTTTTTAATTTGGGGTCTACATTTAATCTTAGCCTCTATTTTGGTGTCTTTAAAATGTTTCTGTGCACCTTGCAGGGATTTCACTTTTGGCATTGTACCTTTAATTTCTGTTTAACTTCCTCATTTTTGTGTAGTTCCCCTTTCTGAAATTAAATGCTACCATTTTAGGCTGCTGCGATAGTTTCTGCACCACAGGGATTTTAAATTTAATTGTATTATGGTCATTACTAACAAGCTGTAAAGCTATGTTCACCTTTTGGATCAGATCCTGTGGTCCACTTAGGACTGAATCAAGAATTGCCTCTCTTCTTGTGGTTTCCAGCACTAGCTGCTCCAAGAAGCAATCATTTAAGGTGTCAAGAAACTTGATTTCCTCAACCCTTCCTGAGGTGACATGAACCCAGTCAATATGGGGATAGTTGAAATTCCCCATTATTATTGACGGTTTTTTTTGTTTGTATAGCCTCTCTAATCTCCGTAAGCATTTCACAGTCACTATCACCATCCTGGTCATCCTCATTTAATACGAGGCACTCAAGTTTCACCCATTTTGTTATTTAGACTTCTAACATTTGTATATAAGCACATAAAATGGTCACTCCTTAGGTGTCTGCCATTGTGTGATGTAATTGAGTGGGACTCTTTTTCATTTCACTGTTTCTCCTCAGATCCTACCCATATTTTATCATCTTCCATCCTCTCCTCCTTACTAGGACATAGAGAATCTCTGGCAATAGATCCTCTTCAGAGGGATGTCTCTGTCCAGACCCACGTGGTCATCTGCACCTGTCAGCTTTTCCCCAGACATTAGTTTAAAAACTGCTCTACCATCCTTTATGTTTTAAATGCCAGCAGTCTGGTTCTATATTGGTTTAGGTGTAGCTTCTCATTACTGTCTAGGCTCCCCCTTTCCCAGAAGTTCCCAAAGTTCCTAATAAATCTAAACCCCTCCTCCCTGCACCATTGTCTCATCTGTGCATTGAGACCCTGCAGTTTGGCCTATCAACCTGGCCCTGTGTGTGGAATTGGAAGCATTTCCGAGAATGCTATCATGGAGGTCCTGGGCTTCAGTATCATACCCAGCAGCCTAAATTTGGCTTCTGGGACCTCTCCCCTATCCTTCCCTATGACATTATTACCTACATGTACCACAATCACAGGCTTCTCCCCAGTGCTACGCATAAGTCTGTTTAGATGTCTTGAGAGATCCGCACCCAGCAGGCAAGTCACTAGGTGGTTCTTATGGTCATCACAAATCCAGCTATCTATGTATCTAATGATCAAATCTCCCATTACTATTACTCTTCCTAACAACTGGCTTTCCCTCCCCCAGAGAGTTATTCTCTGTGAGAGAGGATACCATAGAATCATCTGGAAAGAGGGTCCCAACTATGGGATCATTTCCCTGTGCTTCAGTTTGATGCTCTCCTTCCCTGAGATTTACATCTTCCTCAACTGCACAGAAGCTGTCAGACTAGAGATGGGACCGTCCTACTGTGTCCCAGAAAAGGCTCATCTGTGTATCTCTCTCTTTCCCTTAGCTCCTCCAGTTCAGCCACTCTGGTCTCCAAAGCCCATAAGTGGTCTCTGGGGGCCAGGAGCTCCTTGTATGCCACATATGCCACTAGCCTATAAGGCAGGTAATCATACTTGCTGCATTCAGTGCAATAAATTGGACAGCTCCCACCCTGCTGTTGGACTTCTGTCTGCATTATCTTTTTACTCCTGCATCTCTTTCCACTACTGTTTTGTTTGTATCAGGGAGTGCTTATTGCCTTATGCTTAAGCAGTGTTAGTGAAGGGTATCTAGCCCCTCCCTTCCTTGCAAAACTCCCCTGTAACTATTTGTTTGTACAAGAAACACATCTCTTTTTGTCACCAGTTTGTGTTAGAGAGTGTCTGCTTCAGGCACGACGTCTCTATATTGTTTAGCGTGTGAAGTTATTCATTCGGGATTTAAGTGGTGCAGGCTCTCAGCGCTAAGGTGAATTTCACCCGTGAAAGAAAAGGTGATGTGTCATGTCACAATAAGTTTTGATATTTGCTTGTGTACACACATGAACATGTTGCATATAGAAAGATACAGGAGAATTTGCTTCCTAGTTGTTGTATCATTGTGATGTTATCCAGGGTACATTCTAGACTACTGAACAGCTGTGTTCCCTCAACTCTCCAACCTGGGGTGCCTTTTACATTACATCACTGTCTGAACAACCATTCCAGGTCTGTTCACACACAGCCTCCAGCATGCAAAATCACCCACAGCTATGTTGTATGAGTGCTCTAGCCAGTCACTCCTGAGTTCTATTTCAGACTGACACCAGCAAATTCCCAGTTCCAGACTTGTCCCCAGGTATGCATGTCTTGTACTGCCTAGCAGTTTCCTTCTGGATAATACAAGCTCATAGAAAGTCTGTCATGTCATTAATAGAAAATGAGATGCACAAACCCTGTTATCTCAAATGGAGGTTCCCAAGCACTTCATTTCGTACACACTAGTTTAGATAAAATAATAATAAAAGTTTATTAACTATAGAAAGAAAGATTTGAAATGATTACAAGTAATCAGGCATAAAAGTCAAAATTGGTTACAAAAAAAATAAAAAGTAAAACACAACTAATATCTAACTTATCAAGCTAAATGAATTCAGAGGAAAGGTTTTTCTCACCACATGCTTTTTCATTGATTACTGGATGAACTCTTTCAGTCTGGACTCCTCCCTCACTCCACTGTTTTTTCGGGTGCTGTTATTGCCCATGAGCAGAGAGGAAGGGAGGTGTAATTTGGGGCTTCTCTTGCCATTTCTTATAGTTCTCTTTTCCCTTTGAAGATCATCTCCAGCTGGCGTTCAGGAAACTGGAGGTCTAGGGGATGGGAACCTCCCACTGTTTCACTGTTAATATGTAAAGTTCTTGCTCACACCCTTCTTCCTGCCAAAGAATGGCTGCTTAAGCAGGTGATAGTCCATTTGATTTTGTTGACAGCTTGCTTCAGATGTTGTCTAGACTTTTGTCTTTGGGGAACTGGTTTGAAGCTGTTTCCCCAGACTTGGAACATGACATATAGAGTAGAATTTTATAACTTTACATACAATGTTGCCACAGATATTTTACCAGTACAATAATGTTCAGCAGATCATGAGTTTTCAAGTGATACCTCACAAGGCATACTTCGTACAAAATTTATCATAGTCTGGTGAAAAGGTTGAACATAGAGTGTACAGAATGTCAAAATCATTATTTTGGATTAGTAAATGCAACAGACACCTTCATTATAGATTTACATTTTCAGTATATACCTGTGAAAGGACTACAGAATTCTTTATGCTCTTTAGAAGAAAAATCCAAAGTACTAGTTTGAATCAACAAACAAAATGGATGGAGTAAAGAATTATCGTATGGTTCTCCCTTTTACAGATCTGGAGTGCATTAAAATGTTTAATGAAAAACATCAAATCAGAGTTCTACATTGGTACAAACAGTTCAGTGGTTTTAAAATACTACGTCCATGCTATAATTTTTTTAAGTTGGAAGTGAATCAAATGGCAATTTAGTGTAGCAAATGTTGCCCATACTGAAGTGGTTTAAACTTTTAACACTGAAATCTGCAATGAACATAAACATAAAAGGCATAAGAGATCATGCAAAAACAAGTCACAAAAAAGATTATAAAAGGTAATTAAACAGAAATGAGAGAACTAAAACGGGGCATGCAGCCAAAGTAAAAAAGGGGGTGACAGAGTTTCTTCCTTAATCATCATTTACCTATGCATGATCATAAAACTGATGTATGGGATATGGCAGGATGTTTGGAAAGTTTTTTTTTTTAATGTAGTGTAACAGCAGAGTTCCTTGGAAAACTCGATTAGGAGGAGGGGTGAGAAAAATATCTTGGCTTAGTATAATATTATCCATCTGTGTGCCAATCCCACTTAAGATCAAATCACTGTTCCTCCAGCTATGCAAACTAGCCTGAGCCAGATTTTCCTTTCATTTAGTGACTGATCCTGCCCCATTGAAATCAATGGAAACATTACCATTGATTCACTGGGAGTAAGATCAAGTCCTTACACTGATGTAACTACATTTAAATGAAATGAGAATTTAACTCTCTACATTTAACTTTGTTTATTTATTTATTGTATTGCTGTAGTGTTTAGGACCCCCAGTCCTGGGCCAAGACCCCATTGTAATGAGATACTGAACAAACAGAGAACAACAACAACAAAAAAATGGGTCCTACTCCAAAGAGTTTACAATCTAATGTTCAATTTAAGCATCGGTGCCCCTGAAGAAGATATGTTTTTGGAAGAGGTGGGATGCGGGTTTGCTTTAGCAGCTCTCTCCCTCACATATTGACTGGGTAGTGAGTCTTGCTGCCTCTCATACTCCTGTGAAATAAACACAGCAGAGTAAGACAGCTTTGGCTGCTGAACAGAGAGGAACTGAAAGAGGGAAACCAGAAACACGTACGTAGAACAGGGAAACAACATTTAAAATAGTGGTAACTCCAGTGAAAACACTCAATGGATAGCAATTATAATTTGACATGGATTCATAAACCACATGCTAGTTCTTATACATTACTTTCACAATACATAAACTAGCTTTTTTGCACTGTGACAGCAATTCATTTGAGAGTTTGTTGAACTAAAGTTGGTCAGCAGTTTTTAACATGAACACTGTGTATCAAATTGTTATGCTAATAAATTACTAGCTGGTCATTATGCCATATTAAATGCTGCTTTACTTCCTCAATACTTACTGCATGAGGTTATCTTTTAAGACTTTAAGTACTTTCCTCAAATAATTTTCCTTCAGTTTTAAGGTGAATTTTTATCCTGTATATAGTTTGCAAACGATCAAACTAAATCTTTCTTTAAGCAATAAAATGTAGCATTGCAATAGGACACTAATATTGGGCAATTGTATTCTAAGCCACTGTTTGCTGGGAAAATCATGGTTTTGGCTGAATGTCTTGTGTTTGTTTTTGAGCCAAAGGTTAATTTTTCAGAACATTTTGTTTTAAAATAATTTCTGCTTTAGACAAATAGCTGTATGAATAATAATTTATTATTTTCCCCTATGCAGCATGCAACTGTAATGATATTGGATCATTGGATAACACATGTGGGCCTAACGGACAGTGTCGGTGCCATAAAAACTATGCTGGACTGAGATGCAACCAATGTGCTCCTCGTTATTTCAGCTATCCCAACTGCTTGCGTGAGTAACAGCAGTTCCTTCTTTTGCTTTGCTTTCCTTTTGTTTTCTGGTACACAGAGAAAATCAGTTAATTTCCTCAAACTTTTCCATGTAAAACTGCAAGAATCAAAGCAAGAGTGAGAGTCATTTTAGGCAGAAACGGTACATTGTTCCCTCCTCCCCCTGTTTATTTGGCACATTGTATATAGCTGCTCTGCGGGGCAGGTAGATGAGGCTACCAACTATAGTTCTTAAAAGCCTCATTAACCTCCCAGGCCTTGTCTAGACTGGGGTTTAAAGTGTGATGTTAGCACAGTTTAGCTAATATGCTACCTAAATTGGTTTAAAAGTCTAATGTAGATAATGCTTGCTGCCTCTAGCAAGTCTAATTTGGTCAAGTCCAAGCCAACAGGGAACCTCAGCTTTAACTCAACTAGTGTGGTGTGTACTAAAGTATACCTTGCCTTCCAGACTTTTAAAGCATGTTAGTGTGCGTTAGCTCTCATGTGCTGATATCACACCTTAACTTCTAGTCTACGTGAGATCCAAAAGGGCTCAATCCTGCAAACCTACCCATCTCAGTGACCTTATTAACCTGAGCAGTTCTACTGATCAGACCCAAAATGAATGATATGATTGATATTACAGAAACCTAGAGACAGTAAAGTTATCAAGTAGAGTGAAACATTCAGGACTTGTCTATACTGTAATTAAAATCAAATGTTTAAGTACTTTAAACATGGCTATTATGTGCATGGTTATAGGTGTGGTTGTCATGTGCCTGGTACTACTGACCATCATTCGCAGGGATATTCGTTTCCTGAGAATCAGTGTCATTAAAATTTATTTCCGATTGACAATACCACTGGACTGTTTTATATTTTTTTGCAGTAAGGCTATAACCAATTTGAAGGACAAAATTCCAACAACTTTTAGGGAACCAATTGCTACTCTACAAGAACAATTATTATTAACAGTTTCAGCTTTAGACACTGATCCTGCAAAGACACACTGAGTAACCTCACACACACTGAGTAGTCCAATTCACTTCTGTGTAAATTAAGGTAAATTAAAGTAAATTAAGCATGTGTGTAAGTCATTGCAATATTGGGGTCAATATTGGACAGGAACATAAAGATGACCACAAATGTGACTGCTCTCCGGGTAAAAGGCAAGACCCTCTGTTTAGCCCTTCCTAGTCAAGGATTAAAGGTCTGATGTTAGAACAGGGGTCAGCAACCTTTCAGAAGCGGTGTGCCAAGTCTTCATTTATTCACTCTAATTTAAGGTTTCGCGTGCCAGTAATACATTTTAACATTCTTAGAAGGTCTCTTTCTATAACTCAGTATTATAGAACTAAACTATTGTTGTATGTAAAGTAAATAAGGTTTTAAAAATGTTTAAGAAGCTACATTTAAAATTAAATTAAAATGCAGAGCCCCCCGGACCAGTGACCAGGACCCGGGCAGTGCGAGTGCCACTGAAAATCAGCTCGCATGTCGCCTTTGGCACCTGTGCCATAGGTTGCCTACCCCTGTGTTAGAACATAGTATGCGCTATCTCACAGTTTTAAATCCTAGCCTAGAAAAGGCCTTTGCCTTAAGATATCTGTGGTATTAAACAGAACCAGTAAACGAAAACCAATCCCCACTTCAGTCTGCCCTTGGATTGAAGCAAAGAACAGAAGAAAGATTGCAGTGAAGTTTCTGATAATCCTATCTGCTTCTATTAAGAAAGGAAAAATCAAGTCATCATGTAATTCTTGTGTGAAATAGGGCACTCCGATTTCATATCGATGGGTGCACTATTAATAAATACCAGAGAGGGTTGTTTTTTTAGCAGACTCTTATTTGCAAAGAAAATCAGGAATGTTCCAGACAAGTCATGTTAAATTTTAAAACTTTACAGTCCCAAAGCAGGTTATTTCTTACTAAATGTAGCTTGAATCTTACCAAATAATGATTTTTTGTTCAGCTTGTCAGTGTTCTCCCCATGGTTCCTACCAGAACACATGTGAGTCAACAACAGGGCAGTGTGAGTGTCGAACAGGCATTACAGGGCAGCAATGTGACAGATGCCTTTCAGAAGCCTACAGTTTCCCCTATTGCCAAGGTAAGGCAATTTTATGATGGAAAATACTTTATCTTGATGCAAAATGCGTACATTTTTACCATTGTGTTCCCCAGAGCACTCCACTGTATAGATAGCTCCATAGAAACTCTTTTGAAACATGTACATGACACATCAGGGAGATAGACTGGATGATCTAATCTTATTGCTCACTTCCATGCTTCATAAACTGCATGAGGGAATTCGGCACTCTTTAGCTGGTGGCATTGTAGATTTAGAAAAATCTTGGTTATTCAGTGTTTTCTCTTTCTTTTCCCATCCCTGCCATATTTTTGCAAATAATCCTGATGAGGTTACACATAAAAATAAAAGTTCTAAACTATGCACTGATACTAATTATCCTTTTACACCATCATATTAAAGACTTCAACTCATTTTAAAATGTCAAGATCACACCGAGAAACTTTTATTATAAGAAAGTTTGGAATTTGCAACTGCTCATTTGTTTCATTTTAAAAATAATCATATGTTTATTTTTTTAATTACATAAAGGAGCAAACGACGACTGTGACCCTGCAGGTACTCTTGATTCTCATTCTGTAAGTATTATATTTTTGGCATTTACAATAGATGTTAAGAATTGATTCACTATATCTGTAATTACTGAATACATTGACTTGGAATTTCTAAATATTTATAAATATTATTAAAATTAAAATTTCCAAATATTATAGATATTCCTAACTCAAGAGGTGTTGTAACAGACATGGGGGGAATTCTATAAAGAGGAACTGGTCACAGAACTAAAAATTAATGGTAGCTTTGGTACAAGTGATCATGACTTGCACAAAGTAGAGCAGCAACAAAACCTGAGGGAGCTTAGTAAAATTGGCATAAAATTTAAGCTGTTTGAAATTGTATGTCACTCTATACCCAAGCCAACATAAGATGCTGTGAGACCATAGCTAAGGCTTAAAACAAAAGCTAGCAGCAAAAGTATTGCATCCATTAAATAAGCAAACCAAAAACTTGTTAATAAACTTTTCTTAACTGCGTATAGTAAATAAGCTCCCAGAGTGATGATTCCCCATTTATAATTATACTACCATTTCCATCCAGTAAGGGACAAATACCATTGTTAGGATTCTTTTTGTTCTTAATATACTTTAAAAACTCCTTTTTATTGTCCTTAACACTGGTGGCCAGAAATTTCTCCTTGCATACCTTTGCTTCCCTTATCAATTTACTAGAACTTCTAGCTTTGGATTTACATTCATTACTGTCAACTTCCCCTTTCTTCCATTAGTAATATATTATTTTTTAATTTTATAGTTGCCATCACTTTCCCTCTAAATGAGGTCATTTTTAACCAATATGGCCTTCTTTCTCAATTTGTGGGATTATGGCTTCTTGGGCATTTTCTGAAGTCCTCTTAAGCAATTCCCAACTGTCATTCTATATAAAAAGGGAAACAAGGACAACCCAGAGAATTACAGACCAGTCAGCTTAACTTCTGTACCCGGAAAGATAATGGAGCAAATAATTAAGCAATCAATTTGAAAACACCTAGAAGATAGTAAGATGATAAATAACAGCATAGATTTGACAAGAATAAATCGTGTCAAACCAACCTGATAACTTTCTTTGACAGGGTAACAAACCTTGTGGATGGGGGGAAGTGGTAGACATGGTATATCTTGATTTTAGTAAAGTTTTTAATACTGTCTCACGTGATCTTCTCATAAACAAATTAGGGAAATGCAACCTAGATGGAGCTACTATAGAGTGGGTGCATCCCAGAGAGTAGTTATCAGTGACTCTCAGTCAAGATGATAGGGCGTATCGAGTGGAGTTCCACAGGGATCAGTTCTGGGTCCCGTTCTGTTCAATAGCTTCATCAATAATTTAGATAACAGCATAAAGAGGACACTTCTAATGTTTGCAGACAATGCCATGCTGGGAGGGGTTGCAAATGCTTTGGAGGATAGGATTATAATTCAAAATGTTCTGGACAGACTGGAGAAATGGTCTGAAGTAAACAGGATGAAATTCAATAAGGACAAATGCAAAGTAGGTAGGATCTATCAGCTGCATACCTAGAAAATGGGAAATGACTGTCTAGGAAGGAGTACTAGGGAAATGGATCGGGGTGGGTCAGAGTGGAACACAAGCTAAATGTGAGTCAACAGTGTAACAGTGTTGCAAAAAAAAAGTGAACAGCATTCTGGGATGTATTAGCAGGAGTGTTGTAAGCAAGACACGGGAAGTAATTCTTCCGTTCTACTCTACGCTGATTAGGCCTCAGCAGGGGTACTGTGTGTAG
This sequence comes from Dermatemys mawii, assembly GCA_007922305.1. NCBI lineage: Eukaryota > Metazoa > Chordata > Testudines > Dermatemydidae > Dermatemys > Dermatemys mawii. The sequence continues at coordinate 53,973,306 of ML677334.1, forward strand.
TTCTAGGCACCACATTTCAGGAAATATGTGGACTAACTGGAGAAAGTCCAGAGAAGAGCAACAAAAATGATTAAAGGTCTAGAAAACATGACTTCTGAGGGCAGATTGAAAAAATTGGATTTGTTTAATCTGGAGAAGAGAAGACTGAGAGGGGACATAACAGTTTTCAAATACATAACAGGTTTTTACATGGAGGGAGGAAAAAATGTTCTCCTTAACCTCTGAGGCTGGGACAAGAAGCAGTGGGCTTAAACTGCGCAATGGTGGTTAGGTTGGACATTAGAGAAAACTTCATAACTGTCAGAGTGGTTAAGCACTGGAATAAATTGCTCAGCGAGGTTGTGGAATCTGCATCATTGAAGATTTTTAAAAGCAGGTTAGACAAACACCTATCAGGGATGGTCTAAATAATACTTAGTTCTACAGTTCTACAGTGAGTGCAGGGGACTGGACTAAATGACTTCTCAAAGTCCCTTCCAGTCCTACAATTCTATGATTCTTTGATTCACATTTTTCTGTTTAAATTCTTCCTCTCAGCTGATCTGTCTCATAATTATTTTCAGCTTTGTCAGATTGGCCCTTTTAAAACACCAAGTACATATACTACTGGTTTGGACTTTTTCTGTTTGCACATTATAACCATGTTATGACATATCTTGGCAGGCTTATGCATCTTTAAAAGTTTGCTTTTGTTGTTTATGAGGTGTTTTAATAGTTTTAAACTATTTTTCACTAAATGTTAGTGACTGCAGATTGGTGAAATTTAGTAACAGTTAGCACATTGATATTATTAAATAATATTTTAATAGATTTAATGTTAAGCTATTAGTTGGATTTGTTTATAATTTAGGGTGTTTTATTTTTTGTATAATTGTTTGGTTTTAATACAATTTTTACATGTAAAATACTACTATGTGGGTTTTTCCTTTCTAATATTTTATACTATAGATAAACAGATTTTTTGGATAAAAATGTTAATGGTTAAGCTTTATTTCCTCTAGTCCTTATTTAAAAAAGTGTTGAACTTTATAAGAACACTGAAGTACTCAAATGATTAAATACTAAATAACAAAGCCAGAAAACAGCAGCTACTTCTGTTTGGCATGAGGAAAAAACAAAAACAATTTAGCAAAGACCACCCGCAAACACTGAACAGCTGCTTCAAAAGTGTGTGTGTCAGTTTTTATAACTTTGAATGAAAGATTCAAAAGTATTTTTAGTGGAATTTTTAAAAAGCTAATTCATTTTAAACATTCAAAATGGGGTTTTAGATGCTAGGAGTGTTTGTTTAGGTCCTTAAAACTTTGCATAAGTACACAAACGTATTTGCATTTCTTTTGAATATTTTGCTTAACGTCTCTTGTGTTTCTCTAATTATTTTTTACACAACTGTACCTAGATTACATTCCATTCAAATGAAAACCCTTTTTTTCTTTTAGTGAATTTGACTGTAGGCACCGACTCCATGGATGCTGCACCCAACAGCAGCCAAACTCCCCTGCCCCACTTCCTCCTCTTTCTCCCGCCCTGAGCATGCTGCTCCTCCATCTGCCTCCCAGGGCTTCCCATCCAGCCGCTGCCAAACAGCTGTTTGCACACTTGCGGGGGTGGGGGGAGTGGGAATGTGGCGCACTCAGGAGAGGAGGTAGGGAAGAGGTGGGGCTGGGGTGGAATTTGGGGAAGGAGTTGGAATAGGGGCAGGAAGGGGGTGGAGTCGGGGACTCTGGGGTAGAGGATGGAATGGGGGTGGGGAGGGGCGGGAGTGGTTGGTGCCTCATGGAAGGGGTAGACTGGGGGCGGGGCCAGGAGAAGAGTCGGGGCTCAAGCACCCACAGAAAAGAAGGGAAGTCAGTGCCCATGATTTTGATTAAATGTCCATAGGATATAAGGCAGGCCTGCACAACTCGGAAAGCAGTGAGGGCCATATTACTGCAAAAAAAACAGCTGCAGGCCGAAAAGCCCCACTCTCGCCCCGCCCCCATCCGCTTTCCACCACTCGACTGCTTGGCTTGCCCCACCCCTAGTCACCCCCCCCTCCCCCGCGGGCCACACAGTGAGCCCGTGTGGGCCGCATGTTCTGCAGGCTTGGTATAAGGCATACTATACCTCCAAAGTTACACAGAAAACCTCTTCCTTTACTGTATATACATTTACACATTACATGACATTTACTATACATCATACATTTTGGGATTGGCTTGGTTACTTTGTAGGAACCAATCCCTGTACTACACGCTCTGTCCACTAACTGTCCATGCACAGCTTATGCTTTTCCTCATCTCACGTTCTGGGCTTATTTTGTCCACTGTTATCTTGTTTGCTGTAAATGGTTCCCTGGGTATTCACTCTTATCTTAGCTAGTATACTGACCCATCTATCTACCTGAGCACAGACATTCTGTTTCCAGCTTGCTGATCTGTTTACCTCCCTAATCCTGTCTCCCAAGAAATAAGGCCACATTCATGTCTGATTCATGTCAAGCCAGGCCTACAGTGTTATAATATGAGACTTCACTTGGTAACTAACCCAGGTGCACTTTCCTGGGCCCAATGAATTTTAGTATACTAAAGCAAAGATGTTTTTTCCTAAGAATTGGTTCTGAGATTTGTCTCAGCATCTATTGTTTAAATATCAATATAATAAAAGTTCTGTATCCTGTCTTCTGGATGTAAGATAGCATGCTTCCTTTTGAATACTACGTAAAATATCCTTTTTGGAGATAAACAAGAGTGATGTAATCTAGTGCTTTCCCCCTCTGTTGCTCATTATTCACATAGAGTTCCATAGTAGGAAGAAATCTCAGTAGTGCCTTATTATTCAAAGAACATTCTTTTCATTATTTAAAATAATCTGGACACTAGGATGCCCGATGTTTGATTCTTTTCTGCCATTAGGGCTATTGTCGGTGTCTGCAGCATGTTGAAGGCCCTATATGTAGCAGATGCAAACCACTTTACTGGAATCTGGCCAGAGAAAACCCTGATGGATGTACAGGTAAAATTTCATACATGCATGTCTTTAAGTCATCAAAGACGGTTAAACTCTTTTTATCCATCTTCATCAGCTCTAATTAGTGACACAAACCTTCTGTTTGGTTATTGTATGATAACAACTGATTTTTCATACTGCTGACATTTGGTACCAAGTTACCCATGATTCTTACACTTGTTTTCAAAACTCAGACCCTATCCCTGGTACCAACATTTGATGATGTTGGCCCAAATTCTGCTCTGTTACACTGGTATGAATTAGGTGTAATCCCATTGTGACTTTAGAGGAGTTATGCAGACTTTACACCATTATAACTTAGAGCAGAATTTGCCCAAGAGTTTGGAGAAGGTGTTCTTTCTCCTCTGATAGTTTATTCTCCTAAATTATCAAGGGCGAGAAAGCATTCTTATTGGCTTCACAATTTGTTTATGTCTAAGTACGATCAGCTGTAAGGTTTGCAGCTGGTACTCTGCAGCTGACAGCTGCAGTTAGTGGGGATGTGGTGTACCATCTGTTTTTAAATTACAGAGCAACCATTTTATTTTTAACATCCCACTTCTTCCATACGTTTCTCTTCTAGTGGATTGCTTCACAGCAACCTCCCAATGGGTGGAAAGAGGCAGTATACAGCCAGCTCTAGAGCTACCACCACTATCTTTACAGCACTGAATCCAGATATAGCTCAGTCTGTATCTTCTCCCCAGAGACCAGTCACATTCTCTCTCCCAATGTCAGTAGGGGCACTTCCACAGCTGCATAATGCTTAACGTCCCTTGTGTTGCTCAAAGATGGTTTCTGTGATATTTGTCTCATTTCTGTTTCATGAAGCATATTGTAGTTGTCCCAAGGGTAGCACTGGAGAATAAGGAATGGTCAATCACTCTGGCAGAAGGAGCTTTTTCTCTCTTCACATAAGTACCTCCAATGATCAGAGCAATATCACTCTTCGTTGGGTAGAAGGAAGGGCAAAAAATTCCTCAATCTCAATTCAAGCCTGTGTTTTTCAAACACAAATTGGAATATTTCAGACCAGTGTGGATGGTAACTGCTCATTTGTGTACAGGAGTGAAGGACACAAGAAGCCCTAACCCTTTCCTTTTCCTCTCCCCTCATCCTATTATTCTCCTGCAATTCAAAGACTGGCCATAGCTGCATTTCCTGTGCTTTCCTGAGGGAAGGGCTTGCTCTGTGCTAGCATCATCTGGAGCACAAGCCATCAACAGTGTGGCAGTGGGGAAGTAGTGTCATGGCTTGGCCTTACTTTCTTTCTGTCCTCACACTTGCCATAAAGCAGTGTATTCTGTACCCCTGAGAAGTGGGTGTTCCTCCTTCATGTCTTAGAGCTCCAGAAGGCAGTGTGACTTGCAGAGGAAAATTCATATTTAAGGCTCAGTGAATCGCTATTTCAGATTCTGTTGCTTTTGGTCCAAAGGCTTCCTAGGAAGATGAAATTCAGGTCAATGTGTCTGTCTTCGCAGAGTGCCAATGTGATGTGACTGGAACACTAAGTGGAGTCGGAGAGTGTCAGCAGGTAAAGAGAAGTTAAGTTTGCATTAAAAGGAACTGTTTTAACATTCAACAGGGTAGAATTGCTAGAAATGGTTATTGTTCTTGTATGGACAAATAACTGGTGATATTCCAGATATGTTATATAAAACTTCCTCTGGAAGTTCTTTTAGGGTCTTGAGCACATTTCCTTTAGACTGTCTGTTCAAGGTGACAGATGGCAAAGTAATATCCTGAAAGTATCTTATTTGTTCTGGTCAGGATTTTTTCCCCTTTGAATAAGAAATATTGAACAAAGCGTTGAAACTATCTTGATCAAATTGTTTTCTTCGCAGAAGAATGGTGACTGTCATTGCAAGCCTGATGTTTGTGGAGGTTCTTGTGACACTTGTGAAGCTGGCTATTATGCTCTGGAAAACAGGAACTACTTTGGGTGTCGAGGTAAAATAGAAAATGGGTGTTTCCAACAGAATAGGTACACATGGTAATTAAAGTGTCTTTAGAATCTCAAGGGTCACATTTTCAGAACGAGGCCTCTGTTTGAACACTAAACCACTTGTGTGTGCATTTTTTACACTATCACTTGTGAGTGCATGTCATAAATGTGGAAGTGCAAACCCCAGTTTGAATGTGCAGACTGAGCTCATTCATGAGTAATTAGTTTTGCTCATGAATACTGTGTCATCTTCCTTAAGGCTCTCTGCACCAGTTAAGTCACCTATTTCCATCTAAAGGGTCAGGGAAGGGGGCTGTTATTTCTATAGCTTACAGAGCCTCTCTAACAAAGACTGATACCTTTCCCACTCGGAATACGTTTAAATGAAGTGGAAAGCCCTATGAAATGTCTCCAAGCTGAGGTAAATTTTACCCAAACAAAACATATGGAAAGACCTAGATATCACGATTAAATAGATTTTAAAACAAAATATTTGAAAATTATTTCTCCTTTTACTTTCCTTTTGAGACCTTAGATCAGGGTTATTTATTTCTTCTGCAAGAATTAATAACATCACCAATGCCTATAAGAACTGCAGCTCCATGCTTTTATAATGTTATCCACTGCAGGAAAACTGTGAAATGCTGACTTCAGATCCTAGCAGATTGCAAACTGCTTCCTTCCAACCCCGAGATATACTTGGATGTCAATTTAAGCCTTTTCTGTTACGACCTAGCCCAAAATATATTGAAATTGCTGGAAGCATCCCCATAGACTTCATTGGGATTTGGATCAGTCTCTTAATGATTTGAGATTTTAAAATATATTTTTAGATCATTTCAGTTCTTGAAGCAATCCCTTCTTCAGTGTGTGGAATTATAAATTATGGCCAAAACGATTAAACCTAGATAATAAAAGTAAAGTACTAAAAGTGGTCTGATTTTCAAAGGGTTGAGCACCTAAAGTTTCCATTGATTCCAAGTAGAATTATGGGTCCTCAGCACATGAGAAAAATAAGCCACTTATATTTTGATGTGTAAATGGCGGATTAATTAGAGCAATGGTTCTCAACCTATTTACCATTATGGGTGGCATATGCAGCCCACAACATGTTATGTCAGCCAGGTCCAATACTACCTGTATGGCCTTGAGGATGTCACATGGGCTGCGGCTGTGTGCTGATTGGGCTGCAAGCAGCACATGGGCTGCAGGTTGAGAACCACTGAATAAGAGGAAGTGAGGTGTGCTTTCTGGTAATATTTATTACATTTCCTGATGAAAAATGTGGCTTCTGTTCTTTACTGGATAGGCTGTCAATGTGATGTCGGAGGATCTGTCAGTCTTGTGTGCAGTGAGCCATCAGGTGCCTGCCAGTGCAGAAACCACGTAGTGGGAACGACCTGTCAGAAGTAAGTCTTGCTGAGACGTTTAGGCTACGTCTACATATTTAGCTCGGGGTGTGATTCCCAGCTTGCATAGACATATTCCTGCTAGTCCTATTCAAGCTAGCTTGCTAAAAATAGTATAGCCACAGTCACGCAGGCAGTGGCGAGCGGCAGGGTAGGCTGTCTGCCCTGAGCCCAATCCCGCTCAGACCCCTTGGGTATGTACTTGGGACATCTAGCTCCTCCCACCACTTGCCACTGCCTGTGCTACCAAGGCTACACTATTTTATGCTATTTATAGTGAGCTAGCTGAAGTAGATTTAGTGTATGTCCGCACAAGCTGGGAATCGCATCCCAGCTCCAAGTGCAGATGTGACCACAGTTCATACTTCAAAACAATCATTTTAAACTGCCCAGGATTCCTTGGTATTTTTTCACATGATATGTTGATAAATTAACTGGTAGGCTGTGGTATCAGCTACCCTGCAGATGCTTCCAGCTCACCACTTTATTTCAACTTTATATTTATGGCATTTGGTACTCATTTAATTAACAATCATTTCCATCTTTTGCAATAGGATTGCATATGTTGTTTTAAAAAATAAAATAAACCAAATTTCCCTCTCAGTTATCTCAGTAGATTTGCACCAGTATAACAGAGAACAGAATTTAGCTCATTAACAGAAGCTGTTTAAATCCTTCCTATTTTAATACCAGGAATGTATTTACCAGAGTTCAGAGGATTCCAGTCACCAGCCTGCACCCGCCTCAGGGCTTAATGTTCTCAGAGGAAAGTCATACAGCTAGTTCCTTCAAATTGCATTCCTGGGTGGAGGTTTCCTGCTATGCTGAGTATTAACATGTGCACCCTATCCACGTGGAAAGCTCATATCCAGGCAATACATTGCAGATAAACTGATGTGATAAAAATATCATGCACCTTTGGCCTACATCATGGTATAATGAAAACTGATACAATAATGAATTTGGGTTGGTTTCATTACTCACAAATGATGAGGTAACACATGGATTTGGCAGATGACCCAAAACGCAGTTATTTCCAAAATGATATTTGAGGGGTTGCAATTGTATTTTGTTGGTAACAGTATGACTGCTGATAGGGAGGTGTTACAATTTTTTATATGGAGAAATTCAGATATTCAGAGGAAGTAAAGAGCTCATCCATGTTTGTTTTTCCTTTATTGAAAGGCCTGAAAAGAACCACTTTTTCCCTGATTTACATCACATGAAGTTTGAGATTGAAGATGGTACCACTGCCAGTGGAAGAGGCATTCGGTTTGGTTATGACTCCTGGGAATTTCCTGGCTTTAGTTGGAGGGGATATGCACGGATGTCTTCCATACAAGTACGTCATTGATTAAATGCTGCTGGATGAAAATGCAGCCCTTGGGGCTTATGTCTCCTTAATATTGCTACATGATCGTAATGTCATGGAGGAGGTCAAAATAAAGTATGCCCTTGCTACTACAGCGGGTGAGAGACAGGAGCATACTTCAGTAAGCTTAACATATTTGCATTGTAGCAAATAGGCCTGTTGATTGTTGAATAAAGCAGCAGCAACTAAGCAAGAACGTGACTGTGCATGAATATTACAGTCTTGTGATTGTTTACAAGTTAGTTTTATCATGAGCAGAGTCCAAGTGAGTAGAGGAAGAAAGTGTCTATCATCTGCTGTGTCTAGGGTGGGGGTGGGCAAACTTTTTGGCCTGATTGTCACATCAAGGTTGCAAAATTGTATGTAGGGCAAGGTAGGGACAGCAGTGCCTTCCCAAACAGCCTGGCCCTACCCCCATCCGACCCCCTCTCACTTCCTGCCCCTTGACTGCCCCCCTCAGAATCCCTGACCCATCCAACCCCCCACTCCTTGTCCACTGACTGCCCCCTCCAGAGACCCTCCATCCCAAACCACCCCCGAAGATCTCAACCCCTATCTAAGTCTCCCTGCTCCTTGTCCCCTGACTGCCCTTCCTGAGACACCCCCACCACCCTAACTACCCCACCAGGACCCCAATCCCCCCTGCTCCCTGTCCCCTGATTGCCCTGACCCCTATCCACACCCCTGCCCCCTGACAGACCCCTGGGTCTCCCACGCCTATCCCAACCCCCCGTATCCTGTCCCCTGACCGCCCCCCCAGAACCTCTGCGCCGTCCAACCATCCCCTCCTCCTTATCCTCTGACTGCCCCTCGGGACTTCTTGCCCCTTATCTAACCCCCAGCTCCGTCCCCTTACCGTGCTTCTCAGAGCAGCATGTCTGGCAGCCACACGACATGGCCGCAGCTAGACACGCTGCCTTGCAGGTGTGCGCAGCCCTGCCCCAGAGAGTGCTGCCAGCGCGGCGATGTGGCTGCAGGAGAAGGTGGACAGCAGGGTGGGGGGACAGGGGCTAGCTTCCCCAGACAGTAGTGCAGGGGCCGGACAGGACAGTCCCGTGGGCCAGATGTGGCCCGTGGGCCGTAGTTTGCCCACACCTGGTCTAGGGCAGGAATTAGAAGATTTTCACTGAATTCAGAGCAAAGGAACTGACAATTATAAAACAGTAAATTTAAGCAATAAAAGCTAGTTGGTCACTCTCCTGGAATGTGTGGCTCTGTTATTAAATTGGTGCAGATTAGATTTACAGTTCTTAGAAAAAATTATGTCCAGCTTTGGTAGGGTATCTGATGACCAATGTGGCAACCATAAACTGAAGGGTAAGTACATAACCATTGGGCAAGTCATTCTTTTCCTTTTTCCTCTTAATTAGTCAGTCTTTGTTCATTTTTCTCACTCTGGGGCTCTTTTTGGTAACGTTCTGACATCAACCACATTCACAAAAGCTACTCTTCAAAGATCTGATTTTTTAATTACCACTCTACACCATCCCTCTTTTGTTTCATACCCACTTGACATTTTATGAAGAAGGTGGTGGAATTGCCAGGATGGGCAGGGATGGTATCCCTAGCCTCTGTATTCCACAAGTTAGGAATGGACGACAGGGGATGGATCACTTAATGATTACCTGTTCATTCCCTCTGGGGCACCTGGCATTGGCCACTGTCGAAAGGCAGGATACTGGGCTAGATGGACCTTTTGTCTGACCCAGTATGGCTGTTCTTATGAATAATTTAGACCCTAAACCTGTAAATACACACATGCATAACTTTACTTGCATGAGTAAAGCTATACATTTATGCAAATAGTTGTAAGATCTGAGCCTTAGACAGTTGTATCCTTGTAGGACAGCTGAATTTCCTGCACACTCCTTATATCAAAGGGCATTCTGGATTTTGACATAGCTTACCCATGTCTTGCAAGGAAATGAAACAATTATCCCAAAATTTCTTTGGGGCTGACACGTTGTTACATTATATACTAATGCTACAACTTTTGTGGAAGGAGACAATCTAAAAGGTGGTAATGTTGCCATTCAGGTGAAATAATTAGTTAGTTTGTGTCCTTAGCAGGAGCTGCGAGTGCACTGTCATGCCACTAATATGTTTTAATATACTTCAGTGTGACACCCAAAGTTAAAAATGTTGGCCTAAGCGACTTACCCAAGTCTGTGTCAGACCTTGGTCTAGCTCCTTTTTCCCCAACTTTACCTTAAACACAAGACTGTCCCCTCTTCTCTACAGGTATCTTCTTTCTGTGACTGTCTCTTCACTCTTGTATTCCTGTCTGTACTCTCAAATCTTCCCATCGTGTCTCAGTCAAACACTATGCTGTCAGTAAATCTTTAGGCTTCTTTTTCTTCTGCTTTTTTTTCTTGGTTAAATATATATTTTTTTAATATTTCCTCTTCTGCTTCTTTCCCAGCCTCAGTCCTCTGAACTATCACTCTCCTCCCTTCAAAAATAGTTGTAAAAGCTTTTCATATTTTTCCATATTTTCTGCTGAACTTTCCTTTCTGCTCTATTTCCTTCTGCCCTCTGTTATACTTAAAGGATTTGTACATGTGCCCTCTATAGTTCTCCCATTTCTAGATTCCCTTCTGCTCTCCCACTTTCCTTTTTATTTTAATAAAGGGGAGGGCTGGATAAAAACAGTCTTCTTCTCTAATGATGACCAATAAGCACATGCTCTGAAAATGGTGTATAAGGCCTGTCCTGGCGGCATTAGCCATTACCTACCTTTCAGAGATCAGAGAAGGTGAGGTCTTTAGAAGGGGCAGCCCTATTGGGTGATCTTTGTTCCGGAAGGTAGGGAAAGTGGAATGTGTGTGTGCTTGAAAGGGAAAACAGACCGAGAAGTATAAGGGGGTAGTATAAGGGGACAATCCCCAGGGCATGTTGAAAAGGGGGAGAGAGAGGGTTAAGAGGTATGAAGCATGAAGAGAGGAAGCATAAGGTAGAATGGAGGAACAAGGCAAGAGAAACCCCTGAGGTCATGCTAGGTCTGTTCATTTGCTATTCCACTACCAATCACTTAACCTCTCTGCCTGTCTGCATAAATCTCCCACTCTGCTGCTAGTGGTGTGCAAGCCTTATGTAAATAATGTGCCATGTGAATTGTCTTTGGGGGGCAGCACTGCCAGTCAGTGACTGAGAAGAGGCACTTGGTTCCAGAAATATCAGTTCATCCGAAGGGCAAAAATATAACCGGAGCCACCATGAATGTAACAGGCTAGGAGATTTGCTGGGGATCAGAATAAAGTGCAATGACATTTTGAGACTTCTGTGTGCTTTTAGAATTTTGTATAGGATTCAGCACTTTGATGGGTAATTCTGGGTTATTATCCTGGAATTCAGGAATACAGGCAACCCTTGTTACAATACATCTGCTTTAAGGCATTGTGTGAACGATTGCATGATTCCAACAAAGTACAGTCCACCATTCACAGCGTAGTGTCAACATGCACCTTTAATTCTGCTTTTCCAAGACTAGCTGGGTAAGACACTATTCAATATCAGTGTTTTACCTCAGTAGAGTGTTTTGTTCTATATTCTTGCGTGCACTACGATAACTTTTCTTCCCTGTTATGGAGTTTGTCCTTGCTAAATGGTTTCTATAACTTTTCTCTCTTTGGGTGGTAGTGTGTTAAATAATATACTTTCCTTTCTTCCTTTTTTTTCTCCTTCTCTTTGTTTTTCCCAGCCAGAGGTGGTTGTGCCTGTCACTGTGACTTCCTCTAAGCTCTTCCACCTAGTACTCCGCTATGTCAGCCTGGTTTCAAAGAGCTCTAAAGGGAGGATCTCAGTTGCTGAGGGGAAACATTTTGACACTAATTATACTTGTAAGTGAATTAATTTTCTTGTTAGGCTTGCCTGTCTTCGCCCATCATACACCAGAATCACTGTTTCTGTACATATTTGTCTGTATATGTGCGTGTGTTTATTTTCTCTAGGAATTTAGCATTTTGCTTGCATGGCTTCTAACTGTTTATCCATTCGGCACTTTATGGCTGTTTGTGTTTATTAACTTCCATTTTACAGAATGAAGTGAGGATAACTCTGAATGTGGAGAAATCAAACCTCTACTTATTTCATGTTATCTTGAGATATATTAACTCTGGAACTGAAATTGTATCTGGCCGCATGACTGCTTACCAATCTTGGTCTGCAACAGGTAGGTAAAACGTAATGGCAGAAGAGAGCAGATAACTCAGTGTTAGATTAGAGAAGCATTTTCATACTTTCAGTCAAGTTCAACTAATAATGTAATATTTAAATGTATTGTTTTTAACAACTTTGAGTACTATGTTTTTCTAGTGTACTTTGCTGTGACTAATGCTGCCTGTGTTTGCATGATACCTATTGACTTTATTATTAATCATTTTTTTAGATGTCTAGTTTACCAAATTTAATATTTTCAGTATTGACATAGGTAGTTCATACTGACAGGTGAAGCTTTCAGAGAGTTTAACAGGACTCAGTTGCTTTTTGATGCTACAAATAATATTTGTATTCAAAAGCTGCTTGGCTTCACTGAGAGACTAATATTTAACAATGGGTCCTCATCCACAAATGTTGGATCCGGTTACAGATGCCAACAGAATTTGTAGTGGTTGATTTTGGTTCACACCATTATGGAGGATCCCAGATCCTCTGTGTGTGGGAAGGGTAGAGGCTAATTTGAGTGCCATAGTGCGAGCCTGAATCTGTAGACCTAGGCTCTGAGACTCACTGCCACAGAGGTTGTTTTTGCCATTTTGCTGTACCCTTAGAGACTCTGTGTGATGACACAGCAACACAGGGCTGTGTTGTTTGGTCAGGGAGATGAGAGCCAAATGGAAATGCAGGGGTTTCTGTCTGATCAGTGGCTTCAATAAAGAATATTCTTTATAGTCATTGCAATTGACTCCCATTTCTTCTCTTCCATGAGGGACACTGCAGCTATAATATTTCTGTATATTAACTCTGTACAAATGAACAGAAGTCCTCTTATGTTACAATTAGTAATTAACATTTTAGATGCTTATCAGAACCTCTTGAGTCTGCAGAATTTAGCTGGAAATCACATGAGAACAGGCTGTCTCCTAAGATTTCCGTTACCTGCTGCTTTGGATCAGCTGAAAATTCCACAATGCTGGCCCTTTGTTGTCTTTATTAAAGCAGTGCAAGACCGATGGGACGAAAAATAAGGGAAAAGGAAGGAAATGTTTCAGAACCTTCCCAAGCTGTGGCAAAGTTCAGAGGGAAATAGAGGTGTTTCCTATTGTTCTAAATCACTTCACTTGAGCCTAGTGAGAACAAAGAGGACAATAATCACATAGATCTATGGCTTAATATGTACACTCTGCGGTATATTCCTAACGTGTGCTGACAGAGCAGTGTTGATCAGTTGTTGTCAGTCTGATTTTAGTGAATGAAAGCATTGGTCTTCAGCCTTGAGAAAATGGAATCATTTGACATAATCCAATATTATTATTAATTTATTTTTTGCTGTCAGGGGCTATTCAGAGCAAAGACATTGTCTTCCCACCCAGTAAGAAGCCGGCTTTTGTCACTGTCCCAGGAAACAGCTTTGCAGATCCATTCTCACTTATTCCAGGGATATGGATTGTCAATATTATGGCAGAGGGAGTCCTCCTGGTAAGAAAATGACTGAAAAAAATATTTTAAGTTTTTGAGAGTAGAATTTATTTGGGAGAGTTTGAAAGAGAATGGAAGGACCACCTCAGAGTTAGATGCCAGGAAGATCCCAGAAAAGGACATGATATTCAGTACTACAGGAGAGCACAGTATAATTTTGGAATAAAAAAATTGTGAAATTTTACAATTCTGCGTTTCACTTCTTTTTCTCTTATTTGAATTTCACCTGCCCTTGTTTTGTACGTATCAGATTTTTAAATATATCTAGATTGTGGCTCTGCAATGGATGCATTTTTTAAAATATTCACAGGTGCTTGTACAAATCTATTATCATCATGTTTTGGCCCTATCCAGATGTCTTAGCCAAAATCTGGATCAGTTATAATTTGAAACTCTTTCCATAGAGTTAGAGCCCAATTCTGAATAAGCCCACAAGAGTCACTTGACTCACGAGAGCAATCCAAGCTTTTATGTGTTTGATGAATCAGCCCCTAACTTATTGATGAAGATCCTACGAAAGGGAATTCTCCCAGAGAAAATATGAGGCACTCAGCCTTTAATAAGGTGTTTTCTAAATGCTGTGACCTCCTTCCACTGCCTACAAAACTGGCAAACTATCCATCATAAAAATTCAGAAAAGTTAGTTCTAAGTATAACAAAAGCAAAATGTTTCAAGTGATCACTTATGAAACACCTAAAATATGTATAATCAGAATGAAATCATGCCAAAATCAACTTGTATTTTTTTAACATTTTTAGCATGAATCAGAAATGAACACCTTCAATAATCAAGCCCATGACTGTACTAAAATATATGGAATAGACTACATAATGACTAGAGTACTATTAAACCTGGTTTCTTATCTATAATGGCAATACTTATTAGGTTTTGTTGTCTGTTCCATCTATAATTTTGAAAGGGGACTTGATGATTATCCTAACAAATCATATTATTTATTTTTAATAATAAAACTTTAATAAATAAAATTTTAAAATCAAATAAACATCAGAATATAGATTGAAATTGATAGATCAGTAGAGCCAGAGTTTTAAAATGTACCTTCTTTTTATGCCTGTTTGATTTCACTTAATTCACTGAATTTGTATGCACAATCAGTTTGATGCACATCGGAGAACCCTATTTGCATATGGGTTTATGCATATAAATTCAACATCTTGCATACATAGGTGAATAGTGTGCAGAAGCAATTGTGTAGTAAAGTACTGTTTATGTAATCCATGCTTAAACCACGCGGCACTCTGTTCTCCTCTAGTGGTTTGACTACACAGAGATTTGAGAGTCGGCAGCAGCCCTGAGCTGAGAAACCTGGGTCTCTTAGCTCAGTGGCTCTCATCCCTTTCCAGATTACTATTCCGCTTTTAAGAGTCTGATTTGTCTTGTGCACCTCCAAGTGACACCTCACTTAAAAACTAATTGCTTATGAAATCAGACATAAAATACAAAAGTGTCACAGCACACTATTACTGAAAAATTGCTGACTTTCTCATTTTAACCATATAATTATAAATTAAAACAGTTGGAATGTAAACGTATTTAAATTTCAGGCATACTATATAGAGCACTATAAACAAGTTGTATGACATTTTAATTTGTACTGACTTTGCTCATTCATTTTATGTAAACTGTTATAAAACTAGGCAAATATCTAGATGAGTTGACGTGCCCCCTGGAAGACCATTGCATACATTTTAGAGATGTACATTTTATAATTTTCTTTGTGTTCTTCTATAAATCACATTCTTTGTTTTTTAGGATTACATGGTGCTGTTACCTAGTGATTACTATGAAGCATCCATCTTGCAGTTACAAGTTACAGAGCCTTGCACCTATTCAGGACATGCTATGACAGATAAGTTAGTATATACGCTGTATAATAAGCTGATTACCCTGGATTACTTTAATGATTTTCCTTTTGTAGCTGGTAATTATGATATCACCATGTTTTGTTTTGTTTTAAAGCTGCTTGCTTTATCAGCATTTACCACTAGCCAGATTTTCCTGTGTCCTCGGTTCAGAGGCAACACATTTCTTGCTTGGTGGAGAGTACAGAAAATTAGCTGTCCGACAGCCGACCCCAGAGCATCCAGTGATGTCACACATCAGTGGAAGAGAGGTCAGATTCCTGTATATATACTAACAGATACTAATTATAGTCATTTTTTATTGCCAATTGTAGATTAGCTAATTGTAAATTTGTTGGGATT
Organism: Dermatemys mawii; assembly: GCA_007922305.1. Taxonomy (NCBI): domain Eukaryota; kingdom Metazoa; phylum Chordata; order Testudines; family Dermatemydidae; genus Dermatemys; species Dermatemys mawii. Next base: position 53,988,883 of record ML677334.1, read on the forward strand.
GATTCCATTGTAAATTCAGAGTGAATCCATTAGCTTCCGTGAAGTTACTTGGGATTTGTAGAAGTGTAATTTAGGGCATGTCTACACTGGCCTGCAGTTTGTACTAAAGGGACAGGATTACATCAGTGCGAGCTAGGGGCCGTTAAGTTTGCACCCGCAGCATCCATATGGGGGAATTACAGCACAGCACTTCTGTGCACACTACCTATTCATGCCCCATTAGTCCAAACTGCAGGTCAGCGTGGACATGCCTTAAGATCAGAATCTGGTTCATCAACTAATATCATACATGGCTGCAATAAATATACAACTGTGTTGTCAGTGAATGCTTTAATCTATCAAAAGTCAAAAGGTTTTGTAAAGGATCCTTCACTGAAATCCCTCAGTTAGAAGGTAGTTCATGTACTGTCAAACTGTCTGTTTTAGAAACAAATTGTATCATTTGGCAGTAACAATAACACACAAAAGTAATGTAAAAAATAGCATTTTGTGATTTCTTATATGTATACATTTGTTTTATTAATGGTTTCATTGTTTTAAAAAAAAGCAAAGAAGCAGAACAATTATGCCAGAGTTTAACCATTAAAACAGGGTCTCATACTTTATCATATAAAGTTTTGTAGTAATACATTATGGAAAAAATGTAACAGTAACCTATATGATCTAATTATGTACATGGGAACAACACATAAAGATAGTGACTCCTTTTGTCTCCTGTTAATATCCCCTGGCACAGCTCATTCTGGAAAATCTATATTGAAACAGGAACAGTCAAACACCAAAAGCCCTGATCCTTCTAACACTTTTACACGTTCCTAGCTTTAGCGGTGTGAGTACTCCTATTGAAATCAAAGTGACTAATTGCATAAAAAGTTTCATATGCATTCGTAAGTGTTCACAGGATCAGGGCCTAAGGGAATACTGATGAAAATGCTAATATTCAGGAGAATTATACTAAATTCAGCAACAATAAAATGTGTAGCTGTAGTACTTTTCATGCCAGTATCTCATTAAATAGAAATTTTTAAAAAATTCAAGTTGTTTGCTTACGACTCAAAGGAAAACTTCATGCTTCAAAAAGTGCTGTTGGTTATTTACTAGATAACAACCTTCTTCTCAGCCCACCATTTTCTAAGAAAAACTGGGGGCTTTGTCTTTCAGTTGAGACATAAAAACAGTATTGACCTGGCATTAAAAATTCCATGTGGTGAGGAATGATGATAGCCCCATGCTATGGCAAAATTTGGGAAAGTGTATTCCACCTATAAAAATTCTTTCTCCTGTTATTTCTATTGGATAGAGTAAGATTGTTTTGTCCAAAACTGTTATATAATATTCCTGGCACTAATATAAGGGCAGGTGTTTCCAGAGATGGCTGCATGCTGGTGGCAAGCATAGTAATCTCTGTATACACAGTTTTATTTCTGAAAAGCAACTTAATGTTTGTGAAAAGTAATATATAAATTAAGTGATTTTTTCCCCCAGTGATGCTAAGCTTATTTTCTTGTTGAATCTCCAATAGGTTGATTTACAACTGAGACTGAACATTCCCCAAGTCGGTCGCTATGTGGTAGTTCTTGAATATGCTAATGAAGATGATCAATTATACACTGCCGAAGTGATAGTGAATAGTCCTGGGCCTGTCCTGAAGGCCAGAGTGAACATATACAGTTGTAAATACAGGTAGGGATTTCAGAAATAGTTATAGAATGGTTAAATTATCAGGTGGAATGGAATTTTATACTTTTTAATCAAAGATTTCTTTGTAATACATGTAAATTGTGGTGTATAGTTTGTTTTATTTTCTAGGATTTTTAAGTTATTATCTGATTTGTATGTTTGAATTGTACAGTTTGTATTCCTTCTCTTTATCTAGATTTTTATACTGCACTGCATACCGTAGCATATGTGCACTTAATATTACTATTACTTCAGCTAACTTGGCACTGTATCTTCACATCAAATGTTGCATGTTAAAATTTAGTTACAAATTTTTATGAATTATTAAGCAGAGTCCCATGAGCCACACATCCTGCATATATACATCATCTCTCCATGTGAAATGAAGGCTGCACTGCCTCTGTAGAACTTATCAGGAAAAGTTAATACAGTACATCCAATGCTCATTGTAGGCCAATGTGTACAGCCAACAGACTGTAAAGGAATGGCTGCCTTTTGCATTAAGAGTGATGAGGTAGCATTTTGTTAAAGTACAAGGCTGCTAGGTGGTGGTGTGTAAGTGTTGGTCGCCCAAAGCCCTGCAGACTCAGATTCGAGTTCTCTGGGTCCTTAGAGCTAGCTCGAGGAGAGCTACTGCATGTCTGTCTATCTAGCTGGGAAGCACCCTCTCAGCTGTTGTGTAGACATATTCATAGATGTAACCCCTAATGCTTGTCTTAATAACTTGTACTGTACCTAGTTACAGGCAGTAGAGGCCTGCTGGTGCCATAGTCCTATGCAAAGGCTTCCCCTCCTTCTCTACATCTTGGGCTCCCTGGAGCAGCCTTCTGCATTGGAGTAGGACCCTCATAGATTGTAGCTCCAAGCACAGGAGTATGGGATAAACTGTGTACCTGATAATGTTCCCTCCCCATAGAAACTTTGGCTCCACCCCCTCCAAACTACTGGCCAGCAGAGTAGTGTGAGCATACGGAGGTGGAATATGCTATACTCCAAAAAGTGGTGTATTACATTTCTCCCTGTCCCTCAGCAAGGCAGAAACCCCTGTAGTCCTTCTGGGGTGGCACAGCTCCACATCAACCCTACACAAGGCTGAGCTTAAAGTTTTCAGTAGGACTTTGTGTGTAAGCAGGTACTCACCAAACCCTAGCCCTACCGACGTTAATCAGTACAGGTTGGAGTCCACCACACATGCTCCTGTTGAGTAGCATCTTACTATACAAACCGTCCCCTTAAAATCAAGGATCACCTTGCCTTTGTGCATGTGTTCGTGGTTGTTCTATGCTGCAGGCTGTAGAATGCAGCAACTTTCTTAGCTACTGAAGAAGAGTAGTTAACACCTGAAAAAGTGTTTACCAAGTACATTGTTGCCTGCAAGGCCCTTCATTTTCTGTTTTTATTCTGTTTAAAATTTTCTGGGAATTTTCAGTGTTTATTACAAAAATTTAAAAAAGGTTGCAGAGTTGCAATTCATTTGCAAATTTGACACAATCAGTTTGGGATTGAATAGAGATTTTGAATGGCTAGCTAACTACAAGAGCAGTTTCTTTTCTCTCGCTGTTCACACCTGCAGTTCAGCTGCTAGAGGAATACCTCACCCTCTCTGATTAGAAAATACAGCTGGTTCAGCCTCATTGGACCCACCCTGTTATCTTTAACCTGGTTCTTGCCTACCTATTTATACCTGCCCCTGGATACTTCCACTGCATGCATCCGATGAAGTGGGTATTAGCCCACAAAAGCTTATGCTCTAATACTTTAGTTAGTCTTTAAGGTGCCACAGGACTCTTTGTCACTTCAAAAATTTAAAAAAGGGTGAAAATTGGTGCAAAAAACTTGACTTTGTGGTTTTCTGAGTACAAGTCAGGGTTAATATTGGGGTACAGGAGGACAGAAAAAAAGCAACAAACTGAGAAAAGTAAGAGTACTATTTCCCTGGCTTCCCACTCCAGAAGGAGAGATGGCAGTTTGGTAACCTGGATGGACCTCAGTGGGACCCTGGCTCCCTGCTCTGGAAGGAGAGATGGTGGATTGGTAACCTGGGCAGACCTCAGGTGAACCCCCTGACCTCACTCCCTGCTTCAGAAGGAGAAATGGTGGCTCGGTAACCTGGGTGGTCTAGGTAACTGAGCCACCATCTCTCCTTCCAGAGCAGGCCCAGAGCAGGCTCAAAAGCCAAAGAGGTGGAGAAGGAGAAGGTGTCATCTCTTCATGCTGCCACCTCTATCTCATCCACTTCTGGGCCTGCTTCGAAAAGTGGGAAGTCAGAGCAGTTACCTAAGGTGTCCAGGTCACCAAGTCACCATCTCTCCTTCTGGAGCAGGAAGCTGGGTCTCGGGAGTTCTGGCACTTCTTTTATTTAGGACTCAAGCACTAATGTACACATATGCCTGCACAAATGTGTGCATTTGTATCTTCCACTACATTGCCTTGCTTTAACAGACACCATTGTATTTACATTTAGACTAACTGATTATTAGCATAAGCACATATATCTACTATAATATATTGGATTTTCTTACCATAAAGAGTATTTACATGTGGATGAGTTGTCCGGAATTGTGGTGAAAATCATTAAAACCAAATAATAGCTTTTGTAATACCCAGATAATTACTCAGTAGAAATCAGCATAAAATGAAAATGAAAGGCCTTGCTTATCTAGCATGTTACAGAGAACTAAAGCTGTTGAAAATGACTAATGTTTCCTGCCCATTTTAAAGCCTGCATACAGTGATGATTCAAATGGAGACTTGAACTAAAATATGGGCTTGGAGCTATGGACAGAATATGCCAAAGTGGAAGCACTGCTTTACATCTGACTCCTCTTGCTCCTCCCTTTTATTTGATCTATCTATTGAAATGCTGCATTTTCATCAGTGACTGAGGATATTCATTGTCCATTATCCAGGAGAAAAAATAAACAAGTTGGCACTAGCTAGCATATGCAATACAAAATGTGGTACTGGGAGGAGACTAATTTTTAATTCTACTTTCTGCTGCAGCTTCCTTTGTCGCAGTGTTGTGGTTGATAATATGAATCGCATTGCAGTCTATGACCTTTTAGCTGATGCAAAGTTACATCTTAAGGCATCACTGATAAATTTTCTTCTGGTAAGTTTATTCTTGTAATACTTTCCCCAGGAGATAAAGAGATACTCTTCTCCTTTGTTTATATGCTGTGTGGTGATTTTTTAAATGGTGTATTTTAAGTTCTTGAGGATGGTGATTAGGATTTGAGGTGTTTGAGGATTGCTGGGATTTATACAAGCTCAATTTCAAAGTGTTAAAAAAATTCTTCCTTCTTGGCAAAGGCATCAGCAACATACTTCTGCTTTATTTTATTTCCTAAAATTTCTCCTTAAAGGAAGTATCATCTAGCAGCTTTCATACTTGATCAGTGGGTGTACTTTTTCTCCTTATTTTTTAATTTTTTTACTTCTGAAATTCTTCATGGGAATTTCCTATTTCTCCCTCACAGGTTCAGGTTGTGCAGGCTTTCATTTTTGAAACACAAGTAGCTTTTAAAAATTTTTGATTAGAAAATTTTTGCTGCCATCTTTTGGTCACATGAATACTTTTTCTTTCCTGAGTTGACTTTTCTTCCAAGTTGTTTCCTGTGTGTCTCATTTTAGAGACACGGGGCCAGATTCTGTTCTCTGTGAAAATCCAGAGCAGCTCCATGGATATGTCCACAGAATGAGAATAGAATCTAGCCTAAGATTGTTATATACAACATAGGATGCCAGTTGCTTTATATCCTCTTGTTGGAAGGCATTGTTCACTGTTCCCAAATACTGTCTAAAATCTCTGCTAGCTCTCAATAGTGTCAACAAGATTCATATCCAGAAGATATGGAAAAAGACCAACACCTGTTGTGCTGACTTAGAGAAGAGGCTTTTTATCTATTTTATTTTTAATTTTATATATAATGAGAGTTCTCCTTCTCTGTGAAAAAACTATACTACTTGCCCTATATTTCTGAATACTCTCTTTAGCTGCAGAAAATGTGGTTTTCCAGTGCTCAAAGTGAAGACAAAAATATACTAGTGCTTATGGGTGGCAGTGAGTGGGACACTCCAGACTGCGAGTACCATGCAGTTAATGCCCCAGAAGCTTCGGAGTTAACAATTCAGGCAGGTCAGGTATACCGTGGATTGAGATTTGAGAAGCAACACACAATTTTGGAGCACAGAAGGCTTCTTGCAGTCAGAATTCAAAAAATAAAAAATCCAAGAGCTTCTTGCAGCCTGTTTCCTTTTGTTTCACAGTGAGTCAAATGAGCTGTCCAAATCCAGACAGTGAGTAACTGTCAATGGTTCCCTTCATTAGCCCCTCCTAAAGGTGTTATTCACTACAGTTGAGCCTAGCCCCATTCCACCACTGGCTGGGTTCCCATGATTCCTGACTCTGAGGACAGGCATCTTCAGCTGACTCTACATACGGAAAGAAATTTTTAACTCTCTACCCTCCAGAGTCTGTATTTCCCATTCACAGGTGCTAAAACACAAGCTGAGTTGTCCTGATATTTCTACACTAGACTGTTGCTGGCTTCTTTGCTGCTCATTTGACATTTTTTGCTTCCTTTTACGTAGTTCATGCACAAATACATTTTTCTTCACTTTTGGTTTTACCAGTTTTCTTATGGGAAAAATTAAGTCAGGTTGCCCTACCATATGCCTGAAGATTAACTCTGAACACAGTGGGTGAAATTCTGGACCCACTGATAATGAGTTTTGCTATTGAATTCATTTTAGCCACTGCTTCTCTCATTTCACCACGGCCAGGATCTCACCCAGTCTCCAAAAAGTCATAGGACAGCAAAAGTCATATGGCCTTTCCGTCCAAACTTGTGCAGTGTGCTTTCTGAACATAGCTGAAGATCTGCCCATCTTAGATACTACAGTAGTGGGAACTATGTAAATCACTTTGCTGTTTTTAAAAAACGCATTTATCTTCACAACACCCCTGTGAGATAGGAAAATTCTGTGACCGGGCAGAGTCTTGAACCTGGGTCTCCTAGGGTTATAGCTAGTGCACGAACTACTGGATCATCTTTCCTCTTTGTGTCTGGCCTCTTTATTTCCAGCAGACTTAAAAGATCACAGTGTTCACAAGGCATTGTACATTGTCATTGTGTGTGTTTTGCAGCACAAAATTTGCATTGTATCAGCTGAAGAATTTTCTCTAGAATATGTGGATCCTAAAGTACACTGTATAGCTACTTATGGGAGCTTTCTTAATCAAAGGTAATTTGCATGCTTCCTTTCTTTTTTATGAAAGAGTCCTTGAAAAGGCAGACATGTGCATTGAGTGGTATTTTAATGTCTTTATGACTGAAACTTTGTTCTATGACTCAGAGATGGTTGTAGGGCAAAATATTACAGAGTAGTATTTGATAAAAAGTTTAAGGTTAATCTAGACAGTCTTTGTCTAGGATTTAGTTAATACCCTCAGTAGCAGATTCCTAACCTGTCTGCACTACTGTATGCTAAATCTCTGGGAGAAATGTGACTGTATAAAGTGCAGTATCCTGGACATCCAGGATGTAGAAATACATTGTTTCTAGCCAGGCAAGTCATGGAATGTTCTTAAATGACTATTATCCTGATATGAGTTTCATTCTGAACTCTTCTTCACCATTTAATTTCTGCTAGGATTTTAGCAGCTGCTTCCCATGAACTTAGATATTAATGATGTATGCCATTTCAAGACTTTAAATGATTCTCCTTTACACTCAAGTCTTTTTCTATTCTTTCGACAAATGTAAAGGAGGCTTAAAGTGAGTGTAACTGTAATTTACAAGTCTTCAGAGGGTAAAAAGAATTGTTGACTAAATCAAATAATTCTCAGGATAGTGACTGCTAAAATAATATTTGAATTGAAGTGGAAGGGAGGATGGTAATCAGAATGAAGAGCTTTTAAGGTCCAATACATCATCTTTCTTGGCTTCCACATGGTTCATAGCATTTTATTTTTAGCCCCTGCTTATCCTGGAGGGATCAGTCTTTTATAGCTGACTAGTTCCTGAGGACTGAATATAGGAAATCTTGGACCTCACAGCAATGTAGTTTTGAAACCCTTGAATTTGAATAAAAGGAGTATTTCAGGCTGTTTGAAAAAATGAAATTAATCAACTATGAAGATATGATGAGTATATATCTTTATTTTTGGTTTTGTGGAAATACATTATTTTTATGTTTCTTTAGTTCCAGCATAAATCATTTATGTTACAGTTTTGTTCTGTTGTTAAATATATTATTAGCTCTCTTCATATTTAATTTTGTAAATGGGTTTAATGTTCATGAAACTGAAAGATTAACAGCATTGGCTCAGTTTAGTTATTTTATGAGCAGATGCCTTATGAAATTTTCCACACATGCCTGGCAAATGCACCTCAGTTCTGAACTGGAAACAAACCTGCGGTTCCAGTTCTGTGCCTTTCTTGAGCAGAGATTGATGATTGCCTCATGCTTATAAGAATGGAATAAATATCCATGAGTGATTAGAATGAAATTACCAATTAGAATTTCACTTGAAGCCTTAAAAAAGATTCCTTTCAATTCAGATGGTCAGAAGTAAATGCACCTAGAAATGGATAGTTAAACATTTTGGGTGGTCTGTTGAGTCCCTTTTGTGGAGCTATGTTGTCCATATACCTATTTAGGATCTAATCTTGCAAATACTTGCACATGTGTGTAACTTTTAAGTGTGTGAGTAATCCCATTTGACTTCAGTGGAATTACTCACATATTTAAAGGTGAGCATGTATGAAGTATTTTTAGAATCAGGATATTTGCTTGTAGTTTAGATTCTTTAATTTGTAATTAACCTGACCCACTAAAATTTAGTTCAGGATAGTTCATTGTTCAGACACCATTGGTTGTATTTTTGCGTTTTGTTTAACAAACATTTAACAGGTAAGCTGTTTATGATACAGAAGTTTTGAGTAAATTTAGCTACACTTCCATTCAGTGATTTAAATCCATACATCTTCATTTTGCTTAGTTAATATCAGCTGGGTAGAATGCAGAACAGTGACATTAGTTATGGTCTTTTTAAGTGTATTCATTCTAATGCATTAACTGTTACCATTCTGACTAATTTTTATTTCATACTTGTTCTGCACCACTAGGCCTACAACTTTATTATTATTTTACATAAGGAATTCTTCCTACTGCATGAATAATTATTATAATCCTATTTTTAGTGCATCATGCATTCCCTCAGTATATGAAACTCCACCAGTGGCCTTACTTTTGGATGCGCTCAGGGATGGGAAAATTTCAGAAGTGCAGAGAAATGTACCATACAATCCACTGGGTTTCCCTTTACCTTCTGCTAACCGGGTTAATGGAGTAACCTTGACCTCATTACAGGTAGTTCAAACATTTGTTTGTATTATTTCTAAGGCACAAAGTACATTGTCAATAATGTAAAATAGACTGAGAACAACATGAGAACTAAAGCTGAATGATGTTTTAGGGCCAAGCTGTTGCAGGGTGAAGAAGTCCAATAAATAATGTTCACAAACAGAAACAAAAGAATCAGAACCAAACTAATGAAAACCCATATTGGTGTGCACATTAATTAACGTATTTTATAATATAAATAGACTTATATTGACTTGTGACTTTGCTGCTCAAGTGCATAGTTTTATAGTAAGTATGAGTGAGGGTGTGCAATTGTGTGTGTTGTGCTGGGGGATTTGTGCTGGTTTGTGTGTGTAACAAAAGAGGGATGTGTATTGCAATAAGGGGTTATGTGTGTTTAAGGTTATTGTGTGTGTTGGTTGTATTGTATTGTGTTGGTTGCGCTGATTTGCCTGGGGATTGTGTTGTGCTGGGAGATTTTGACTGGTTTATGTTGATTTATGTGGGGGTTGTGCTTGAGTATTTTGTGCTAATTTGTTTGACTATCTGAAGTGCATTCGGGAGTTTGTGGTGAGTTGTTTGGGTGGCAGATCAACCTGTGAAGAACTGTGGCAGTTGGGCCAAGTAATCCACCGTCTGTGCAGTCTCCCTCACATCCCTGACTTACTACAACCAATGAAATTGTTTCATGCAAATTATTTGTAGAGTAAGGGTGGTGATTGGTTGAGTTACCTCTGGCATCACAATTGTCTAGGTCTGTTGGCATAGACAGATACATGCTTTACTATTTTATTATGTAAATATGAGTATGTAAACATAGGGACAGACCCTACAAGATGCTTTTCTCTCTTGAGAGATGCTCATCTCCCTCAACTCCCATTGCAGGTAGGAGCCAGGCCCATAATAAAAATGAATTAATAAAACAAATGCATAAGCTTAGCTGTTCTTGTTTCTTCAGAACCAGCTTACTTTGAATGGGAGAGTGCCACATTTGGGCAGATATGTATTTGTTGTACACTTCCATCAGCCAGAACACCCAACATTTCCTGTGCAGGTGCTTGTGGATGGGGGACGCCTATGGTCAGGTGAGCCATGCTTTATTTTAATTCAGCTCTTTTCCCTTTCTCAACATTTTAGCAAACTAGATTTTAAAATTTCATTTAGGTTCCTTCAGTGCTTCTTTCTGCCCTCATGCTTTTGGCTGTCGAGACCAGGTGATTGCAGAAAACCAAATTGAACTGGATATCCCTGGCTCTGAGGTTTCAGTTACTGTGAAGATTCCTAATGGAAAAACACTGGTTGTGGTAAGTTTGTTACACCTCAAGATTTTAAAGTATTCTTTTTACCTCTTGAATAGTAGAGTTTTCAGGTTCACTGTTTACTTGGAAATGGATGACTGTGAATGCAATAATTTTTCTTAATTTGTTTTGTATTTTTTAAAGAGCTAATTGTAACATAGGGGCCACTTTTTCTTGTCTTGCCTTTTCTTTTGGTCCAAATTTTGACCAACTACAGAGCTGATAAAAAGGAGGGGGGAAAACAGTCACAATATTTTATACCTTTTTTTAATAAAAAATGATGACAAATTTAGTCAAATTTTAGAGTTTTCAGCAAGCTCTGAATCTCTCTCTCTGTATGTTATCTTCCTCTTCTCTTGAAGCAATCATTTAGGCCTTGATATAAGGAGGAGCTTAAGCGTGTGGCTCACTTTTTAAGCATGTGAATGGTCCTACTGAAATCAGTGGGGTTCAACATGGCACAGCAGCCTCTGCCCACAAGCTACCAATCGCAGGATAAGGGCCAAAGCAAGTCAGTATAATCCTCACTCCCCTGATTTTGGTGTTAAATCCACTTGTTACAGCTTGACTGAGAGTGTAAGTTGTTTGAAGCCAGGACTGTATTGTACTCAGAGAGAAATCCTGCCTCCATTAAGTCAACAGCAAAACTTTAATGGGGCCAGGATTTCACCCTTTGTTTGTATAGCACCTAGCACAAAGAAACCCCATTCTGAACTGGGGCTTCGGGATACTCCTGCAATACTGTAATAACAACAGCTTGTCTGTGGCACATGACTTTAATCATCAAGTTTTGCTCCTAACTTTTAATTTGACTGGTAGTTTTCTTTCCTCCACAATAGAGTAGGTGTCTATTAGCTTGGGGGCTGACCAAGGAAAATGCTCATGAGGAAATATTGAGCCTCCACAAATATTGTGCCTAGCCATCTTTGCTCTCCTGCCCCTAACACCAAAGGTTCAGACATATACTCCTGCAGTCCATAGAAAGCATGGGGCACAGGCTTCAGAAATGTAGAAATCTGAAGAACTGTCTTGTTTCAATATGAATTTCGAATACAGTCTTCATATAAATTTGGGAGGAGAACCCATCATCATTTCAAGTAACTGAAAATAGCTTAACACACAGCTTATGAAAACAATTGTTCCAATGATTTTTCCATCCTACCAACTTCTTCTACACTGGAGTTTGGATCTTGTAGAAAAATCCAGGGATGATACTGAAATGCATTCAACTATAGATAAAAACCCGTGGTTCGTTTCTTCTGTTTTTCTATGAAATATACAGTTTAGTTTTCTTGTTGTTTTAAGGAACATGTTTTAGTTGTTCCAGCAGACAGCTACAGTCATAGCCTACTTCAGAAAAGGACTGTGGACAAGTCGTTTGACTTTATCAACCAGTGTGGAGGAAACAGTTTTTATACTGAGTAAGCATCCCTTTCTGAGACACTGAACATTTTACAGAAAGTTGTAAATTATTAATATTTTACTGAATATTAAAACACTTGTACCATGCCTATCACAGTTCTATATGGGCATGTTTTACATGGTTTATCCTGGGCCATTAAAATTACAAGGGGTATTAAAATATGGATCTACATTTTTCCATTACTATGCTCTGTTAATCAAATTTAAAGATGGAGTACCATTGCATATTCTACAAAAAACTGGAAAAGCCATGCTCTCTATCTTTGGTATTGCTAAAGTGCCTATCTTCTTGTTATCTCTGAACAGACTATACTTTCTTTGAAAAAAATATTTACTAAAATGTATGTTCCAGTCAGTTCAGTACTAGTGAATTGGTTTAAATATGTCCATACGTGTACACTGATATTGCTACTGTGCAAATGAACTATAGTAGAAATAGGTCTAATCCATTACACTAGGGCAGAATGTAGTCATTATAACTTCCTAATACCAGTTCTTACGTGATTTATATTTTTCTTCCACTAGCCCAGTAACATCGTCAGCATTCTGTAAGGATTCTGTAAGGTCATTAGTGGCTTTTTACAACGATGGAGCATTGCCCTGTAGTTGCCATAAAGCAGGTGCCACTAGCTCTACTTGCAACCCTCTGGGGGGACAGTGCAGTTGCAAACCTAATGTCATTGGTCGTCGGTGTAGCCGATGCCAAACTGGGTATTATGGATTTCCATTCTGCAAGTGTAAGTACATTCTGTTCAAAGTGGAAGTATTCTGTGATCTTATTTAATATGTGCTGCAGCTTCATTTTCTGCATATAAGGCTCAATCCTACATGGTGCTGATTAATGTAACTTCGATCCAGCACAGCACTTAATCATGCACTTCACGTTAACACAAGTAGTCCCATTCACTTTAAACACACATGCTTAAAGTGAAGCATGCACTGAAGTGCTTTGATGGATCAGGGCCAGCATGCTCGTTGCCTTGCCTTGCTGGACAGAACCCAAATGCCACTCCTCCAGAGTTGAATGTTTTACTCTATACTCCCTAGTAAATAATATTTTCTAATTTATTACCCGCTGTTGTATCCCTCCTCATGGCTACAAACCCTTTCATAAATAAGCAGGGTGTAGCATTAACCTGGTAGCACTGACAGATTTATTGGTTACATGATGTAACATTGACTATCTGTCTTTCCTGGATATTCTATTATACATTGAATACACTGATAAAGTGGTGACATTCTCACCAAAACAGTGGATTGCCCAATGTATAGCAAAATAACTAAATAATAATATTTGTGTTGAATCTGAGGAATAATTTTATGGAAAAGGCCCAAAGTCCCAAGCTACTCCTTGAAACCTTAGTTGTTACCTGGCTAGTTTCCAGGAGTTTGCTTCTCTTCTCACTTATGCTGCTGTATCTGTTGAAGTCGGTTAAATGATACCTGTGTAAAGCTGGTGAAAGAGAGAAGAGAATGAGGCCTCATATGTCTTTACTTGAATGGAATGAGAGTAATTTATTTAAATCAAATATGATTAATTTGTAAAACATTTATCCCCAACCCAGTATGCAACTGCGGCCAACGTCTTTGTGATGACATAACTGGTCAATGTATTTGCCCTCCTCAAACGGTGAAGCCCAAGTGTGAAGCGTGTGAAAGACAATTTTTCAACTACCACCCTCTTGTTGGCTGTGAAGCCTGCAACTGCTCAAGCAGAGGAATAGTTAATGTGGCAAACCCAGAATGTGATAAAAACAATGGGCAATGCAAGTAAGTTTTCATTATTGGTTAAGTTTGTTGTTACTGAGGCTAAAAATGTACATTGCAAAATTCTGGAGTGGTTTGAGTCACTTGTCTTTTTACATCCTTACGGGGGTGAGTGGATGTATTGTTATTTTGATGTAAAGAGATTTATGTGCTGCTATCCAGGGATTAGAAAATGGAACAAACTTGGTTTGGTCTGGTAACTGGTTAGTGGGAATTAGGACTCCTGAGCTTTATTTCTGTTTTTGCCACTGACTTGCCATATGACTTTGAGTAAATCATTGAACCTCTCTGTGTCTTCTAATGGCTTGCCCAGTGTCACACAGCAAACTCGAGTCGGATCCAGGAATAGAAACCAGAACTCCGACTCCCAGACATGTACTCTAACTACTAGATATACTTCTCATGGATTCACAGGGTCTGGTTTATGTCCCAGCCTGTAACCAGTCCCTTAGGAGTGATCCCGTTAGTGTACTGGGACCCAAGGATGCATGCTTTTCCACATGGACAGGCCTATGGCCTCCAAAACTGGACCTTTGGGCATCAGTGATCCCTGTCTCTCTCCGTGGCTCCCTGCAGAGAATCCAGCCAAGCCCGACTGCCCTTTGAGGCTTGTACTGTACCCCTTTAGAGTGCAGTACTCCCACTGAGTGTTTGCAGTGACACCAGGCAGCCTTTTCCTAACCAGGTAACAATGTATTGGTCACCTGGCATACAGAACCTGAAAGTCCTTGAGTTAGCATAAAGAGGCAAAAGTTAAGCCATAGCTCATCCTGACCAAGCCAGTGCAATGAAAGCTGTTATCAATTCCATCTTAGGCTCTGTCTCCCTCTGACCCCTTTGTCTATTCCAGGTAGGGTGACCTGATGTCCCAGTTTTGTAAGGACAGTCCCTATTTTTGTTTTTTTTTCTTATATAGGCTCCTATTACCCCCCCCCCCCAATCTCTGTCCTGATTTTTCACATTTGCTGTCTGGTCACCCTAGATGCAGGAGAAAGCTGCCAGCCTCTCTCAAAAGCCAACATTTTATCCTCTGCCTTTCACACCTCAGTCCTTTGTGTCCTACAGAGTTCACATCCCCACGTGCCTGAGCTTCCCACTGTTGGCTGTTGAGCGTTGTCTCTCTGTATCCTCTGTTAACCTGAGTTGCATTCTACCAGTTCCTAAATGACCTTGTTCACTGTGGTCCAGACAGCTAGGTGACACTCACACCTCATGTCCTCCATTCCCCCCAGGAGCAGACTAACCCCTCTTTTCCCTACTGGGTAGCAATGCAAAAGATAGGAAAACTGAGGCAAATATAGGCTTCATAAAAATATTACAGAAAATTCCCACTTTGTAACAGTACTCCCTCCATAAGTCTTAAAATACTAATTACGTACCCCATAAGGTGTTGTGAGGCTTAAGTAATGTTTGAAAAGAGCTTGGAGATCCTCCGATGAAACTTACACTCTGTGTAACTGCATGATATTATTCACTGGGAGGGAGCTGTGGGTGCTAAGCACCTTTGAAATGAAGCCATATGTGTCTAACTGCCAGCACAGTGTGATGAGACTACGCTCCTTAGATGTGTCCTCTGATTTACATTATAGGAAAAACTGTTGTGTGCAGCTGCAGTGAATTCTCTTAACTTCTGAAGCCTCTTCAATCCCATCATAGTCATCATTCTTTTATCTGCCTGTAAAAGTAAGAGAGCCCTTCTTGGCAAGCACAAACCCTTGGAGAGGCTGTAGGGTATTTTTCTCACTCTGACTTAATTTTTGATCAAAAACGGTATCCAAGGATGATTGAATTTGACTTACATATTCCTGTGTGACTCCCAAAAATGGAACATTGACTTTACCACTCCACTGTTAATCCCATGAATGGAATTTACCAACAAGCTCTCATTTTCCCAGATTACAAACAAAAGGAAGTACTTCCTCACACAACACAGTCAACCTATGGAACTTGTTGCCAAGGGATGGTTTGAAGGCCAAAAGTATAACTGGATTCAAAAAAGAATTAGATAAATTCATGAAGAATAGGTCTATCAATAGCTATTAGCCAGAGAGGTCAGGGACACATCCCAGTGCTCTGAACATCCCTAAGCCTCTTATCACTAAGAAATTAACAATTTCCTGTCTGAGGCAAATTCACTATTTTGCCAAAGAAGTGGAATTTTGCCTTTTTTCCTCCCTCTTTGTGTGAAAGCTTTGTTATATTTCCATAATGGTGATATTTTTCACTTGTTGGCCAGCTAGTGAAAGCTCATGAGAATCACAGAGTCATCTGACTGGAAAGGACCTCAAGAGCTCATCTAGTCCAGTCCCCTGCACTAATGGCAGAACAAATTATTATCTAGACCAACCCTAACAAGTGTTTATCTAACCTGCTCTTAAAAATCTCCAATGATGGAGATTCCACAACCTCCCTCGGCAATTTACACAGTGCTTAGCCATACTGACAGGAAGTTTTTCCACATGTCCAACCTCAACCACCCTTGTCCTGTCTAAATAAGCAGTACTTTATGGTGGAAGATAAATGAGCAATTCTTGATGGTATAGCAGAGCTCTCTCTCTCTGCAAAGCACTAATCATTAAACTGCCATGTTAGCCATTACATGCTGATTAAAATATTCAAGTCCATGGATTACAGCAAAGTCCAAAGTCCTAGTTCTATGTGCAAATTTACTTTCTATTATCAGGATATGTGAGAAAAGTACTTAGTGTGTGACAATCCTCCACCAGTGTATGGCGAAATGCTTAACTGTGCTCATGTGTTGAATCAAATCTAGCCCATTGTATTCAATCCAGCACTTTAAAACTGTTTATTAGTTGTAAATTCCCAGTGCTTGGGTACCCACAGATTCAAAATGTGGGTGCTGAGAGCGAAAGACACCCCTGGTTGCCACAGTATTTTAAAAACAGTTTCAGCACAGATAAAACCTAGAGATGCAGATGTTAATATTTTTAGCAGTTTTGGAAGTGTTTTCCTGTACAAAGAGCCTTTGCTCCCCTGAAACCCTGCACTGGACTTGCAGAGGGAGGCTGTGGGAAGAGGCTAGCAAGGAAATGGTGTTGAGGGGATAGGTCACAAGATCCACATTTTTGTAGATCCAGTGGCCTCACCAGACTATGCCGGTCCTTTCCAGAAGCTGGAGTAGGGGCTATGGGAGGGGAGTTGCTGCTTTCACAAAAGGAGGTGCTCTGCTATCTCATGTCCTGACTTTGGGGTTGGATTTCATCTTATACCACCCTTCACCCAGATAAAGCCAGGTTACTCAGGCTTTGTATCTGAGCCAAGCTGGATTTCACCCAGTGTGAACAGTTTTGTATAACCTGTAACTTATGTAATCTTTTCCTTGGGAAACCCCCATCTTGTTGTTAGCAGCTGGGTGCTTTGGTAATGGCCACTCACTCTCAGCTCTATAGCTCTTCTGAATGCAGACTTCTGCCTGGGATACAGCATGCTGGTTTTAGACTCCCCGTGTGTGCAGGGGGTACCTTCCGGCTACAGATGCTGAACAGTTTCAGAACATGAACCCCAACTTCAACACTTGCAGTGTTGAGAATCAAACCACCCCCATTGGGTTGAGTGATCATTTTTAGGAATTGCAATACTCCTCACAATTTGAGAAAAATGCTAATCTGTTTCAGTTGATCCCCATGAGTGGTGTTTAATGACCAGATCATCACTTCATCCTTTGCATTGTTTTATTCCCACCTCTGTGACACCTCCTCCCTACACAGACAAACCTAAATGTTTCTGTTTGTTTTGTTGGTAAAGGTGCAGGCCAGGAATAGCAGGGCGACAATGTGATCACTGCAGTCCTGGTTCTTACAGTTTCACGGATTGTATTCCCTGTAATTGTAACAGAGATGGAACAGAGCAAGATGTTTGTAATCCACAGACAGGAGTTTGTCTCTGCAAGGTGAGATAAATCAAAATACTTATGCATTCACAAATATCAGTTTCCATATCAGTGGCTGTTTCATATTTAATGGGTATAATAAAGTAAATTTATTGTTTGCAGTTCTTAGATAGGAATTAAATACAGTTATATCGAAAATGCATTGTAGCACTTGCCTGGATTGCAAATAAATTGCAATTAAATGTATTCTACAAACTTCTTAATGTTGAGGTGTTTCACAGAGAAACCTAGATTTATGAAGTACATTAAGGTACTACGTGCTGTGTGCATATATGTGTTGAAAATCTGTGTACATGCACATATCTCTGTTTTGCATCTGTAGTTTGGGGTTTTTTAATATTCACCAGTCTTCAGGCTTTTTTAGGAGGTCATATGATGTAATTGAAATTTCAGTGCCCCAGTGTATGCACAATGTTTGCCATTGCTGTGATGTGCATAGACTGAACTCTGAAAATGTGAAGTTTCATGTGTGATCTTTCACATGTAGGTTTGGAAGCACCAGCTTGAGGGTTTTGGTAAGGAAATCGCCTAGTAGTATTCAGAGCTGGGGCTGATCAATGTTCATGACTTACCAGTGAGATACAGTAATTCTGCTATATCTTTATACAGATCTAGTGGAAAGGCTTCTCAGAAATGAGAAATGTTCCAAGTGAAATTGCAGTGAACTGTATTTTTGTATACAACCAACATACAGGCTGCTGATGTTCAATTGGGCGTATATACTTAGGAGCTAGGAAGGAGACCTTCCTGTTGTGCGTGCAAGAAAGAAAGCTATGAATAAGTAATTGGCACAGAAGTTCCCTTTCAAGAGGAGATTATTTTATTTGCATTTGGAATACCATTTACAGAAGACCATAAGTAACAATTTCACGTTTATAGTCTCTTATATTTTATACATATTTAAATATTCCTGTAGTAACTTTGTTTTAGGCACCTGGTATTTTGCGGGTTGACCAATAACACATGGAAAATTTTAATAACTTTTTTCAATTGTTCTCTGATAGGAGAATGTTGAAGGTAGACAATGTGACATTTGCCGTCAAGGATCATTTTATTTGGATCCTTCTAATCCCAAGGGCTGCACTTCTTGCTTTTGTTTCGGAGCAACTAGCAACTGTCACAGCACAAGTAATCGTAGAACTAAGGTATATTTCATGTGTATTTTTAGTTACTATCATTTACAGACATGTATCCCATTAAGAAACTATCAGATTTCTCCCAAAATGACAAATTGCATTTTACTGACTGATGAGAATGGGAAATATTCTCTGGAAACCACTGCAAAGTGTTGTGCTTCCTGTGAGATACCTTTTCTACAAGAAGCAGTGCAAATTATGATGCAACATCCTTCAGATCTGAAAATGCTGCCTTGTGGGAAATGGTCTCTCTCTCTCTTTCAGCTAGAGCTGAAGCCAGTCCTCTGTTCTAGGTGGTTACAACCATCAAAGACTTTGTTGAAGTGAGATATCTATTACAATATATTTTTCCACTAAGTTAATGAAGCAATTAATTTGATATCTGGCTTGTAGGAAATATGCACTACAGGTGTATTTGAGACCTAGATAGTGTGCAAGAGGTCCTGTGATAATATTCAACATGAGCTCTGCCCTGCTTCATTTTCATAGGGAAAAACATGACACAAGAAGGTGGGAGGAGGAGGAAAATTGGGATATCCTCATATGATAACATAAATGAATGGGAGGAATTATTTAAGGCTGATAAGCATTGTAAACAAGGAGCAACAGCCTGAAAATAACAAGGGAATATTTAAATAGGACATTACAAGAAACATTTCTAATAACAGACAGGAAAAAAATGTTCTAAGGAAAGTTATTGAAGCACCGTCACTTTGCTGTTAAATTCTGTCTCTGATCCAAACATCTCAAAGTTCAAATGCAGATCCAAATATTCCTGAACTTTGAGAGTGTTTGAATCTGGATCTGGAGGTTTGGTTTAGGCTCAGATGTAGACTAGGTGTTACCTGGATTGTGGCACTTTATTATTTAAGCACATTGGGTGAAATTCTGTCCCTATTGAAGCAAGTGACTAAGCTCTCATTGGTGTCAGTGGACTCAGGATTTCACCCAATGACGGTAGTTGCTGTCCCTACGGAAGCCTGTTTTTGAGCCTTTGGATATTTCAATATCAGATTGTTCTGTAAGTGATTCTGAGATGCATGCATTAATTTTTATTTCTGCTATTGTAATTCCATATAGCCATTCTGCTCTGTAGTATGATAGATGCCACCTATCTCACGCCAAGCAAAAGATAATTAATTCTTATGTTGAGACTTCCAGCTAAGCTGTAAAGGAAGTCAAGGCCTGAAGTATACTGTACAATAATTCTCCGTCTGCTATTCAAATGATATAATTTGATCTGTTTGTTTTTCTTTGTAATATGGGACACAATCCCTGCAGCGGACACCTACTCCTGTAAAACATTATTGCTCTGGCTTTTGTTTAAAACTGCAAAATAAAAACAGTTTTTTAAAACAACAGACTAAACAAAGCCCTGATGATTTTGGCACAGGGTTAGTGCAGCTCTAGTGAAATTGCAGGAGGTTTCAGAAAGTAGATGAGTTAGGAAGACCTTTTTAGACGTATTATTTAAAGGGGGGAAATTGTTCATGACTTAAAATATAAGGCCAAATTGTATTCTTGGTTGTGTACATGCAGCTTCTATTGACCTCAGTGGGGGTAGTGTTTACATATAATCAAGGACAGAATGTAATCCACAGTAACAAATCAAACACCATTGTGCAGATGGCAAAGATTAGGCGAATGGTAGGCTTATGCACCATTTATGTCTCACGTAAGCCCTTTTTGAGGCATTTTTAAGTTGGACACAAGTGTTGCATAGGTTTTGTGATGTCTGTCTCTGGAGGGGTGAATTTTATCCTCCGTACATTGTATAATAGGTATGGTATGGTATGTCTTATAAATGACGCTATACACTGAAACTGGAAAGGTTTTAATAAATGTTTAAACATGCCATAATTTCCCTTTTATATTTTGTTGTTAGTTTGTTGATATGAGGAACTGGCACATGGACACAGCTGACTATAACATTGATGTCCCTGTAACCTTCAATCCAGGCAGCAATAGTGTAGTTGCTGATGTTCAAGAGTTGCCTACCTCTGTGCACAGTTTGTACTGGGTGGCACCAAAACCCTACTTGGGAGAGAAGGTAAATGACACTTAACTAATCTGTTGTGATAATATTTGTTCTGTTTTTTCCAAGATCATTGGTAGAATCCACTCTATCTTTCTAAGAGATGTTTGTTTTCTTCCCCATGGATTCCTAACCCTCCTCTGACCTTCCTGAAATCACAGCTCTTGGCTTTTGATGACAGCATTGGAAATACAGTCAGTTATAATGCTGGATTAATCATCCTCGTGGATGTTGGGGGAGATGTTTACATGAACTCTTTGGTCGACTCTGTTGCTGGCCTGGCTAGTTTTTGAGAGCTGGTATTTCTAAGGCAATTTCTGAACCACAGCCTCATGTCTTGCTTCTGTCCCGTGGTACCTTTTAAGACTCATTGAACATCTTTGGGGAGATGTTTAAAAGCATAAAGGATGGTTAATTGTTCAACTGCTGTTGAAAACTTCCCCCTTTATTATTGATAGCGTGCTGTTTAGGCTGATTTAAGAAAGGAGTGAACAGTTCCAGGTGGTGTGAATATTAAATCAATGTATTGTTATTTGTGTGATGTAATAACTTGCATTGTAGGTCTGTGTGAAAGTATTACCATGTGTCCTACTTAGTAACTGTGTGCCTATTAATTAATTGCAACAGGTGAAAGCATCATATGAGGAGAACCATCTGTTCTTTTAACCATCAGCTGCTTTGAGCTCCTTTCTTTTCTTTGTACTTCCTAAGGGAAGCAGCAGCTTCATGTCTACTAAACTTGTCATTCCACTGTGGGGATCTGTATCCTGTTGACCAGTTTACACATTGCTGCTGGTTGTTTGTAGCTTCAGTATCATATAACTCTGTCCAGCTGCCGTCCCAGATATGTTTATAATGGTAGCTGGCTATAGCGCATGTAGGTTCAAAACTCTGATTGTCAGATGCAATGTGGAATCCATCCACCCCATCACATGTGGGAAGTCACTAGGACAGACATTTGTCATACTCAAGGAGGGTGCAATTCACTATTCAAGTCCCACATGGGCCCCATTTTGAGGATTTAAGTACTGCATAGACCTCATGCTGGCCCACTGCAAACTGTTGAATGTCACCACTGGTGATAAATAGCAGATCTGATTAGGGTACTTTTTATTAATTCTATGAGGTTCTATTTATATTAATTACAGCTTTTGAAAAAAGAGAAGGAAGAGAAGAAATATACTATACTAAATGTTAACATTGAAACTGAACAAGAGTCCATGCCTCTCTGAAGTGAATGCCATGGTTTTTTAATATCATGGAAGTGTATTTTTATTTTCACTTACCCCGAAGTCAGAACTTCCTGGAGGTACGTCTTCTCCTAAAAGATAATCTTTGGAGAAAGACCAAGCATGGAAAATAGCCTGAAAAGTGAATGTTTTGGAAAGTTGTGGAATTGTAAAATTAGAGTGTTACAATGCAACTTCTTTTGTCACCTTATCTATAGTAACCACGGCCAGTGCCTACTAAAATATATATTTACACATGAAGGAAGGCAAACTACAGATCAAAAAGTAACTATTTTATTTATAGTGGATGTGTATGTAGCATGCATAGTTTGATATTGTGA
This sequence comes from Dermatemys mawii, assembly GCA_007922305.1. Taxonomy (NCBI): domain Eukaryota; kingdom Metazoa; phylum Chordata; order Testudines; family Dermatemydidae; genus Dermatemys; species Dermatemys mawii. Next base: position 54,011,072 of record ML677334.1, read on the forward strand.
TGTGCAGAATAAAAAGTGTGTTTACTCAAGAGATACTAAAACTGATGAAGCAGTTCTGCTTTATCTTGCATGTCTTGTCAAAAACAAACAATGATGTGATTAGACAATGTGACGTGCAATGGGAATTGACTGATAAAATGTTGTTGCTAGCTCCATTTGAAAAAAAAAACTGACTGCAATTTAGCAACAGCGCTACTCTGGCCTTTCAGCCAAAAAAGTTTGTTTTACTAATTACTCACCTCCAGAGACAAGGGTTGAAGTTTGACTTGTGTAACAACTAAACTGGATTTATTAGTCAACGTCTAGCTTTAGTGAGCTTCCATCAATTCTTGCAAATTCCTTCCTGCTGAAGAGCAACCCAAAATCAATGAGGTGTTTGATTCCAAAAGTTTTGCACCGAGCAGAGCTTAATAGAAAAGGCAGTAAAACACCTGTTTTACAATCTGGACAAAATTCTTCTCTGAAATCTGTACAGTTGGTCTTGATTATATTGCTGTCCTCTTTTTACATACATTAACATCAGTAGGAGCTCTGTCTGCATAAGCTGAGCTGGGATTTCCTAATGAGATGTGATGTTTATAAGAGTAGGGTGGGATGGCCTGAGAAAACCACCACTAAGGGCTGGTCTTCACTAGGGCTGGGGATCGGCTGTAGATACGCAACTTCAGCTACGTTAATAACGTAGCTGAAGTCGGCGTCTCTACAGTGCGCTCCCCCGTCGACTCCAGCTTACGCCTTTTGGCAAGCTGGAGTTCCGGAGTCGACGGGCAGCGCTGGCGATCGATTTATTGCGTCCTGACGAGACGTGATAAATCGATCGCCAAAAGACCGATTGCTACCGTGCGTAGTGAAGACAAGCCCTAAATGTGCTCAAACTGGCCTCTCCTTGCCCACCTTTCCCTCTGTGCATATGGTTGTCTGTTGCCTTTTCAGTTTCATTGTCAGCTTTACTGCTGCTGCTATTGATAAAACTCTCTGAAGATCCTGAGGAAGAAATGTATGCAAGCCCATCCCTCTCCGCCCCCAAGAGCATTGTATGAGAGTGAAAAAAATCTCTAAACTTTTTCAGTTATTGTTATCTCAGTGGTTACTTACAACAATGGTAGAACCAAAATCCTCAGATGGAAATATGATTTTCCAGTTGATAATGATTTTTTTAACAAGAGTCATATAAACTGGCTATCTGAATAAGAGACTCCAAAGTGGTGGTGGTGATTGTTCCATTCATTGCAGTTTTTGTTTTCAAGCAATATATATTTGCACATTTAGAATAGAGGAGCAAAGAGAAAGTATGCTATTTACAATGTGTGGCGGGGTGGGAGGAAGAACAAACACAAAATGATTCTAGTATTTAGCAAAACTGAAGTAAACTCTTTATCATCTTGAACATTTTGTCATAGCTTTCTTCGTATGGTGGCTACCTAAGTTACCTAGTGAAATCTTTTGGCTTACCCAGTGAAGGCATGGTTCTTCTAGATAAAAGACCTGATGTACAGCTAACAGTAAGTATTATATTGTTGCTTTTTGAAATCAGGGAAATACTTTGTTTCACATTTAATTTTTTTCAAGAAATGTTAACACTGCTATTTTTTCAGTTATCTAAAATGTACTATTGGAAAAGATTGCTCTTTAGTAAAGCATTCTAAAAATGTATACTACAGTTCTGCTGGATTTCTACAAGTGTTCTTATTCATTCTCGTATCTATCTGTTTTGCTAAGGTAACTTCTTATTACACATATCTGATTGGAGTGCAACGAAAAGATAAAATGGAATTTTCCCCTTAAAATATACCTGTTAATAAGATAAATCATAGTCTTGCATATTTGTTACCAAGAAGGTCTTGATCTTTGGAATGACTTCTATGTGTGCTTTAATTTACATGGGGGATTAATCCAAGTAATTTCACTGGGACTTTTCATCTGTGTACAGTTAAGCATCAGCGTTAGATTTTGCTGAATGGGGTAGAAATATACTTCAGGTCAACCAGATTTGAATTTAACTAGCTACGGGCCAAAGTTAGATCCTTAAGTTTGTCATTTAAATCCCTGTTTCTGAACCTGGCACAAAACTAGGACGGCAGCTTTTGTTCTGGTTCAAATGCAGCTGAAGTCTTAAGAGGGGCTGTTCTCATGAGATTTCCTTGGTATCAAATCCAAACCCAAAGCGTACCTTAAACTTGATGGGAATCTGAATTCAGTTTCTTCAACCCATCTTTAATTTTAATCAAGCCTTCTACTGTGCTGGCTCAGAAGTACGTTGCATAGGGCATTGTAATGATATCTGATCTGAATCTCTCACTGCATCAGGATTGAAGGTCAGAATTTTTTCCGGGTCATATTTTGTTTTTACTTCCCTCCCGATCCTCCCCCTAAAGTGCATCTTTTTGTTGTCACAGTGAATACCATTAAAGTATTGTAACTTAAGCTGTATCTGCTGAATGACAGAATTACTGTGCTTCAGCAACTTATACTGTATGTCAATACTGTAATATTATAAGTATTCAAATTTCAGCATGAAAGCATTATTCTTACACAGGGTCAGCAAATGAAAATAGTTTATGTGGATCCTAACAACCCATTGCCTGACCGACAGTATTACGGCCGTTTGCAGCTAGTTGAGGTAAGAAATATAAATGGAACAGTTTAAGATTTCATTGCATAGGTTCTAGCAGCTTTGCTCTTGAGGTGTATCCCAGAATTAAGTTCCAAAGTACTTCTTTTCTGACCCTCATTATATAAAATTAGGCTTTCTTTATCTATGCCTTACCCAATTATTTTACTTAAAAACATGCAAAAACCACTAACCAATAATTTTCACTATACAGGGGTTCACATGCTAAGACGGCCTACTCATTAGCTTTTGCATTTTTCAAAATTAATAATAACTTCTCAAGGTCTGCTTATCTTTATGCTTCATTAATGGGATACGCTTGCAACAGCAAAACCTCATACTTTTTTATTATGAGGAAGAAACTACAGAACGTCAAGGTTAGCTTGTCCATTCTCTCCCACTCTCATGACTTTGTGAAAATATATATCTATTTCCTGTTAGTAGGGCTGCATTTGCAGCTAATGCTCTTCTATCTGTCTGCCTACGCCAAGGCCGAATTCACCTGGCTCTAGTTTTGTTTCCAAATTATGGTGGCTGAAATGGCTGTGAGTTATGCTGAATCTATACACAAGACGGCTGTGAGTCATGTCAAGTCCAGGCCTCTGGTTACACAGGTCTGGTCCTGCAGAGTCTCACTCTACTTCAACAACTCTCTGGGGTGCCATTTCCTTCTGCTGCTGGCTTTCAGGCACCAAAAACATCTCCTGTTCCTTGGATCACTACTTGACATTCCCCAACCACCAAAAATGCTTAATTAGCATCTTTCTTCCTGGAGAAGACGTCCAATGCTCTTTTTCCACTGCTCTCCAGCTGACTTCCAGACTTCCCTCCCAGGCCTTCCATAGTCAATTGAGGCTGATACATAGTCTCAGTTGTCTGGTTAGCATATGTGTATATGGATTTCTTATGTCCCTTCTCGATGTTCCCCTATTCCTTTTCCAACTCTTCATTTCTTTAACGTACCTGCTACCCACTTTCCTGCTATCCACTTTTCTTACGTCTATTTCACCCTCTCTTCCCTGAGTCTGCAGGAAGTGGTGCTAGGTGATTGTTTCCTGTAACCATCCTCTCTTTTTGTTGCAATGTCCGTTTCCACCAAGTTAATGGAGGTTAACTCACTCCAAGGCCATATTTACTTTATATCATTAATGTACAGGGAAACTTCAGACATGCGAGCAACAATAACCTGGTATCTAGAGAAGAACTGATGATGGTCCTGTCTAGACTAGATGGCTTACACATCAGAGGTCTTTACTACACGGAGACTCAGAGATTAACCCTGGGTGAGGTTGGGCTGGAAGAAGCCACAAGCGCAGGAAGTGGAAGCATTGCATATAATGTAGAGACATGCTCCTGCCCCCATGGTTATGTGGGTGACTCATGTCAGGTAGGAAATTTTCTTTGCCTCTCCATTGTATCATTCTTGATATATTGCTCACAACTGTATTGATTTAGTTAGAGAAAAAAGGCTAATTGTTAGCAGTGATGGTTAATTTTAAACACTTGATAGATAAGTTTATGTACAATTTTGATAGCTAAGGCCCAGATCCTCAGAGGTATTTAGGCACCTAGCTCCATTTGAGGATGTGGGCTTAAAATCCTTCCACTGTGTGAAAGGCAATCTAAAGAGGAACAGGTGAATTAGATACCTTCTGTGGAATTTGTGCTCCTTTTAGCTGCGACTCTGCATGTATAAAGTGCGTGTGTTATATGAATAATATTTTCTGTCATGTATAGTGCAAGACCAAAGAAGATTAATCAAATTTGCTTGTCCAAGAGAAGGTCAAGAGTTGACTTGATCATGGTCTATAAGTACATACATGGGGGGAAGATTTCTGATAATAGTGGATTCCTTAATTCAGCAGACAAAGGCATAATGAGATACAGTGGCTAGAAGCTGAAGTAAGACAAATTCACACTAGAAATTATTTGTACATTTTGAACAGTGAAGAAAATTGTCCATTGGAACTCACCTAAGATTCTCCATCACTTGAGATTTTTACATCAAGACTGGATGTCTTTCCAAGAGATATACTATAAAAGATATCTCAATTTATGGTCTTAATGCAGAAATTACCAGGTTAAATTCTAGGGCTTGTATTAGGTAGGATATCATACTAGATAATCATATTTATCCCTTTTGGCCTTAAAATCTGTGACTCTATCTAAGTGGACTATATTGTACAGTAACAGCAGAGTAGAAGCTTTAAACTTCAAACTTGACTGGAGACTGGAGAACTGGGTCCCATTTTTGGTAATGATAATAAGCTGAATACCCAGACCTTTGGGAACAGAGTGAAATATGGAAGAGAGAAACAAAGAACAGATTGCACAGAATGTGTAGAATTAGTTACTTGCTTGGGTCTTGCAAAAATGCTTAAGAGTTAAAGTAGCAGTTACTACACCTGTAAACAATGCATCTTAAAATGAGAATGAAAGAGTAGTGAATGGAGCAGAACAGCCAATGAGAGACTGATTGAACAAGCTGCGCTTATTATTGTTCTGGGTCTTTCATTTTTGTCACCTGGCCACAGTAATAGTGCATTGTTTGCTGAATATCAGTTTGAAAATATTTTCAGAAATTATTTTTCATACAGTCAGTGCCCTGTGCTACACATGAAATCCAACTGATTTCATGTGTAGCACAGGGCACTGGGTTAAAGGCACTAAAAGGCACTGGGTCTTGCATTTAAGGCATGTTAAAGGCACTGGGGCTTGCATTTAATACAGACTGAAATTCTCCCACTGCCACCCCACCACTTGCAGTGTGCCGTCTTTATATACTATTCGTTTTTCCTCCCCTGCACTGAGGCAAATACATAGCCCAAAGGAAGCAGTCAAACCACAGACTTAATGTAGCTCATGAGCCCTTCCCGTTTTTGCAGTATTACTCAATCTATGATTTACTGTTCTAATCATCTAGCTCTGTCTGACTATGTTAGGTGCGGAGAAGGTGATGCCTGCCACACCTTATGTTAGATATACATTCACTTACAGGAGTTACAGCATGGTCGTTTAACCTCAGGAACTGTATTTGTGCTGTACAGCCTGACTCACATATAAAGTTTAAAGGTGGGGCCCATCACAGCATACAGCCTCACTTATCTGAGTCAGAAGCTGAACAATAACGCGGAGTATAAGAAGGTTTGAGTAGTGAAAGAATGCTGTATGTGAACAGCCAAGCTAAGAGCTAAGCAGAATGACGGCCGAAATACAGAGGCTGAAGGCCATAGTGTGGCTAGTTGTCCTAATAATAGCTCTGGGGCGTTGCTTGGGACAAGATGTACAGCAAAGGGTAGCATTTCCTCACCTGCAGGGCAGAGGTCAGCAGCAACAAATACATTTGGATTTTAAACCAAAAGAGGTAACTCTTTCTTCCTCTGTCTGTCTGTCTGTCTGTCTTGAAATTCAAACAATAAGAATGCAAATCTCCTAGCCTTGAATTACTTTATTATCAGTAGTGCACGGATGATCTTTTCTGTAGATTGTTTACCACTATTCACAAACAGCCAGAGTGTCTAACAACGTCTATGTAATTTTGAGTGCTTAAGAGCTTTTTGTTCTTATGAGGTGAATATTGCAAAATGAAGCTCCAGTGACAATTGTCCTCAAATCAGAGTGCTTCAGTATTCCAGTGTGTATGTTAGTATTGTTACAAATTTTAAATGTAAAGAGTAAAAATTGAAAGAGCAAAGAGCAGCATAAATTTGTTCAAATGCAATAAAGTAGGTATATTCATTTTTGCTTTGCCTGTAAGGTACTTGTGATAAATAATCCGTGTGAAGCTATATTTCTATTGGTTGAGCTATTTCAAATATTGAGGTGGCTAGTCTCCTCAGAAGACGGGAATATTGATTGCTGATTGGCTATAATGTAGGTTAAACGTGTAAATCCAGGGAGAATAGGTCCCTGCATTTATTCAAATGTGTCAGAAAAAAGTCAGAGTAGGGCAAATTTATGGGTTCAGCCCTTGCCCCCAGTGAAGTCAATATTAAACTCATACTGATTTAAATGGTGCAGGATCAGGCCTTATTTACATTTAATTACATTAATCCCACATACCACTGAAAGCGAAGGTGGAATTTCCAGCAGATTACAGGTGAACTCTCATTGTTTAAACATCAACAACTTTCATTGCAGTATTCTGTTAAAATCCTTGTGCCGTTGCGGGGCTGAGGTTTTTCTCTGCCAAATGTATGTTTAATAAATTCCTAATTCTCATTCAGAATCTTTCATAAATACTCATGCCTAAAGCAACTAGACTACAGTGTATGGCTTGATCCTGCCAACCCTTACTCCTGTGAGTAGTCCCATGGAGCTCAGTGGCACGACTCGTCTGAGCAAGAATTTGCAGGATTTATAGTTCACATGCCACTTATTTTATTAAACATGTTTTAGGCCAGATTCTGCCCTGTAGGCACAGGCCTGAAATGGACTGTGCAGAGCTGCTGGAGGCATTTTGGAAAGCACAGTGTGCCCCAGGTATCACAGTCCCCTACTACCTCTTAGAAGGATGTAGCATGTGATCTCCTGTACAGCCAACCAGTTCAGCTCCCAGTGAGGTGGGGATGGGGGAGAAGGACCATGCCATGCCATTTCTGGGATGCCTAGTACTCCAGAAGGCCCCCACAGGGAGCAGTCAGAAGAACACAGGTACTGCACTTAAGACTGGTCCATGCATAAAAGAGACTCAAATAATGGGGAAAGCTCTTTTCACCCTCCCTGCTTCTGCTCCCATCTGAGTAATGATCAGTCTCAGCATATTAGTTAGCACCTAAAGTTTAGGATGACCAGATGTCCCGATTTTATAGGGACAGTCCCGATTTTTGGGTCTTTTTCTCATATAGGCTCCTATTATCCCCATCCTCTGTCCCGATTTTTCACACTTGCTGTCTGGTCACCCTAATAAAGTTATAGGCTAATACTGCTGAAAGTTGTCTCTTGCTTCCTTTTCATTATCTTTCTCCAGTTCAGCTCCTCTGTTTCCCTATTTAAAATCGACTGATTGAACTGACATATGATATAAATTCTGCTCACGTGCTTTCAGTGACTGAACATTCTTTTCATGTGTCACTAGTCCCTAGGACAAGCCTGTACTTCAAAATCAAACTGTTGCATATTTTGGAATCTTGTTTCACTCTGCCTAAACGTGGCTTCATATAGCTCCAGGTGGAATAATTTTGGAAATCGTGACGAGTTAATATAGAAGTTACCACAGTAGAAGTGTTTCTAAAGAATACACTGTAGTTACCTGGGTACTTAGATTTTATGTAACCTCTATAACATATGAAGCAGCTATAGGAAGCCCTTCCAGAACCTTCTGGTATAAATCGACATTAACATCTTCTGTGGCTACTGTTTAAAGGCTAAATTCTAGACCCCTTGCTTACCGCAGGAAGTGTCTTGCTCGGTGGTCTTCTGTGTGGGTCAGGATGATGGAATACCCCTGCCAGAGTAGGGAGCCCCAGTGCAGCTACTCAGGAAGGCCCTGATCCTGCAAATACTTATGCACATGGCTAATTTGAATACCACGAGTACTCCCATTTAAATCAGTGGCATAAAGGCAAGAAGATGCGTAAATGTTTGCAGGATCAGGTCCCAAGTGCTTTAACAGTTCATGGGCTAGAGTAATGGTATTGTCCTCTACTCTGATGTTCTCCCTCCCCCATGATTCCATGCTTGAGCCAGCAGATCTCTGTAAAAACAAACCCACTTGTCTGTTACCACACCCAACCCACAAAACCTATGTGATGCAATGCCCCTTTGAAAGCTCCATTATTTTTATAAAATTATTTGAAATGATTGGCCACCAGCTGATACACAGCTGGAGCCCCTTTCATCTGTGCCGATGCCACTTTATAAGCTAAAATTATTATTAAGCAAGTAACAATTTGCTCCAGAAAAAAGCCTATCAGGAAACATTTTCTCCTATAGTTTTCTGAGTGTGGCCAAGAGATTTTAAAATACTGACCTTTGTAGCCTGTGGAGGCTGTGGAATCCTTCCTCCCTCCACTTTTATTTACATTTTATTTATTTATTTATTTATGTATATTTTCCTTTATACTTCATAGGAATGTAGCCCTGGATTTTATCGTGAGAATAAAGGACTATTTACAGGACGCTGTGTATCCTGCAATTGCAATGGAAATTCAAATAGATGCCAGGATGGTTCTGGAATATGTATTGTAAGTAAAACATTAATATTGTTGAAACTAATGTAGAAAAGCAGAATATCCACTTCTTTGTTGAACTGTGGGATACCTAGCATTCCTTCCTTCATTATTGCCACAAAATGATTCTTGTGTAACTAGTTCAATTCTTTGACTGAATTATGTTAGTAAAAAATTCAGGTATGTATGCATTTAGGTCCCAATCGTACAAACACTTTGCACAGGTCAGCAGATTCATTCAGTCTTCATTCCACATTTCTCCTGTATCTCTTCCCACAACTCCGGTTGTCCCATGCTACCCCAGTTCCCCTCAATTAAACACATGGGTAAGTGTTTGCAGGATCAGGGCCTTAGTTATTCTATAGAGTTCAATCCAGCAAACTTTTACTCTCATGGATAGTCTGTAGCACTGTGCACATAGGGGTTTGCAGGAGCCGACTCCATAGTCAAATAAATCTTGAAAAATCAAGACACCATTTGCTTGCTCACTTTGCAAAACAAATTTTAGATTACAATTACACGGATAATATGTACGGGAGAAGACAGGATTGGGTAGGAGGAGAGAAGTTAGATAACTTACAAATCTGCAATTGGACTGTAGGTACACTGGGGTGAATTCTGCTCCTAGACAACCATTTTAAGACTGGAGTAACCCCACCGAAGTCAAGGAACCCCAGTGGTTGTATGAGCATGAAATTTGGCCAACTGCGTTTTTCTAGTATTTAGTTTATACTCTTGACAGTTAAATAACACCTTAGTTTTTATTGTTTATTCTGAAAAATTCCAACTTGACAATGTTTGCTAATTCTTAACTGCAGCCCTCTTATGTAAACAAACACCTTGCCAAATTGTCTTTCATGATTTATTTTTCCCTGTTTATTTTTTGTAAGTTATTAATTCTTTCTGCCTGCAGCACATTCCTTTGCAACATGCAGTACCCTTTGACTTTGTTTCAACAAATCCTTTTGGTTAAATGTTAGTTACGAGACTGTTCAGCATGTTCCAGGGAATGACTCACAATGCGCTTCACTGGGAGACAGGACAGGTCATGACAGGAAAGCACTGCAGTAGAAAAATAGAGATGAGGATGATTAGATCAGTTCAAGATAAGACTGAAAAGTGTAAACTTCACTTTTTTTGCCTAAAGTATGTCATTTAGATGCAAACTCAATTAACTTCTGAATAAGTTGAGATAAAACATCCCCTGCCCTAGAGACAAACTATAAGATGAGCAAAGTCATGCAGGAAAATTTGGTGCAGAGGTCACTCACAAAGAACCTGATCCAAAGCCCATTGTAATTGATAGAAGTCTGTCAATTGATTTCAGTGGGCTTTAGATCAAGCCCAAAATTGCCAACTTCAGACACCATTGGGTGGGGTTTGTAGGGGGAGCTGAGGGCAGACATCAAAACATTTGTGTATTCTCTATTGAGTTCCTTGAACTCTTCTTCTACCAACAGCCCAGTTTCCTCAGAAGCTATCTTCCAAAGCCTGCCCATTCTTCCCACTCATGGGGGTAAATTGTAGGGGAATCTGTGAGTTAATGCTGAGAGGGTTTCTGATATCTTCCTCTGGGACTTTTCTCTTCAGTTTTAAAGGATGCTGCTGCAAAGAGTAGCTGTCACTCCAGTCATGTATCCCCTCTACCTGGCCATGCCCCCTTAAATTTTGAGAGATGGGGGATGATGAGAACATTGCTGCCTTGGCTTCCCTCCATGATGCTTTAGGGCCATTGGAATAGGATTTTGTTCCTTTCATCTCCTAGAGACAGGCTGCCCAGGGGATGATATGGCCCATTAAATGTGATCCAGGTATGAGATCTATAAAAGGCTCCCCATGCCACAAGAAAGCTTTTTTTCCTCCATTTCTGTAGACTTCTCCTTGCTTCTGCAGTGCAGGGTGTGTCTAGCTTGGTTGAGGTGGAGGAGTCAGAAGGTGGGATATTTCCCAGGGAATGCCTTACTGCTAAAAGATGAACTAGCAGTTGGCTGAGCCCTCAAGGGTTAACTCTCACGCTCTACAAGGGAGCAGGAATGGAGGGAGGGGAGACAGCATGGCAGACAGAGACCCACACCGTATGTGTGTGAGAGAGATGTGCATTTCCCCTTTAAGTACGCTGACCCGACTCTTAAGTACACTGCCTTGTTAACTAGATCAGCTTGCTGAGAATGCAGCTGCTGCCAGGAGGCTCCCTCTATCCTGAGCCCTGTCGTGTGCTCCCCCTACTCTATGGAAGATGGAGTAAGCAGAGTGCGAGAGCAGGGCGGGAGGGGAACACTTCCCGCTCTCTATCCTGATCCCTGTCATGTGCTCCCCCTACTCTATGGAAGATGGAGTAAACGGGGTGCAAGAGCAGGGGGAGGGGGACACTTCCCCCCCCCACACACAGCAAGCGGGAGTCTCGGGGAGCAGCTCCAAGGCAGAGGGCAGGAGCAGCACATGGCAGTGGGGGGAGGGACAGCTGAACTGCCGGCAATTGATAGCCTGCTGGGCAGCTGCTGCACAGGGAACTTAGGGGAGCGGGGAGCTGATAGCGGGGAAGCTATGACAGTGGGGCTGCTGGTCCACCCTGGTTCCAAGCGCCCACCAGCCAGCTGCAACAGGCTGTTCTTCCTGCAAGCAGTGGACAAAGCAGGCAGCTGCCAAACAGCATTAGAAGGGAGCATTGCACGACTTTAAATGAGCATGTTCCCTAGTTGATCAGCAATGTAACAATGAAACAATGTTAACCAAAATGACTTTAAGTGAGGAGTTACTGTATTGGCGTTATTGGTAATTTCCTGGATTTCTATGGCTGCTAGAAAATGAGTTTGAACAAAATTCAGCTAAAAATTAATAATTATTTTGTGTATAAGAATTTTAGTTGAAGCAAAAAGCAATGTCCCGCCTGCCCACCAAATACACACATGACTCATTGACACTAATGGGAATAAGAACTCTCTAAAATGAGGTTTTATTCTCTGGAGTCTTACCATGGAAAAGTTGGCTACGGCAGTTAAATTTGTTTCTCAACATTTATTATTAATTAAATGTTAATTCCACTTAGTAAATGAAATACAAATTACATGCATAATGGGAAAAGTGCATTAAATTAAAATTTTAACTGAATCTATTAAGCAGACTAATGTTAAAATTAATTTCCTGGGACTTAAGGAGGAGGTGTGGCTGAAATCAATTAAAAGTGTGTTTTTAAAAATTTCCCAGATTTTATAATATACATTAAAATGCAAAATTTAAAGTTGCATTCAGACCTAGTGAATTTTTAATGGATTCATTCAAAATATCAAGACAGATTACATGTAAGGGATAACTCTCATTAAGCAACTGCACTGCTGCTTTAAGTATCCTGTTAAATAAGTTTAATAGTATTTACTTATTCTGTTGTTCTTCAACTAGTAATGAAAAAAATGTGCTCTGTATAACTAGACAATGAGTAGAACAAATTTATTTCTGGAGCATAAGCCATTTTGCAATAAATGCATAACTATGAGTGAAAAAAATACACCCTCAGAGGTTTGGAACAGGTCAGCTATAATTTTCTAGTGATAATGATAATAAACCCTACAAAGTTAGGCCACAGTTAATTGTCTTGTTTGTTTTGTTTTTAAGGGCTGTCAACATAATACTGCTGGGGAAAAATGTGACCGCTGTAAAGAAGGTTATTTTGGTGATGCCAGTCAAGGTTCCTGTAGGGTGTGCCGTTGTCCTTACACAAACAGGTATTATACAATATTGTGTCAAATTAAAAAACGGTATGCGGGGTGGAAGCTATTTAGGGTAAGTAGGTAGAGACTGTGTTTTACTCTGTGCTTGAGGTCTCAATCTTGATTGGGTCATCTAGGTGCTAGTGCCATACGCACAATAACAACTAAGTGCTGTAACTTATTTCACTGTGTTTTTTTAATAAATTCAAGATTCTAACTGTAGCCCTGATCCTGCAATTGACTGCACAGGGGCTTCCCGCAGAACACTGGGCTAACCCCCCCTTACTTCGGTGGGGCTCTGCACAGGCACAATGGTGCACTCACATGGAGTGAATTGCAGGGGTGAGGTTGTTTTGTTTATGAGCTATTTGCAGCATCTGTCCCCATACATATCAATGTTTCCCAGGGCTTTCATGTATTCCGTTAACTGTTGAAAACACGCGTTTTCAATAGGGATTTCTCCTTTGCAATCCATGCTCTCTTTCTGTGCTAGTGAAGCCATATTTCTGAGACATGGCATGGAAATTATTTTTGCTGTCCCCTTTGGTGTCCAAACCAGAGAGGAGATAATTAGCTATGCAGGAACGAGCCTTTGTGTGAGTGCAGAGAGATTTAGTGTTTTGCAAAGCCCACACTCCGAAAAATAATTAAAACTTGTAAACAAGTAAGTGGATTTATGTTGGTCTGACTATATTTCAAAGATTCCACTAGCTTGACAGATGAAACATACATACAGGTGCAAACATATTCACCAGACTGCAGCTCAACAAACACTACTGAATGGTGAGAAACAATTATATTTGAATCTTAAGACGGTTACTAGATTTTTAAAGTCATTAGCAGTAAAATGGGCTATAAATACATGTTCTGAGCCACCCGTTTGTGGTGATTGCTCAGTGCTAAAATGTGAAAGTATATATGTCTTCAGGTAAAGAAAAAATAATCGCTCTGATAAAACCTAAGCGCTGCATTGCTAAGAGCATTTCACATTATTTGCCAGGTGCAGAAACAGAGGCTAGATAGCCTTAAGTAAAAGATTTTTCACTGGTAAGCAGTAGACAGGCTTTTCATATATCAGAGAATTCTCTGATGGATCTGTTCCTGACGGCATCGGCTTCTTCTGCAGGTGTTTGCCTGAGGTCAGCTGAATGTATTTTTATTCATCTTTCATTTTAAGAGTGCTAAGATAATTGAGGAAACCATGAAACCTGCATTCAGTTCATAAGTCCGTATTGATCTGATAGCTGCCATTCTCTGCACAGGGAATGTTCCACCTAGCATTGGTGGAGTCATCCACTTTTCCCTCAAAATAAGAGCAATATAAAGTTTTGGAAGAGTGGGTGGGAGAAGGAATATTTGATTCCAGTCTTTCATAGACCAGATTATTTTATCCAGGCGCTTATGGCCCAGGAGGTGAATGGTCAAAAGATGGAAGGAGCACTAGTAGACTGGCTCCATCGCACACACCTCATCCTACAGCCAAGCAATAGTAGTCCCTCTACAGTGGACCTTGAAGTTAGCTAGGTATATCAGGAAGAGTAGGCATGGTCCAACATGAGTTCTCCCCCTGTGTACTAGGGAGCTTAAGAGCTCCCTTTTGGGTTGAGCACCTCTCTACTACCTCAATGCAAAAAGGAAGATAGCATTAGGTACAATTCCTAACAAGTTCTTAGTTTTGTGGGTGCATTGGACATCTGCATAGCTGATTGGTTTGTTCTTCCTTAATACTCGTTTTAAACATTTCAGATGTAGAGGTAAATTTATAGCAAGAACTATTAATCCCCACTGACTTCTAAATTGTTGTTTTAAATTATTATTATTATAAATAAAAATGTCATTTATAGGAAAAGTGGATTTTACATGTGTGGGCTCTAAACTTTCAAGAACAACCATTAGCACAAGACCTTCTGATCATTTCCATGTGGCGAGAGGGAAGGACAGTATTTTATATTAGAACTGTTGAGCCTTCAATGAAATTACTATGTTTACACAGGAACTTTAGTACTTTGGGGGGATTTTTTCTTTCTTTTTTTCTTTCTTCTTTCATAGGAAAATCGTGCTATCCATGCTAAGAAATTAATATTGTGATTTTACTTTGAAATCCCTTGACTTGACTTTTACATTCATTACATTTAAATAATTTGTATGTGAGGTTGTTGAATTTCTATTTCATGTGAAATACGTTGATAATATTTATATACACCTAGGTGTATAATAAACATTGATGTTATCCCTTGAAATTCATTTAAAATAAGATGAAAGTCTATTAAGCATAAGTTCAAAAGAGCTGCACAATCAATGAAGAGCTGTTTTAGCACTTAACTGTTGGTTTTTGCTTAGTAAAATAATATCTGCATAGACCTGTTTTATTTAACAATCTTATTGTTAAGAAGATTTGTTGCATGTATTCCTTTCCACAATAAGCTATTTTATTCTATCTAGAATGGCAAGAGTGTATTTAAAATAGCCAAGAAGTGAATTTAGTGGAAGAATTTGAAGCATCAATGGATAATTTGCTGTAATTTGTCTTGTGGTTGTTAAACGATATCATTGGTTATTTATACCACCAAATTACCCTTTATTCCTGAAAGTTATTTGGCCCCTGTTCTAAGTAATCTGAGACTCTTGATTATGCTTTCATGAAAATAATTTTTTTTTATCTTCTCACAGTTTTGCTACTGGCTGTGTGGCAAATGGTGAAGAAGTTCAGTGTTTCTGCAAAGAAGGCTACACTGGAGTACATTGTGAAAGGTAAGTGATTTGTCTCTTAAAGCCTTTTCAAATGGACAGTGAAAAGAGTCTCTCTCCACACATGCATATTTATTTACCTAATGTAGTTATCAGAATAATTACCTAGGCATGTTGCTGCAGATTACTGTGTATGCATGTATATATTATGTGTGTAATATGCATGCATGTAAAATTAGGTAGCTGTATAGACATAAATATCTGTCAGAAGAATGTATGAATGGCCATGCTAGATCAGATCAATGGGTCCATCTCGCTCTGTATCTTGTCAAGTGATCCATCCTCTGCCATCTGTTCCCAGCTTCTGGTGAAGAGGATACGGCCACTCACATTGTCGTGTTGCATCCCTGCCCATCCTGGCAAATAGCCATTGATGGACCTATCCTCCATGAACCAACTAGTTCTTTTTTAAACCTTGTAGTTTTGGTCTTCACAACATACCCTGGCAAAGAGTGCCACAGGTTGATTATGTGCTGTGTGAAGAAATACTTTCTTTTGTTTTTTTAAACCTGCTGCCTGTTAATTTCATTGAGTGATCCCTAGTTCTTGTGTTATATGAAGGAGTAAATAGTATTTCCTTATTCACTTTCTCCACACCCATCAAGATTTAATAGACTTTTATCAGATCCCCCATTAGTCATCTCTTTTCCAAGCTGTAAAATCCCAGTCTTTTAAATCTCTCCTCGTATGGAAGCTGTTCTATGCCCTAATCTTGTCTGTGTACATAGTGCTCTGGGTACTATACTAATTGCACAGCTGGGAGTAACTTATTGTACACAATTCAGAGAACAGAAATAAAGAATAATTTGTCATTAGCATATGTAGCTGGTATATACTGATTTTTATCAAAAGGAGCAGTCAACCACTTTGAATAGTCTTATTGTGTGTGCCATTCTTTGTAATAACAATAATAGCCCCACTTATTTTGTTCTGTTTCCAGTTGAAAAACATTTCCCCTTTTCTTCTTATGCATTAGTTTGTTTACTTCACTTTTCATCTTCAGTGATTTTGGAGGAATGTGCGCCCTTCTCTTAATAGTGTTTTTAACTCGATAGTGATCATGTTACATCTACATATTGCCCTTCATCCTAAATGAGCCCAGTGTGCCTTACTGTAAACACTTCTGGGTTAAAACACTGCAGTAGTTTAGTAGCACAAACTACACATCAATTTAAAATAGGCAGTGAAGAATAGTCTTATTCAGTTTGAAGTGCTGGTGGAACTTAAGTTTGCAAAATGTAATTGTCTGAGTTAGACTCTTACCAGCACACACAGACTAGCATCTCATCTCTTACAAATGGTGCCAAAGAATCTTTAATTACAAGTAGCCAAGAAATTGTGATGTCTCAACTGAAAGACAGCATCTCCAGCTGCACAGTGTCTCTTAACAGCTTGCTGTAGCCTTGGTTCAGTGCTGAATCAGAAGGAAGGGTACTCCTTTGTGAATCATTGGCACCATGTCCTTTAGCTCCTACTTGCAGGTTTCTTGTTCAGCGTGATTCTGTTTGGCACATGAGATCTGACAGGCTCACAATACCAGCCAACATGATTTGCAGGCATAGCTCCCCAAAAATGTTATATACTTTTATAATTTTATATATAAAATTTTATACTTTTATGTATATAAGGAAGGCTAAGTTTTTATTAAATGAAAATATATCTTGGAAAAGAGATGGAAGCAATTTCAAGTATTTAATAGCATATCTATATTTCTTTTATCTAGCTGTGCTCCTGGATATTTTGGGAATCCACTAAAATATGGAGGTTACTGTCAGAAGTGTAATTGTAATAATAATGGTCAGCTGGTTAGCTGTGATCGTCTTACTGGAGGTATGTGTGGTAGACAGACAAAGTGTTTAATACTGATTTCTGTCTTTTAATGAAAAAATGGAAGAGTTTTGATTCAACTTAATGTAAGGGATAACCTATGAGGAATATAGTTCACTTAATTTCAGTTAAGTTTTGGATTCTTAATGCTATTGATGATCTATTTCTCCATCCCACACCAAATGGATGGTTGAGTACATTATTGAACCTCTTTTGCCAGCCTCAAAGCCATATTTTGCCACGCTGTATATAAGCTTATGAAGATTATGTCATGGAGCAGTTCTAATTTGCCTTCATTAAATGTACAAGGGACAGAATAGTTGTAACTTCAGAGTGTACATGCCGTGAGTAAGTGCTGTTTTATGTCATACATGAGGCAAATTGTGCCCTGAGATACACAAACATAACTTCCCCTTCCCCTTAGAGGAGCTGCTGGTGCAGGGCACTGATGTCTGGGAGCAGCAGCCCCACGTTCTGCTCTTTCCGCTGCTGTGGTTCCTGGGGGAGTCCTGTGGTTCCATGGAAACTGATTTCTATCGTTAGATATAAATTTGTATCTGCACAGGACTCTACCTTTGTAAATCTGGCTTTTGAGAGCCTACGTCTCAGTGAAGTTCCATGAGATTTAAACTTCAGCTGCCTAAGGACCTTGAAAATGGGACTCAGGGTATGTCTATACTACCTGCCGGATTGGCAGGTAGTGTTCGATGTATCGGGGATCGATTTATCAAATCTCATCTAGACATGATAAATCGATCCCAAATGCGCTCCCCATCGACTCTGGAACTCCAACTCCGCAAGAGGAGTAAGCAGAGTCAACGAGGGAGCCGCCATGGTTGACTCACCACTGTGAGGATGGCCAGGTAGGTCAAACTAAGATACTTCGACTTCAGCTACACGAATAGCGTAACTGAAGTTGCATATCTTAGTTCGAACTTCTCTGCTAGTGTAGCCCAAGCCTCAGAGTCCTAAATTGCTTAGGTGTTTTTGAACATTTTACCACATCTGTGTATGATGCTTGCTTTATCCATTACCATTGTGGAATAAAGGGTTTGATCTTATGCCTTCCAACCCTTCTTTAAGCTTATTTACTTCTATCCTTTGGGACACTGGTACTTGTTTATAGAAAGTAGGGCTTTGTTCTTGGAGAGGTCTTTGATTCTTCCTTATTTTCATTCCTCATTGACGTCTCTGATGTCAATGAACTCGCACTTCATTTCCTCCCAAAAACAACTTTTCCTTCTCACATTTTAGCTATGTTTCAAACCAGTCAACATCGGTGACTGCTGATTTTCCCACTCTGTGCTTCTCTCCAGTGTTGCTCGGATTATCTGAGTGGCTAAGATGACTGCTTTATCTATTGGTTTTGGTCTAAGACATTACAGAAACAGCTGGTAATCTGAGTTGCTGTTGGCATCGAGTAGAATTTTTTGTTAGCTAATACTGGTTTTCTATTTCATCATTACAGTAATACCACTTTATCAGGCTTATATTTTTGATGGCGCTAATCTGAAGAGCATTTATTCTTTTTCCAGCTCCCATTCCAAAGTACGAGTTTGCGAGGACAAGTTAATTCTTAGAGCAGTATTCAGTGAGTCAGTTTGTTTTCAGTTTCTCTCTGCCGTTATATTCTGATCAGCCATCTCTTTTTCCACATTAGCATTAAAATCCCCTATGATCAGCAGCAGAGCATATTTTGGCAGGTTGTTATGTGAGTGACATTCTGCACTTTGCTGTAAAACTCTTTAATTTCATTATTATTATTTTTTTGGCTGCTGTAGTTCGGCCAGTTGCATTATAAAAGTATAGCTGCCTTGTGATTTTACAGATCACTAAAGCGTCATGTCAGGAAAATGTTTAAACATACTTCTTTGCTGAACTGGGGCTTATAACGTAGTTCTAGTCTTAAAAGTGTCCGTGTAAAAATATCATCATCTTATACCACAGATCTTTTCCCTTGTGTGAGTAGATGCATAGATATTTGTCATATTTTCTGTTTCTGACAATTTTTTTGTCACATTTTAACCCATTAAGCATTGAAGAGCCAGCTTAGCTAAGAGATGGTGAACTGAATTCCCTTTCTGCCTGTGAATCATCATCAAAATGGTTTCCTGGATAACATCTGCAGGCATAATCAGCTATGCCTGTGCACACCATTGACTCTCAGATCCTAGGTTGAGTTTGCAGAGCTAATGATTAGATAAAATATATATATTTATTTTTGAAGTGTTAGCACATTTTTAATAGAAATTAGTGATGAAATGATGAACATGGAGCCCTACAGTGCCATTCTCACCAAGTTGCTTTTCTGCATAGACCCACAAAGGTCAGGTGAATTCTGTGGCTAAAAATCAGAATCAGAAGTGAATGATTTCTGTTTTACTCTTTTCCCAGCATTGAAAGCATACCAAGTTTAGAGGATCTTTATTCTGACAGTCTTAGTAAAGATCATTGAAAACTTCTCATTTTAAAGTATATGGTACGTCCAGATTCACCCTTCAGTAGCACAGGAATTTGCAAATTGCTGGGGGAATCATCCCCAAGGTATGGCAGTTGTGTGACAACTCCCCTTCTTCTGGGGTTCCACTGAAGAAGAGCAGCTTTAAATTCACTAGGGTGCTCCATAGAAGCCCCACCAGAGGGAGCTGACTCAGAATATCTCTTACCTTTCTGGCCATGTCCCTTTTCTCAACAGCACGGCCCACTCTGCCCACAAGCCCCGATATGGTTGAGACTGAAAGAGCCTTGTGCCACCACAACCCACACACACACTGCCAAACTTTCCATAACTGGGCATGCTGCACAATGCTCTAAACCGATTAAATGAATCTGGCTCTTCGGCTCCTATAATATGCAAATTATTTATCCTTGAAAAACAGATTTGCAGAGTCTGCCCCCACATTTTAATAGCCTAGAGTGAAAAGTTTACAATTATTTTTTTTATAAAGAAAAATGAATATAACAAAATCTTACTAACAATTTCTTGGTTACTGATTATATTTATCTGATTTCAGAATGCTTAAACCAAGATCCAAAAGATGTGGATCCCGATGAAGATTGTGATGGTAGGTAATAACGTTCATTCACTCTAGATTGCTGGCCTCAGGCTTAGTTGGTGGACTGGTGATTGTCATCTTTCAAACAAAGTGGAAAAGGCAATGATAATGACAATAATCATGAACCAGTTCAAACAAGAATCAGCCAAGCACTTAGAAATGGGAAAAAATGTTATAGCGTGAAAATGCCAGACAAGAAGAGAGTCCAATGGGCCTCCTTATTTCTGGATTTAGTCTCTTTCACTACTGTGAGCTTTGCTGTTGCATTTGTTATGTACGTAGTGCCCAGTGACAAAGTATCAAAGGACTTATATTACATTCACTGCCACTGAAATGTTCTCTGCACAAAATAGCAATGATTCTCATTGTTTTCCTTTGCTTGTGGTATTTCCCTTTCAGCTTGTGATAGCTGCGTAATTACTTTGCTGAAAGATTTGAGCACCATGGGTGACGAGCTTCGGCTGATTAAGTCTCAGCTGCAAAATGTCAACGCAAGCACCCACACACTGGGGCAGATGAGGCATTTGGAAACACGCACCAAGGAGTTAAAAGTAAGTGACCTTCTACAAAAAGTAGATTTCAGCTGATGTGTAGACTAGCATCTTAAAACTAGAATTTCATGTCAGTTTGTGTCGACATGGAGTGCAAGCAAACGTAGACAAAGTGCTGACACCACAAAACACTGTTGTTTTTCCTGGGTGTTACAGGGTGGGAGGGCTGCTCTGAGGTTCAGCTGGGGTTCTTAAAAATGTCAGTGGCCCCTGCCCCTCCTAGGCCATCCCCACTCATGTTGTGATCTATGCCATCCAGACCCTCCTACTATTTTCAGGCATTTTATATTCTGCACTGCCCACCCAGTGAATTTTCTTCAGTTGAGATCCCCTCATTGATGGTGGAGTACATTGGATTCAATGGACCTGCTGGTGTAAATTGGTCACCTGTTAAATTAATGAAGCGATCCTGAGCGTTATACGAGGTGAAGATCTGACCCGGTGTATTTTAACTTATTAGAAGAAATACAGTCCTTGTTTTTAAGTTCCATATGGTCTCTAGGTGGTAGATTTGGTTCAGTCGTATACAAGTTTTTTCTTTATTTTCAGATCTTGTTGAACAGTTACCGTTCAGCTCTTCTGAATCAGGGCTCAAAGGCAGATGAGACGGAGACAGACTTGATCAATCTTAATCAGGATGTAAATGCTCTGCAAGAAAAGGTGACTTACTAAAACAAAGTAAAAATAATTGTCTTTTTTTATAACAAAATATGAATTTGTCTGCTCTTTGCTATCTCTGACTGGCTGTTTTTCCCCTCTTGTTAGGCTGAAATGAATTACAGGAAAGCTGAGACATTATTTAATAATTTTGATCAGACTAATCAAAAAGGAAAAGATTTGGTTTCAAAAATACAAATTGTTATCATCAATATTCAGGGTAAGGGTGATTTCTACTGTTATGTGATGTTTTATTTTACAAAATCTTGTCGCCATACATACAATATTTTTAATTAACTTCTGAAATTTGAGAAGATTTCAGAAATCAACTTTATAAAATAAAAAGTTGGACACAATGAGCACACTTCAAACCTGGTGAAATTCTGCTAGCTTCAGTGGCATTACTGTTGATTAATTTCAATTTAATGCAATTAACCTAAAGTGTGTTTTGTCTCACTGAAAGTTCCTTAGTACACTTTAATCTACTCCCATTGCTAAGTGGGGAAGATCAAAGCATATTTCAGAACTTTTAGTGCACAGCAGCTGGGTGTACACAGACACTTAGTTCATGGCAGGCTAGTGTGAGGGTAGATTTACACTCCAGCTTGCCACAAACTAAGTGTCTGTATAGACATGCCCTCAGTAACAAAGGCAAGATTGGACTTCATGTGCTTAAAAAAAGAGCAGCTCTGGGATTTGTTTCCCTTGTGTAAATCTAAGTATTGTCTCTGTTTGAATATGATATTTCCTTTCTTCAGTGCTCGTGGAACAGATAACTGGCACCAGTGAAGGAGATAACACAGTGCCCGTGGGGGATGCTGCCAAGGAACTGGCTGAAGCAAATCAGATGATGAGAGAGATGCGAAAACGCAACTTTGTACAGCTGCAAACAGATGCAGAGAGAGAGAGAAGAGAAGCTCAACTCTGTAAGGGGGTCCTTCTTGAGCTCTGAATTTGTTATTCTGCTTAGTTTAAAATGCTCAAATCTTATGTCTGAAACATAAGAGATTACAAATGATGACGTTCAAGGAGTGATACAGAATTTCAGCATCCGATCCCACCTTTGCAGAGTATTTCAATCATCAGCTTTTGTTCAAGTGAACACAGTGATTCTGAAGGAGGTTAAGAATGTTTAATGTAATCATGAAAGAAGTTAAATTGAGGAAAAATCAAAAGAATGTCTTGATGTCTGCTTTCTAATGCATTGTGTGATCTCTAAATGAAGTTTCACCCTGGCCTTGTTTGATGGTAAAGCTGGATTAGATTAGATTAATGTTTTTTTAAAAAATCTAGTCTTTCCAAAAGTTCACCTTCACCATATTTAGCTGATTTGTCATGTTAAATTATCCATAGTATTCTGGATCCTGAAAGCAGCACATTTAACGCTGATGGGATGAGATGCCCATGACACACTGAAACTACATATGTTGAGGATATGCAGCATCTCACAAGCCTGGGCCATTTAATCCTAAAGGCAGAACCCCGCAGAGTAAAGTTAATTTTGTTTTGCTTCTGTGAATCTTTTTCAATTCTAACCTTGCAGTGCTGGAGCATATTAGGAATGAGCTGCAAAAGCACCAGCAGGAAAACCATGGACTTGTTAAAACTATAAGAGATTCGTTAAACGAATATGAATCCAAACTCAGTGACCTTCGTGAAGCTCTGAATGAAGCAACTGGCCAAACGAAGCAGGCTGAAAACTTAAACAAAGATAATGGAGTGCTCTTGGAAGACATTAAGGTAATAGCACTTTAAAAACAACTGGACTTATTAGATG
This sequence comes from Dermatemys mawii, assembly GCA_007922305.1. NCBI lineage: Eukaryota > Metazoa > Chordata > Testudines > Dermatemydidae > Dermatemys > Dermatemys mawii. Next base: position 54,034,173 of record ML677334.1, read on the forward strand.
GGAATACATATTTCTATCTTACTCTTGACCTTCTTGTAAAGCCAAATTCTATTCATTCTAAGCTTGATTCCCATTTGCACAAATGCCTCTTTCCACCTCTCTGGCAGTGCAAAGAGGTCTCAAAATGGGTGTAACAACTGTCCTACTTAAAGACCTCTTCCCACTTAAAGGCCCCTTCATACAACCAAAGTGGTGTAGAGGGGATTTAGTATAAATGAGAATCTGAATACTCTCTGCTCTGAGTATTTCCATCTTCAGCGATAATTATTGATTTTGTCTTCTATGAGCGTAGTAAACTGAGCACAGGACAAAGAATCAGGAGCTCTACGCTCAGTTTCTGATCCTACCACTGTCTTGTTATATGGTTCTTAGCTTGTCTCTTAGCCTCTGTTGCCCTGTAAAATGGGAATAATAATGCTTATCTGCTGCTGTTAGCCTGCTTTGAGATCTGTGGATGAAAATCACTAAATAATGCTAATTATTAATTATTGATAAATAAGTGCTGCCTCCTGTCATGCCTGTTCAGAAATGCTGCAGCACTGTTTGTGATGATGCCTAACACAGCAAAAATTAAGTTAGACTTTTCACATATTTAATAAGTCCCTAAACTCTTGTAGATGTTCTAATGAATAAACAGAACTGGTCAGACATGGAATTCATGCAAGGAACGTAAGCATACTGTAGCCTTTATTCTCTTAAACAAATAGTATTTCTGATTGAAAGGACACTGCATTGTTTTATCAAAGCTAAGTTTTCAGCTGTTTTGTTGACACTTCTTGGACAGTAGAATCGCTATTGTCAACTGTATATTACAATTGTTCAGTATATTTACATGTCAGTGTAGGGCATCACCTCTAACAATACAGCTGAAAATATTTACAGACTGTCTTAAATGGTGGATGTATCTACACAGATCATTAATCCATTTTTTCCTTTGATTCTGCCACCAGTTGAAATGTTTGTGCATTTGTAATAAGATTAAATTTGATATGATAGAGGGGAAGATGGGTTGATTGCAGTCCCTGGTATTGAGATGAATTGCACACACTTGGATACAAATACCATGTGCCTGTGATTATGATGCACATTGTCCTGCCACAACCCCAGGGCCATTATACTTACTGCTGTAGAGCTGTCCTAGACTCTTCTCCTCACTGATCCCTCCACTGAGCACGAGATGGTGGGACCAGGTATCTTCATTCATTCTCCCCTGATTGCTTTCCAGCGAGAGGAAGCTGGGGAGCCTTCCCTTTCCCTGACTGATAAGACCCAAATTGGGAGTCCAACTCTGCTGGAGATGGTTTCAGTCTTTCAGAAGCTTTGGGAAAAGGGGACCAGGTCGCTGTTGGGTTTCTTGTTTTTATATCTTCCAGGGTTGAGAGGAGAGAGGAGAGAGGCCCAGGATGTCAATGCTTTGAGGCAGTGTGAGGAGTTGATTAGGGCTTCTCTAGCTATGTCTATACACTTGGTATGCAAACAAAGTCCAGTTGGCTCCTTGCTCCGCTTGACAAACTGGGCTATGCTAATGTAAATTTCCCTAAATACCTGTGAATATCAGTAAGTCATTAGATCTCCAAAAGGCACCTAGATAACACAGCAATGAGAGCTCTGGAAATGCTGCTGCTAGCTGGATTGGCTTGATGATCGTTTGATTTCCCTCCCACCCCTAATAGCTGAACTGATCACATGCTTTCCAACCCTCCAATTTTCCTTAGAAACAAATTGAAGTGATGAATAAAAAACAGAACGATGTCTTGGATCATCTCAACTCTGCCCAATCTTCCTTGTCCCAGACTAACAGCATACTTGGATTGCTACAGAAGAACAAAGAGGTATAGTTAATCAAAATGTGTGACATTTTAAATTAAAAAAATACTGAGTAAAAACTTACATCATTCTAATTGAAGTAAAAATATAATGGGATAGATTATAATGCGATTGATTCCTATGAACTGCAGTGTGTGAAAAGGGATTGTCTTTTTTCCCTTGCTCTACTCAGCTATGCAAGGAAATGGGGGTTACTTCGCATGCAGGACTAAGGATGAAGTGCTGACTATCGGACACTTTGTAATGTGTGCAAATAAAAATAAGACTTCTGTTTATAAAACCACAGGAATATGAAAATCTAGCTGCCAGACTAGATGGAGCAAGGAAGGACTTGAATGAAAAACTGAAGAACCTTTCCTTATCTGCCAGCAAAGAGCCACTGGTGGTGAGGGCAGAGGAGCATGCCAAGTTTTTGCAAGACCTGGCAAGACAACTGGCTGAGTATGTTCTAATTTCTGTAAATGAACAGTTCAAGTACATGATGTACTATATTGTAATTACTGTGCGTAATTTCACTTCCCTTTAAGGTGACCTGTAAAGGCAGAAGAAAAAGTGGGTTTGTCCCTCATTTTGCTGCTTTTTAGTGTGTAAAATTTTCTTTTTTTTTCTGCTTGCTTTTTGTCTTTCACAGTTTAAGTCTGAAGTCTTTGTCTGTTTTTCCTGAAAGGATCTTTCAGGGTCCTGGGAACTTGAGTTTGTGCAGTATCTGGCATAATTCAGGCCTGGTTGTGGTTGGACCTTGGGCTATCACCACAGTACAGATAAATAATAATGAAGTGATCATGAGCATCAAGGACCAGAACCTGGCCCCTTATGTCAAAATTCTATTTGCCGTTTATCTGATTTTTTTGTAAAACATTTGCATTTTCTTCATCAGCATTAATTAGCAAATATTTAGATTCAATTCTGTTTAAAATAAGTCATTCTCTTTTTTTAGCCTGCCGTTTTTGCCCCTGGTTGTATTTTTCCTCCTGTTTTCTGCAGAATTAAGAGAAACGCCAGCAATGATGAGTTGGTAAACTGTGCCATGGAAGCTGCTACTGCCTATGAAAATATTATTAATGCTGTCAACGCAGCTGAGGAAGCAGCCAACAAAGCTGTAAATGCAGCTGATTCAGCTCTGCTGGTAAGGGCATTATGTTGTTAAATGGTGGTAATTTTGTTACAAACAGGTGATCTTTATAATTAGCTGGGCACTGAAGTTGAACCCATGCATGCCTCATTGTCCACATGCAAGATGTATATTTGCATGTAGAAATTATCCATTTGCAAGCACAATTGCTGTTCTGTATATTCAGATGTTGGTTTTGCATATGTACTATGGGTCACAATTTAGGTGCTACCCGGGTCTGACTCTTGGTCCATATACTGGATACAAGAAGATGACAGAAGACACAGTTTTCCACCAAGAACAAACATTGCTTCTAAGGACAAGGAGCTGTGTTATACTCATGGCTTCACCAGTAGCACAAACTGTGAAGGGAGGGGTGTCTTCTTTTTGTTGGAAACATTTTTTCTTTTCCTTTTTAAAACTAGATTAGATTATTAATTTTTACTCTTTTCTGATTTGTTTTTCTGCTTTGAGTTCAATTATAAAACTAATCTTACAGTACCGTGCTTTATCACCAGACTGTGGAGAGGGAAGACCTAGCAGGAAAAGCTAAAAGACTGAACACTGAAAGCATCAAACTATTAAATCAAGCACAGACAACGCAAAAGACACTACAAGGTATTGTAAAAAGCAAGATAACAGGAACGTTGATACAGTATTAGAAATTCTCATTTAAAAGTGACTGTGTATTGTTCTAATTTAGCGAAGCACTGTAGCACACACTTAACTGTAAGCAGCAGAGGGTAGCTCCATTCTTACATTTTATAATGGAACAATACTATGGTTTAGAACAGGGGTGGGCAAACTGTGGCCTGCGAGCCACATCCGGTCCATGGGACTGTCCTTCCCCGGCCCCTGAGCTCCTGGCTGGGGAGGCTGTCACCTTTCCCCTGGAGCCACACCGCTGCGTGAGCAGCACTCTGAGGGGCAGCGCGGTAGCACGTCTAGCTCCATCCAGGCTGCCGCTCTGAGTGGCGTGGTAAGAGGGTGGAGAGCAGGGGGGTTGGATAAGGGGCAGGGAGTCTTGGGGGGGACAAGGAACGAGGGGCTTAGATAGAGGGTGGGGCCACGGGGGTTCGTTAGTGGTGGAGGGTCTCTGAAGGGGACCATCAGGGGACAAGGAGCCGGGGTGGGAATTGGTTGGGTTGGAGATTCTGAGGGGGACAGTCGGGGGCAGGAAGTGGGAGGGGGTCGTATAGGGGGCAGGGGCCAGGCTGTTTGGGGAGGCACCGTCTTCCTTACCCAGCCCTCCATACAATTTTGCAACCCTGATGTGGCCCTCGGGCCAAAAAACTTGCCCACCCTGGTTTAGAAGTTTCTTCTGCAAGAGGATGAGGAGTGGATTCTTTGACTCAATTATGGTCCACACTGTGGGATGCCAAATTCTACCATTGTCCCCTCCCCTACAATTCTCTTTCACAGCAAGATCTTATCCTTAAATTTGCTGTGGTACCGCTCTAAAATTGTTCAGTTCAGTCGTAGCCTCCTATCGACGCAGAAAGGTCTGTCAGTTGTTGGGAGTGGACTACATCCACCCTGACTGAATTGGCCCTGTCACACTGGTTCTCCACTTGTGATGTAACTCCTCTTCATGTGTCAGTATAACAGTTCCTGCATCTGTAATTTTCTCTCCATGCATCTGAAGAAGTGGACTTTTTACCCACAAAAGCTTATGCCCAAATAAATATGTTAGTCTTTAAGGTGTCACCTGTTGTTTTTTATGTCATCTTCACAATTCCCATTCTTCATTACTAATCAGTCTTCCAAGGTATGCAAATTTCCCCCCTTGTTCTAGTGCTTTGTATTCTCCGTAAGTCTTCCTTGGTCAGTGCTGTGAGGTTAATATAATCTGCAAATCTAAGATTATTCACTGTCCTACCCCATAACGTTACTACTCCTGTTCCATCTCTCAGAGCTACAGCTTTCAGTGCCACGTAGAACAAAACTGGTTATGGCATGCATCCTTGTCTCATTCCTGTTGTAATCCTGAACCATTCCATCTGTTTCTTGTCTACTCTCACAGTACTCATCAACTTGATGTAGCTACTTTCCATCAGCTTGATCAATATCTTAGGGATGCCATACAGTCTCATAACGTGCCTCAATCTTTTCTGCCAAATGCTATCAAATGCCTATTTGAAGTCTATAAAATTGTTGTAAGGAGGGGTTCAGTTGTGTTCTATGTACTTCTCTGTATCTGTGTTATCACAAAGAGCTGATACATTGTACTTCATCCTGTTCTAAATCTGCAAGTGCCACTTCCACATACCTCTTCATTCTTCTCTGCAACGTCTTGATAAATGCTTTTCCTGGCACACTCAATAGCTGATTCTTACATAGTTCTTGCATTGACTCTTGTGTCCTTTTTTTATAGATCAGTACTATTATCGCTTTCCCTCATTCGCTAGGCACTTGCTTTTGTCTGTAAATCTTGTTGAGTAATTTGTGGATCATTTTTACCCCGTGTGTCTTGCCTACTTGCAGCAGCTCTGCTGTTATGTTGTTACTTCCTGGCACTTTCTCTTTTTCAACGTTTCTGTCAATCTTTACTACTACTTCTGAGAATTCCTGCATCTGTTCTCCCTCACGTGTGCTCGGAAGCTTCTCCAGGACTGTTTAATCTGTAGAGTTCTGCAAATTATACAGATTTTCAAGCTATTCTTTTCATCATTTATTCTTTGCTTGGCCATCCTCAGTTATTTGCAGGGCCGGTGCGGTCGCCTAGGGCAACAGGATTTGCGTGGTGGCTTTTAGTGAACATTGGGGGCGGTGTGCCATCCGTAATTGGGGCGGCATGCCGCAGCTTTTGGTGGCTTTGCCGCCTAGGGCGGCAAAACGGCTGATGGCGGCACTGATTATTTGTCTGCATTTGTCTTTCACCACTAACATCTTCCACTCATATGTACCACTCAGTTCTCTTATCTTGTGTCTTACATCTTTCTTCACGTATTCTGTTTCTTGACATTGTTTACTTATCCTATTGTTTCTGTCTTTGCTCTCTGTTTTATCTCTCTGATCAGCCTATTGTATTCATCAACTTGCTGTAGATGTTGTCCATCTGCTTGATCAATTTCTCAGGGATGCCCCATACGGTGTTATAACTTGCCACAATCCTACATTCTCCTTTGTATTCTCCTTCAGCTTCCTACACTTGTCACTCACCTGCAGCATTTCATCCATTATCCATCTTGGTTTCTTCTTCTTCTTCTTCTTTTTTTTTTTTTGGCCTTTATAGCTTAACACCTGTTCAGCTGCTCCCATAATATCATTTTTTACACCGTTCAGTGTCTCTTCAATGTTCTTTTCTTCTTTCACCAGTTACATGATGTTTTTATATATGGCTTCTTTGTATTCTTTCCTGATATCTGTCTCTTACAGTTTGTCTACATTATAGACCTTAGTTCTTGACACTTTTTTGATTGCTCAGAGTCATTGAAGCCAGCTCTAACTTATTATATGATCTGATCTCAGCCACAAATGATCTGCACAACCACTCACCTGATTTTCGTCTGCAGTTCACAAGCACAATGTTCTTCATTTGCCCATCAGGCTTCCTCTGCAGCCTTCTTTGTTGAAATAGTGTGTTCATCACTACCAGGTGGTTGCTTAGGTAGATTTACAGTGGCAGCTGAAAGTCCCGGGATGTGGCATTGCCGTGCACACTCAGCTACTTGGAGCCTCTAGTGAGAGTTGAGTGAGTTGTCAGGAGCAACTAGAAGCAAACCACCCACTGTGAGTGAGGCTGTCTAGTAAGCAAGGATACTACCTTTTGACCTCACCCAACAAAACCCATTCCCACAATGTGGCACTATTATAATCACTAATCATAATGGGACATTGTATTTTTATTTGTGCATCATATACATAATATATAATCATAATGTCTTGAACGTGCATCATAATGTATCCTCAAAATCTGCACCCCTCTCTTAAGCTGCTTTAATCACTCATTTTTTCCTACACTGAGGGTCAGAATGGGTATCTTCACCTCTGGTTACTATCTATACTGCTACCTAAGTTGTTTAACAGGAATGGGAAAAGTATGTGCCCAGTGCTCATGTGACAGTGCAAAGTGCTGCCGCCATTCCACCAGGTGGCCGAAGTACCTTTGTATAACACCTACCAGGCTGATTCATAGTGCACTGTTTTGCAGATATTAATCCAACTCTTGAAGATATAAAGCAGAGACTGGGTATTGTGGAAGGGAAGAAGAACGGGATGCTGAAGGACCTTGTTTCTTTTCAAACTGATCTCAATGGGATAAACAGAGGTCAGTCATTTACTGAGCACATCTACTATGTGTTATTCTGCCATCGTTTAAAATTTGTACTTAGACTTTTGTATGTGTTTTAGATGACATAGACAGCGTCATTACCAGTGCAAAGAACATGGTCAAAAATGCCAATGATATCACTGCTAATGTACTGGATGAACTGAACCCAATTAAAGCAGATGTTGAAAAAATAAAAGGCACCTACGGGAGCAATCAGAGTGCTGACTTCAATAAGGCTTTGATGGAAGCAAGCAATTCAGGTGGGTGCTATGCTTTCTGTTTCCTAGTGTGTGCTGTTTAACACCTCTCAAATTTCTGCCCAAGGAACCAAGTAGACTTAGTGGTAATAATAATAATTATTTGTTTATGGTGGCACCCACTGTGCAAAGTGTTGTACAAACATAAGAGGCCTGGTCACTGCCCTAAGGAACTTATATGCTGAATTTGTTTTTGGGTCTGTAGAATCTGAATCTGATGGAATAAAATAAAATATAGTACATGAAATTAACCCCATTGTTTAATGATGTAATAATAATAATAAGAGAACAGTGCATCTGAATGAAGGTGGCTTTTAAAATAGTGTTCTGAGAAGGTGGATAATTAAACCATAACAATGAAAAATGTTGTGAGTTTCTAGATGTATTTTATGTAAGCACAACTGCATGGTTTGAAACGCAGTGGATCAGATGTTCTGCTTATTTACAAGTGTTTAACTCCAGTGTAACTGCTGGTGTCAATGGAGCTACTCCTGTTTTACACCAGCGTACGTGAAAAGAGAATTACAATAGCCAACCATCTGCATAGCAAATTTGGCCAACCCTTAGCATCCAAGAACTATGAGGTTGGCTTAAAAATCATGAGATTTTTAAAAATAATAAATGTGGAGTTACTTTTATTTGGCTTTTAAGCCTGTAGGCACATGTGTCACATTTCCAGGCTTTTCTCCACAGCCATGAGGGTTAAAAACTTAGGTTTTTTAAAAAAATTAAAGCTGAGATTCTCATGTAATCTGTTTTCTCCAGGAGCTGGGATTTTAAGAAAACCCCAAATATTGTGAGACTTGTGATAAGACTATCAGAATTGGTGTTTTTTGCATGTGTATCTCTCCTCCTTTCCAGTCCCCCGATAATTTTCTTCTCTCATCACAATAACAGTAAATAAATTAACAAGCAAGCTACCGGATCTGTTTAACAAGATTGAGAGCATCAACCAACAGCTGATGCCAATAGGCAACATATCTGAGAATGTAAACCGCATAAGAGAGCTCATTCAGCAGGCCAGAGATGCTGCAAACAAGGTCTGTCACAAAAACGTCCATTATTGCTTGACATTAGTGATTTTTGTACAAGGATGCTTTCAATCCCCTCTGCAAAATATTTTGTTATAATATGTAGGAAGGATAGTACATAAAAATTAATCCACTAGTTTTAGCGAGCACTTTAGATACTGTGATGGTGGGCACCAGAATAAAATAGATACAACAGTATAGTATACCTTTCCTTCTGTCAAGATCCCTCTCCTAACCAAGATTGTCCCTACAATTCCCATTTTGGTATTCCTTCTCCTTTCAAGGGCTCCTTGTTGTGGTGACCTTCTCTCCAGTGGAGGAGGGCCAGATGCTCTTCTTTGAAGTCAGCCACTATTGATTAGAACAGAGGTTCTCAAACTGGACTGTGATTTACTGGCGATCCACAGAGCTGACAGGTCACATAATGCTGCTGCTGTTTGTTTCTAACTACTGTATTGCACTAAAAAGCAGCTAAATATACATTATTTTCATAGTATCATTTTTCCATTGATTGCCACGGGATGATGTGATCACAAGTAACAGGTGTCCATGAGACACTCGCCATTAAGATGTGATCCACACTGAAAAAGATTTTGCTCAGATCTTGGCCTAAAGAGAATGTTTCAAGAATACTGGTGGTGTATATCTTTATTAGCTACATGTTGTAATACCTGACAGGCATTGAAGTTAAGGGACTGAGAAAAGGGCCTGAGTTCTAGGTAGGGTGACCAGATGTCCCAATTTTAAAATTCACGATTTTGGGGTCTTTTCCTTATATAGGTTATTATTACCTCCCAGCCCCTGTCCTGATTTTTCACACTTGCTCTCTGGTCACCCTAGTTCTAGGGCTTAAGCAAAGCATTGAGATCAAAATTTCAACCCAAGTGTCTAATGTGAGGCATTTATGTCCATGTATAGGCATCTAAATAAGAGGCCTGATTTTCAGAGGGGTTGAGCACTGACTGCTCCATTTGACCTGGACTCTGTTGTATGTGAAATGGGAATAATAATTACAATACAAAGGTGTTGTGGGGACTGGTTAGTTAACATCTGAAGATATAAAGTGTTGCATAAGTACTAAGCATTAGTAATAGCAGAGTAGTATAATTGTATTGGTTGAGAGTCTGACCTTGCAGTGTTGTGGCAATCCATGGTTAAGTGGGTACATTATGGACACCTAGGCTGCTAGTCATAGGTCATTTAGCACAGACACAAACCAGTGTTGTTAGAGAGGTGATGCCCTTTTTAATATAAAGGTAGAAATGTTTAACCTATTGTATTTGTTTTTCTTGGTAGGTTGCTATTCCCATGAGATTCAATGGTCGTTCTGGGGTAGAGGTTCGACCTCCAAGTGATCTTGAGGATTTGAGGGGCTATACTTCCCTTTCTTTTTTTCTCCAAAGACCTCTGTCCAGACAAAGCCAGTTGCAGCAGACTTCAGATATGTTTGTAATGTACCTGGGTAATAAGGATGTAGGTATTTCTTTTGATTTAATGCTTCATTTATTTAATATTTAATACTTAGAACAGAAAATGCATTTTGGAGTATGAAGGGATGTCAGTGCAGATAACTTCCATTAGCTTCATTTTTGTATGTATAGGAAAACATTCATTTGGAAGAAACATAGCCTTTTTCTCCACTGGACACATAGCTGTTTTGGCAAATGTCTGTTTCTCCTGTCCTGCTGTTCTGCCTTAAAAGTTACTTCCCAATAATGGTGCCACCAGTTAATCTTGGCAGTGACCCTAACTTGTAACCATGGACTTCATTGTAAAAATGTTTGCTTTGGGCTTCCTGTGTGTTTGTATTGCCTAAACACTGTGGGACCCAGATCCTGTTTCAGGCCTCTGAGTGTTACTGTAGTATAACTAATAACAAACCTTTTTAAAATAGGTTTATAAATGGTCCTCTTATTTAAAATTTAGTCCCTTACCTCTATATTTTCCCTCTCTTAAATATGCAAAACAATACATTCTTGCTCATGCACTCCCATTTGCACAAACACCTAGCACAATTCCCAATTTTCCTATGTAGGTAGGTACCACCTATCAGTTTGTATGGTCAGTTACCCACCGGTACATGCATTCACTATAAAAGTGGTGGATATGCAGGTACGTGTTTAAGTGCAGTTATTCTGCGCTGGATTTTATCTTCCTGATTACATCTCAGGAAATATTTCCTAACTGTAAGAACAGTAGGACAATGGAACAGATTGCCTACAGAGGTCATGGAAGCTTCTTCACTGGAGGCTTTCAAAAGGAGGCTTGATAGCCATCTTTTTTGGATGGTTTGACACAACAAATCCTGCATCTTGGCAGGGAGTTAGACGAGATGACCCTTGTGGTCCCTTCTAACTCTATGGTTCTATGATTCTAGTCTTTCTGAACATTTGGCTTATGATGGCTTTGATTGAGGTTTACTGAAATACTCTGTATGGGAGAAATAAAATGATAATTGTATGGAAAATTATTGCTTCCAGGGATCTCAATAGGAGCAATTGGACTTAATATTATTTGTTCCATTTTACTTATCTCGCAGAGGCATTGTGAGACTAAAGTAATTTGTATGTGTATAGTGTTTTGATAACCTCAGGTGGAAGGACTACAAAAGTAGAAAGTATGTTTATTGGTAAGTAATATTTTTGTTATAGTAATAAAAGAATTGTGTGTGGACCCCATTCAATCCGAGTGCATAGGACTCTTAAATTGATTTGAAATTATTGAAGTAACAGAGTCCTGTGGCACTTTAAAGACTGACTAAAGTATTAGAGCATAAGCTTTCGTGGGCTAATACCCACTTCGTCGGATGCAGTGACAAAGTGGGTACTAGCCCACGAAAGCTTATGCTCTAATACTTTAGTTAGTCTTTAAGGTGCCACAGGACTCTTTGTTACTTCTGTAATTCCAGACTAACACGGCTACCCCTCTGATTTTTGAAATTATTATTATTATTGAAACAGAGCAGCCAATGAAGCTACAAAACATCCATTCCAAAATTGGTAAACTGAAAACAGTTTTTAAATGCAATGATTGCAACATTAAGAGGATAGGTTTTTAGCTTTCAATGCATTGTAGTGTCCCTGAAGTAATTCTACTGTATTTTACCAGCTCTATCATCAGTCATTCACTGATAGTTGATTTGCTCTTCTATTTTTAGGCTTCCAAGGACTACATTGGTATGGCTGTGAGAAATGGTCGTCTCATTTGTGTTTATAATCTGGGTGGCAATGAAGCCGAAATAGAAGTGGACCCATCAGTGACTGAGAGTAACACTGAGGAAGCTACTTTGGATCGGGTGAAGTTTGAAAGGTACAAGATGCTTAAAGTACAACCCACTCTATCCATTTTTTCTGTATCATATTTAGATGTTACTTTATTAATAAAATGTGCTTTTCCTTTCCTTTTTCCCTTTGCTTTTAGGATTTACCAGTATGCAAAGTTGAATTACGCTAAAGCAGCCAGCTCAGACAAAATGACTTTTGACAGTAGCAGTGGGAGCAGTCTCACACTCCTAAATCTGGATCCCAACAGTGTTGTCTTTTATGTGGGAGGATACCCACCAGATTTTCAGGTAAATAGAAATATCATTCGGGCCTATAAAGGTCTTTAATTATCATAACTAGGGAATTTTTAACCATTGAGTATTCTATAGCTAACACTTTATTTATACTATGTGATAGTGCTTCTTGGATGGCAACATGTAGCTTAAACATTATCATTTACTTTCAATACATTTTAATAGTTACAGCATTACTCTTTTCATGTCTGTGTAAACCTTATTAAATTGATGTTGATGTTTTGGCTGGGGTGTTTTTATGGCTCTCTTATTTTTTGCAGCCTCCCAGTGCACTAGACTACTCTCATTACCAAGGCTGCATTGAATTAGATAACTTAAATGAGAATGTTATTAGCCTGTACAACTTCAAGAGGACATTTAATCTCAATACCACTGAAGTGGAGCCATGCAGTAGGTAAGAAATAAATACAGCAAGTGTTTTATATTAAGAAATTGAAAATTTTTATCGCTGATAAATTGAGATTAACCATATTTCCTGTTGATGTGACCACTTAAAATCAGGGCAGATTACCACTTAATGATGCATTCACACCCACAGCAACTTCAGTTCACATGCCCTGCCACCCAAATATTCTAATAGCCAGACACACACTCAAATATCTCAGCTTCACAGTGTACATTTGGCTTCATCACCTAAAATTACATTAAAAAGAAACATCACTAAAACATTTTAAATAAGGTTTTTCTTCTCTAGAAACCATATCTTAATTCCACAGAGGTTAATGGGAAATTCACTTCAGTGGGGTCAGGATTTGGCATGACTAGAATCTGGTCATCCCTGTTACTCAATATTTTGTTTTAGGATTTTTTTAAAATCACATTTATTGTGATTCTTGTTATGTCCATATGGTAACAATTATTTGCTCCCATGTATTCTGATTTGTGATGTTTCATTGCTACAGATTTAAAGCAGAGTCTGACCAATACTATTTTGAAGGCACAGGCTATGCACTCGTCACAACTGAAGAACCAAAGTTTTCTCATTTGCGCTACGAGCAGGCAATTCAAACTACTGCAGATGAAGGCTTGGTGTTTTTTGCAGAAAACCAGGTAACTAATAGAGTGATTCTAACTTTTGAGTACTATATATACTATTAATAATCATTTGAAAACTGAAAATCGAGAAAGTGTTCAGAGTAATAGCTCTCAAAACTACCATAGCCATCTGTGAAATGGATTAGTACATTCTGTCCTATGTGTTATTGCTATTGAATATTAATTATAACACATTTTAGAAACAGACATTTAAAGAACAGATGCTGATTATAGCACTGAACAGAGAATGTGAGGTACTGTAGGGTGAAGAATTGCCCCATTACTCACTCAAATGATGGCATCTCCATCTTAGAAGAAACAGGCTCAGAGGGATAATTGATGGTGGCAATGTTGTGATGAGCTGATAAGTTTTAAAGAAGGCTATTCTTGAGCCAGTCAAATCTTTGTCTTGCTTTCAAGAGGAAATTACTATCGTAATGTGCATTACTGAAATACCCCTTACAAATAGAAAGTGAAGAATAATTTGTAAGGATCAAATCATCTCACTTTGCCCAAAACTACCGAGGTTGTGAGAGGTAATTGGAAATAGAGGATGGAATAGCATTAATGAAAGTGCAATAGATGAGCTGCAGTTTTAGCTGCTTTGATCCTGTATATGGCTCTGAAAGAGACCCCCAAAAGAGTAAGGAAAATACATTGTTGTTCTGCATCATGTTACAGATAAATGGCATTTTGGAAATGTAAACTTTGCTTTAAAAGGACTCTATATACATTTTTTTCCTTTTAATCAAACCTGTTATTTTTGTGATATTGGTACATGACAAAGGGAATTGTGTAACCCAAAAAAATGTAATAGTCGTTTGTACCTACCTTTCAAAATTATAGGCCAAATTCTGCTCCCACTTATTCCAGTTGAACCCATTGACTCCAACAGAGTTGCACCAGTTAACTGAGAGGAAACTTTGGCCCTATACTAGTATCTGAAATGAGTGCTTTCTTGATTTAGGTATTGTGATTAGAGCTAATTGGAAAAATTCCAACAAAACATATTTTCATTAGAATTTGCCGATTCTGCAAAATCTGAAAGTTTTGTGGAGATAATTTGATTTTGCCAAAGTTCCAGTGGAACCCGCCTAGTTTCCTGCAGTTTGCCCTACTGCCTCCATGACAGTTTACCTGCCAGTGAGCTAGGGGTCTGGAGGCTAAATTCCATTTCTTTGGAGAATTTTGAAAATTGCAGAGTTTGTTCCAAACTGGAACAAAACCTAATTTCAAAATTTTGAAATCCCACACACCAAATGGAATTACCTTTCTCTGCCCAGCTCTAGTTCTAATAGATAACAGAGCAAGAAGAAATTTAGAGTATAGGTGATGATTCCTATAAATTTTGAGGCTTCAGGTAAACTGTTAGATGCTAGAACTAATGATAACATCACCTATTGTATTACTTATGTTTATAGCATTCTTATTAGATATTTGGTATGTTTGTTAATATAATAAATCATTGCCTTATTGATATAATAAAATTCAGTAAGCTCTTTTAAAGAAAAAAGGATGCTTTGAAAATTTTGTAGAGATATGATGGCACTTTTTTGATTTGATTCATTTTCCTGAGTTTGAATTAATTATATTTATCATTAAGAATATGTTCTAGAATGTTTCATATTATCTTTTCTTTTTTTGCCAAAAAAACGTTCTTGTTATTATTCACTGTCCTGGGAGGCAGTGTGGCCCAGGGGACAGAGCACTGGACTGAGATTCAGGAGACCTAAGTTCTGTTTCTAGCTCTTCCATAGGCCTTGCTGCATGACCTTGGGCAAGTCACTTAACTGTCCCATGCCTCAGTTTCTCCATCTGTAAACACCTGCTTTGTAAAGTGCTTTGAGATCTACTGATGAAAAGTGCTATATAAGAGTAGTAGTAGTATTTAACTTTATTAAAATAATTGACAAGATAATAAAAATACACATGATATATTACACAGTGGTTTTTTTGCTTGTTGCAGGATCATTTCATTAGTTTGAATATTGAAAATGGCCATCTGGTGTTCAGATACAAACTTGACTCACAACCACCAAAGGAAGAAGCAAACAATGAAAAAGTTGTAAACGATGGAACATATCAGCAAGTATGTCATTTAAATAAATGATATATTTTATTAAAAGTATCATGAACTTCTGAAAATATATAGATCATAATGGCTGAAGCTACACATCCTATTTCGAATTCTTCTGACTGTGAAGTTTTGCCTTTCTTTTTAGATGATTAGGCTAGAAAAACACTAGCTTATGTGTACAGCTCATATGGAAATTAATCTTTACACTGCCCAATATATAATGTATTTCTGTGGGTAAACTATTTCTGGCAGAATAACCATTCAAAAGCCTTGCCCTCTTGCAAGTGTATTGCTTTAGTTAAGGATTATAATATTAACTATAAATACCAACATTATTTTAATGTTTAGTTTGGTATTTTTATCAGATCAGTTTTAAGAAAAAACTTTTAGCTGCCCTTCATTTAACTGCTTTTTCAATCTAATAATCTTAAAAGCAGTCCAGCTATTTTGTGGAACTATTTATATGAAGTCTGCTATGAAACATAATCAGATCCCTTTATTGATGATTATTTTGACCAAAAGTATAGTTAAACTGTACTGTTAAAATAGATTTTTCAACAGTAAGAAAATGTGACTGAAAAGTAAAATAACAAAGGTGTATGTGTTTATGTATGTATAACTTAGAGCTTGGGAAATATTACAGCTAATGATTTGTGAACATACATTCAAACTTTTAATGATTTTGCTTGTCTGTGTCCCTTTTTTGTTCATCTTTCCTTGGATATTTTAACAACTATGTGTATTGGCACGAATATATGCCTAAACAGCAAATTTTAGGAGAATATTGCCTAACATTCACAAAAGGCACATCTTGAATTCATGTACATGAGTACTTATGCCAGAAACCTAATTCTAAAAGTGACATTCATCCAGTCAAGATGTGACCTATGAGTCCAATCAAAACAGCTCAATTTTGACTTACAAATATAAAAGCCAAAAGCAGTACTCCCAGTGAACCAGATGTAAGCAATTGGTAGGCAGAGATCTGTTTGCGTAGAATACGAATGGAATTTCAAAAACCATATTAATTTGTAGCAGTCACAACTTGTTTGTAGACAATTTTCTGACAAACAAGAGTGCTAAATTTGATGAATAACTTGTTTACTGTGAATAGTTCATGCAGCTTGTGTGTGTGTGTGTGTGTGTGTATATGTAAATGCACTGAGAAAAGAGTGGCTAACTCAAGTTCTGATTGTAGCTGGAAAAACTGCAGAACCCCAAATTTATTAGTAAAATGAAACAAAATCATTTTGCTAATTAAGAAACTTTGTGCCTGATTTTCAATGGTGCCGGTCACTCATGTTCAGAACTTCATGAGTCAGAGTGATTCCAAGCCATGTGAGTATTCAGTTTTGCCACTCAACTTTGTGTGCCATACTTGCTAGAAGGCAGTTGGTTCCAGTGGCTAAGACTGGAAGTTATGAGATCTGTGTTCTGCTCCCTCTCTGCCAGCGATTCACTGTGTGAACTTAGAAAAGTCATGTCACCTTTTATCACCTCAGTCTCTTTTGCTGTAAAATAGGCATGATTATACTCTTCTTTCATAGTGCTTTGAGGTCTGCAGATAAAATGTATAATATAAATACTAAGTATGATTATATATATTCATTGCTAGACCCTCATGTACAAAAAACTGCATAATACTTCATTTAAACATTTGTTACTTACAAAAATGTAGAATAAATCCACTTGAAGTAATGCAATTACTCTGTATTTAAACTGGTGTAAATCAGAGCACAATTAGACCATTTGTATTATGCTAAGTCTACACATTTTGATATGCTAAGTTATTCTTGTTTATTTTGTGTGCACTAATTCTCACTATCTATCCATTATAGATTAAATTATACATTTCTGATAGACAAAAAGTTTTGATTACTCCTCGGATTGAAGCCAACATCAAAGTCTTTAAATTCACCACATACTACCTGGGTGGAGTTCCATCTTCTCTGCGGGAACGGTGAGTTACTATTTTAAAAAGTCAGCAGGCCCATCCTTTCTGTAGGGTACACACTCAAACCTCCCACTGACATCAGTAGAAGATTTTGGTGTGTATTCTATGGGAGGACTGGACTCAGACTCGGTATGTTGTATGTGATGTGTAAATATATGTCAAAATCTGAGAGTTGTGGAAAATCATCTGGTTCTTTGTTAGTGGGGATGTGCTTTGGAGACAGGACATGACAGTGAAAAGTTTTGTGCAATAAGGATTCATCTTGGAATCTGCTACTTTATTTTTCTATTTCATATCATTCTATTGACTGACTGTTGTACCATTGTGTGATTGAGGTAACAAATTACTTTTTTCTCTCTGAAACCAGTTTTAATATCTCCACATCTCCATTCCGTGGCTGCATGAAGAATGTGAAAAGCCCCCTCAACGCTGTTACTTTTACTGAGACCATTGGTGTCAGTAGGAAATGTTCCGATGACTGGAAGGTAATTTACAAAGTTACTTTCAATATGTTTGTTGTTCACAGATTGATAGAAGAAACAGTTAAATCATTTAGTTTGACCTTCCGTATATCACAGGCCATTAACTTTCACCTACCCTTGTGTTTGGCTAAAGCATAATTTCCAGAAAGACATCCAGTCTTGATCTGAAGACATCAAGAAATGGAGAATCCACCACTTCCGTTGGTAGCTTGTTCCAATGACTAATCACTTTCACTGTTAAAAATTTGTGCTGTATTTCTAATTTGAATTTATCTGACTTCAACTTTCAGCCATTGGTTCTTGTATTCCTTTCTCTGCTAGATTAAGGAGCCCTTTTTAGTACTCAGTATGTTCTCCCTGTGAAGGTACTTACACACTGTAATCAAATCTCCTTTCAATCTTTTTAATAAGTTAAACAGATTGAGCTCTTTTATTCTCTTGCTGTAAAACATTTTCTCAAGCTCTTGAATCATCTTTACAGTTCTTTCCTGTACCCTTTCCAACTTTCCAGCATCTTTTTTAAAACGTGGACACCAGCCTATCCCTCATCACTACCCCCGTCTTTATACAACCCAGGATCTTATTAGCCCTTTTTGCCACCGCATCATATTGGGGGAGGTCATGCTCAGTTGTTTGTCTTCTGTGAACCCTAAATCCTTTTCATAGTCACTGCTTTCCAGGATGCAGCCCTCCAGTTTTAGTCATAGCTTGTGTTCCTTGTTCCTAAATGTCTGACTTAGCAGTTGGGTGCATTAAAACACATTTTGTATGACTGGGTCCAGTTTACCAAGCTACCCAGGTCTTTGTGTATGACTGTTCTGTCCTCCTGAGTATTTACCATCTGCCTATCTTTGTGTCATCTGTAGTGATTTTATATTTGCTTCCAGATCATTGATGAAAATGTTGCAGTGTTGGGCCTACTAATAATGAACCTTATGGAACCCCACTAGAAATACTCCCTCTCAATGATGATTCCCTTTGACAACTACTTTTTGAGATGTCAGCCAGTTCTTAATCCATTTAACCTGTGTTTTGATATTGCATAGTTCTAAATTTTCAATCAGAATGTCAGAAGTGAAATGCCTTACAAAAGTCTAAATATATTATCTCTATGCGGTTATCTTTATGAGCCAAACTTGTAATCTCATCAAAGCATGGAATCAGGTTTGTTTGAGACTTTTGTTTCCATAAAATCTTATTGACTGTCCTGAATTGTATTCCTATACTTCAATTATTTATCAATTGAATCCTGTATGAGATTTTCCATTGCTCTGCCTAGGTCTGATGGTAGGCTAACCAGCCTATAGTTATTCCGGTCATACTGCTTGCTATTTCTGAATATTGGCACAGCATTAGCACTCTTCTAGTCTTCTAGCATTTCTCCAGATTGTCAAGTTATGAACTTTTAACAACTAACACTCTTAAATAATCTTGAAAAATGCAACTAGTGGGCCAGTAGTTGTCTCTGCTTTGAGGAATATATTGGGTGATAGTAAGTGTGTATGGGGTCTGCATACGTAGTCATCTCTTACTTCCTTTTCCTACCCCTGATGGAGCCTCTAAATTTTTGTCTGCATCCCAGGGCTGTCACAACTTCAAACATGCAAATCCATCCCCAGAGCCCTTTGCCACCACCACTATTCTTCCTGCTGCAGCCAACTGGATGAGACTCCCTTTCAACTCTGTGTATGCCACTTGATTTGATCATGGTAGCCACTTCCTATTGAAAGACACTTCTCGCTTCTCCTTCCTTCCTTCCTTCCTGAGGTTGAGTCTGCTGCCACCACAGGACTCTTGGCCTCACTGCCTAATGGATGAATGAAAGGGATTCAAATCAGAATGTACTCATTCCAGTCCAAAGTTCATTCATGTGGACACCGACCCTGCCAGCCTATTTTTTGTCTTTGGATATAAAATCATCTGGCCTTTTCTGATAACATAGTAAACAGAGTAAAGCCATGTATTATACTAAACGGGCCTCAGTTTACTTACACTGATTCAAATCAAGACTCCATGGATGCCAACAAAGTGTATATACTTTTTCTGTACTTGGAAACTCAGGTACTGTACTCTCAATTTATCTTTAATATGTTTTCAGTTAGAGTCCGTTCATGTGTATATTAGTTTGAATAAAAGAATGAGAGACCAATTTCATAACTTACCTTAGGCAGACCAGTAAAAAAGTCATACATGAAAACCTAATCCATCATTTCTTTGCCTTTTAGCTTGTGAGATCTGCAACTTTCTCCACGAATGGAATATTGGGTTTGAATGCTGAGGGTTTCCCATTTCCCAGCAATTTCCAAGTCGGATTTGGCTTTCGTGCGTTGGCACCCAGTGGAACGTTATTAAATTACAATATATGGGTATGAAACATTTATTTTTGTTTCTAGATAAGAAGACTCATGTCTGTTTGGGACAGGAACATTTTTCAAAACCTCAGTTCCTTGCAAAATGGGAAAACTATTTCCTGCTCAATTCTCCTCTCAATAAGATCTGGTAAAAAAAAATTGAGTTTTGAAATTTTTCATTGAAAAGAATAGACCTTTTGTGGTGGAAATTGTCCCTTAAAACAGAAGTTCTCAACCTTTAAAGGAGGCTAGTTTGTGTTGTGTACACCAAGTTTCACCTCATTTAAAAACTACTAGCTCACAAACTCAGAAATAAAAATACAAAAGTATCACAGCACACTATTACTGAAAAATTGCTTACTTTCTGATTTTTACCATATAATTGTAAAATAAATCGTGACCCCCAGGTTGAGAAACACTGATATAGTATATAGAACAGTATAAACAAGTAAATGTCTGTATGAAATCTTAGTTGTACTGACTTCGCTAACGGCTTTCAAGTAGCCTGTTGTAAAACTAGGCAAATATCTAGGTGAGGTGATGTACCCCCTGGAAGACCTACGTGTACCCCTGGTTGAGAACCACTGCCTTAAAACATCCCCATTTTCCAACCATGACTGTTCACAGCATCCATCAGTGTAGATAAACTTAGGTACAGAGAGATTAAACGACTTGCTTGCTAATATGAAGTGCAGAGAGAAGTGACTCCACTGGAGAGGCAGAGTGTGGAAGAAGTTCCTTTGTGCTTGTGCTCCTGGAGGAAACAATGGCATTAAGTAGGTTTAGGAGTTCAATCCCTGCCTCTGGTAAAAGTCAATACAAAACTTTTAAATATTTTTTTTATCTTTTTTATTTTTTTGCATCTCAAAGTCTGGGGTAGGCTAGGAGGTCTCTTCCTTTCTCCAGGAGCTGTGTTAGTTGCAGGGGTCTGGAGTAGTATGATTTGGGAGAGTACCCTGGGAGAAGTACAGGTTTTGGGGTGGCCCAGAATAGTTTTGTGGGAAGGAAGTTTTCTTTCCACGGAGCCATGTTGGATTCCAAGAACTCTTGGGAACAATGCACACTGCCACCCTGACTTGCCATTGGAAATTGGGTTCATGGTGATATCAGGAAAACATGAAGCTGCCTATATTTAAAGATAACTTTATATGATTATTTTATTTTTTAGCCTAATATTCTTACCATCTTTCTGAGAGATGGCTTTGTAATCGTAAAGATAACAGATCAGGAAAAACAATCCAGCAAGAAATATGAAGATGGTTCAATGCATTATGTGTCAGTAATCAAAGATGGCAACATGTAAGTCCAGTTCTGTGTTTGGTTTTTGGATGGAATGCAAGCCTTTGTTAGAAAGAGAACATTGTAGAATGTTTGCTTGACCTGATGTTTGGTTATAAAACAGTACGTAGTTAAAACTAAATTGTGAATTGTGCTAGCAGTGGACACGGACATTCTGAAGCATGGGATGAATCTTGATCTGGGTATTTGCATGTCAATACCTGCTGACTTCCAGTTCAGCTCCTGAACTTCACAGTAACACTGGTTGTCTGAGCCTTCAAACCAAATGGCTTGAATCTGCTTTTCTGTGCACTAAATGTCTTTCTGTGTGGTTGGGCAAGATGTAACTTTGGACACCTTCTCACACTCATAGTCTTCGCATCTTTGAGTGTAAATTGCAAACCTTTCTAATGAAGCTGTTTTACAGGCCCGAGGAGGAAGGGTAATATCGCTCCTAATTTTCTCAGTATTGATCTGATACATTTACTAAAATTATCTAATTTACTGAAAACTAGATGACTAGATGGTCTCAATAGGGTTATATAAAAACTTGTGCTGGCTAAAAAAGAAGGGTTTGAAAGATAGTCTAGGCTTGTATTAAAGCTTTGGGTTAATGATAACGTTCAGAGTTTTTCCGTAGTAGCAGTGTCCAACTTCTCAAATTCTTTTTCTGTTTGGCATAAGGGGGTAGAATCCTGGCCCCATTGAAGTCAATGGACATTGTGCTATTGACTCCACTGAAGCCAAGATCTCACCCAAAGAGTGTACATTCTGCTCTCATTATAACTGTACTGCGCCATTTTAAATATGGTTAAGTCAATGAACTAATACTGGTTTAAAACCCGTGGAAGTGGTAGGAGACCAGGCCTGTAAACCATGAGAATTAAAATGTAACTGGAAGGCAGAAGGTGTAACTGGAAGGTGTGTCAGATCTTTCTTTTAAAAAAATTCATTTAGCTGGTAGTGCGTTTTTCCTAAATTTTTCACTCTTATTTGTATTCACCTTGTTTCAGGGTCAGGCTACTGGTTGATGACCTGCCTGTGTCAATGGATGTTGAACCCCAAGGAGTGTCTAGAAAATTAAGTCAACCTATAAAACTGGGTGGGGATAATTTTGAAGGCTGCATCTCCAACGTCTTTATTCAAAGGTACTTAACTTGGGAATATTTGCAGTGGCAGACATTGGGGTAAAGAGAGAAATGTCTTGTTTTCCTTTATTAGTAATTGGAATTGCTTCTCACTAATCTGCATTTCTTCTAGGTACATGAAACCTTGCTGAATGCATAACCTTCTTGCACAACAAATACATTCTTGTATTTGGCCAATTCATCACTTTTGTAAGATTTAATGGAGTCTGATCTTTTGGTGTATTGGAAGATAACTCTGAATTGTATTCCTTCACTAGAAGTTTGGTTTAAAACCATCATTATATTGGAATGGGTATATTGCAAGGCCCAAAATTTTCAAACATCTGTGCCTAAATTATAGTAATCAAAAATATATGAGCATCCAGATAATTGCATGAGCAAGAAATATTTGCATATACAAAATAAATAATTACATCAACAAATGGGGGTACTTGTAAAAAGACCTGATTGCTGGTTTATGTTACCCATTTGTTACTCAGTTTTTTCCCTCCACATCCACCTGGTGGTAGATATCTCTTTGCAAGCGCAGTTTAGAAGAGAAATTTCACCCTAAGTGTTTTCTTTCATTAGGTTAATTCTTATCACAGGTATTCTCCCAGCTGGGGCCTGCTTGTTTCTGCTGACTATTGAGTGTTTGGATTTCACAAAAATCATGATTTATTTTGGTTTGTATATATCTTCATTAAATCTTTGTCTTAGCATTGTGAAGTTGTGCAACATGTATACTAACCTCGCTGCCCATCTGTGATCTACCAAAATTGGAGAGATTCCTTTAACCTTACAACCTACATATGTGTATATTTATTCTCATTGATTTAGCCTTTGCACAAAGAAGATTGGTGTAAGAGCATTTCTGGCAACAGGGCAGAGTTGCACAGTAAAAAAACTGATAGCTTTTTAACCTTCACATTTGGGCATCCAGTTGAGTGGGAGGGTGGTTGATTCAGCAAGACCGTAGGTTTGACCTGAACAATCCTCTTCTATTGCTAATCAGCAAAACCTCCTTGGTCTAGTCTAGAAGGTCTGACACTGCCAGGGTTACTGAATTCCAGCTCCCTTTACTCAATGGCAACAGCATTTTTTCAAGTAGGTAGTTTTTGGTAGGCTCCTAAATTCAGTTGAGGATGTGACAGCAGTGGCTTCCCTCAGTAATATGGCTGTAGCAAAGGTGGGATGTTTCAGACAAGAGCTCCAGAATACAGACTCCTTTCATTTTTTCACAAACTTCCCATCCAGTAGGTCATGGAGAAACTTCAAGGATTATTCTCTCCTCCCCCCCACACTTTATTTAGGCTTGGCCTGCTAAAACTGCCAGATACAAAAGCACCGGATGCCATATGCCACCTACTGTATAAGTGGTTGGGATTTCCTGGTGACATCTTAGGCCAATACAAAATATATGAGTTCTTGTGACAGTAATTCTGGATGTGCCTGTGCCAAGAGTTTAGGACCTCTAACATAAACCATACTATTGTGACAGGTGAAAATTGGGAGATGCCCCTTCCACAGACTGTCACTGAGAGCAGATCTACCTTGTAAGGCTCTATGTCCAGACAATGCAGCTCTAGAATACATGGTGGTATTCATTAAAGAATAGGGATGATAAAGTGTGGTCTCCTGTAGCATTCATTGCTCATTCTCATTCCTCAAGTTTATTTCTTCATTCTAGGACAGGTCAGCTCCCTCAAGTTCAAAATCTGATCAATTATACTGAGAAGACTGGTGTATCTGTGGGAGCCTGCAGGATATACAAGTCACCCCAGCCAATGCTGCTGAAAGAATTAGCAGACCCTAACAGCTCTAAGATTTTTAAGGTATGTTTGTTTACTATAAACTCCAGTACACAGTGATTCTCAGACTAAGGCCCTACCAACATGAACTGGCTGAGAAACTGATGTTACTCCTTTTCCATCTAGCATCTGGAGCAGGCTCTCCCTTCTCCATATCCCATGCTCAATATATAACTCTTCATAGAGATAACAGTTCATTAGCCATGCGAGGAGGGTGTTGACTGATTCTGATGGGGACTATGAAATGTATATTGAATTATTATCTCAGTTATCCATATTAAAGATTTAAATTCTGCCTTGCAGTTACAGAAGGAAAAGCACCTGGCTTACCTGACAGGTGCCGAAGTGCAGCTAGACCAAAAAAGCTGTGCTTTACCTACTCAGCTAAATTTCATCAATGGAGCTTATCAGTTTGGGAACACTCCCAACAGTCATTTGCTGTATACACTTTCCCCGGCATCACTGAGAGACAGGTAACGTGACAGTTCTCCAATCAACTTCTAATGCTGTATTCTTCAACGAACCTTGAGCTTTTAGGTACTAAGGGTTATGATTTCCCAGTGTGCATCTCTTTGGGAGTGACAGGGTGTACCCTAATTGTTCTGTTAAGAGCCTGACAGAGAACTTTCTCTTCCAATCATTGTTTCTACAAAACAAAACTGAACAGGTTGCCTGGAAGGAGATGTTTGAATTTAGCGCACATTGAGGCCCAATCCAAGAATCTAAATCTGCCAACTTCAGCCCACATTCAGAAATGTGAATGGGGTAACGCATAATTATGATTCCAAAAGCCACTATTGTGTTAACAAATTATTCGACTTGTGTTCGTAGGTCAAAAACTCTCTCCCTACATTCCATCATAACAGCTAAGTCCAGACTGGGTGCTTCTGGTACTGGTTTCCGGGATGGAAGTCTCTGAGTCTGACCGGGTTTTTCAGAAGAGTGTCCTTGTCTGTCAAAGTTGTTTCTTCTCTTGGTTTGCCAAAACTAGAATTTAGGACACACTATATGGCCCCTCCATTCAGAGAGGATTTTTAATCAAATTCAGTGGCTTCCAAACAGTGAAGATACCCACTGGCCTTGTCTACTCTGTATTCTCTACACTTCTCAGTACATCATCAGCATTCAAATACTTAATAGTAATCTCACTTTGATGTACTGGTATTATGTGAATATATCTGTTTATTCCAACGGAATTCACGTATAACTTCCCACACAGCACAGTGACAATAAATATAATGTTTCTGATCACATTTATATCCAGTCTTATACTGATAATTCCAGCAACTTCAATTGACTGATTCTTGATTTACACTGGCATAAGTGTGAGCAGAATCAGGCCCCTTGCATCTCTCTAAAGGGTATGGAAAAGGTATGACAGTAGGCAAAACAAGGCCACATTTTAATGTCTTTTCTGCTCCTCTCTTTCCACTAAAGGTCACATTTTTCAGTAGATGTACGGACTGCATCATCGGGAGGATTGATATTTTTTGTGGGAAATGAGCCTGAGAGCTCTTATATGGCTCTTTACATTTCAAAGGGACGTTTTGTCTTTGCATTTGGTGCTGGAGGAAAGAAAATTAAAATCAAAAGCAAAGCAAAATACAATGATGGGCAGTGGCATACGGTAAGTATTATGACATTTAGGACAGAATTAACTGTGTGAACCATTGCAAAACATGAACCAGCACTTAATATGTTGTAAGTGCTCAGCATTTTAAAATGCCAGGAGCATATTCACCTTATGGAGCTTCATATGGCTGAAGGTTTGTGTGGACGACTGGTCTTCATTGTCAGAAAGCTCCTGGCTGAAGCCTAGTTCTAATGCAGTTAGTATTGTAACAATACTTTAGGAAAGTTCCTCAAAAAAGAGAACATTAAGGTAGATAGTATGTGTCTATGGGGTAGGTCCATTATTGTATAAGACATTATTCTGATGCCTGTTGGCGTCTAGAAAGTCAATGGAATTACTCTGATTATATACTGAAGTAATGAAAAACAAGGAACGTGAATAATTGATGATGTGCAAAATACTCCTAGTTTTTGAACGATAAGGTATTTGAAAAAGCACTTCCTTTATATTTTCGCTAGTTTCAAGTGAGCCTCAAAAAAATGTGTGCTGATTTTAGGATTATACTGTCTATAACTTGATGGATAGGGTTTTCAGAAGCACCAAAATGATTTAGGAACAGAAGTTCCAATGACTTTCATTAGGACTTGTGCTTCTACCTCACATAAGTGATTTTGAAATCCCACCCATTGTGTCTAATGGTAATTATGCTTTTCCCCACAAAGGTGGTATTCAGTATGGATGGGAAGAATGGCCATCTTGTTATTGATGGTCTGAGGGCCAGGGAAGGAAAACTGGCAAGTAATTCCACCTTCAACACTAAGCCACCAGTGTATCTGGGTGGGCTTCCATCCCTGAAAGTACAGGTAAATCATGGAGATTGGGGAGTGGGGTTTTTTTCATTGCACTGCAGATGAAGACACTGAAGTATTGTGAAGGGAGGTCATAATAATGAGAGGGATTTAGATTACTAAAGCCATCTATACATAGTGTACACAAATTCCTAATTATAGACACATACCCCTTCGACAACTGTGTGCCCAGCCCTCAGTTTGACACAATTATTAGCATTTCAGTCTATAAATTGATTGCAGCCATGTGCCACTCCTGATTCCCCTTTACCTCCAAAAGTCAAATTCCTGTTTTCTCCAAGAGCACTCCTTCCCCTTGGAGCATTCACTTCAGCAGATACCTAAGGTGTCCCCAGCTAAACTAGACTTAATAATATTCAGTACTAGGGGGAGGGATTCCCGCTTACTAATCACTGTAATTTTAGGAGGGATTATAGATGTAGAACCTTATTCCAGTCTTAAGTCTGCATTGCCTCTGTTACCTTTAAAAATGACCTGTTAGGTATGTGCATTACTACACAATAGCTGTTTGGGGTGGGTGGGTAGTTAGTATTTGAAATTAGAATTAGACTGTTAGATTGTCAACATTTTGATGTATCATTGGAAGACAGCTATTTCACAAATAAGATTTTGCAATTACCCTTTCAAGATTTCAAAATTTCTAACACGCTTGACTCTTTCGTAGTTTACTGGCATTTCTTTCATGACATAGTACACATTTTCACTGTTTCAGGCACAGTCTTTATGCAGTCTATGTGCATTTCATACTTGGGTTTTCCACTATAAAACAATGCTAAAGAACTGATTGACTGATCTGTTACAAAAAGAATAGCCATCATGCTTTATATATTATTATTAATAATAATTATTATTATTATTCATGTTTTTAAATGTTTTTAGAATATACCAAGAAAGAGTTTTGTAGGTTGCCTGAGAAATTTTAAAATGAATGGAAAGCTCATGAATACTCCTCATCAGAACACTGGTGTCCCTCCATGTGTGGATGGCTCTTTGGAGACTGGGATGTATTTCTTTAATGGAGAAGGATATATCGTTATTGGTAAGTAGTGTAGCAATCTCTGCTATGTCCTTATTATATAATCCACATAAATAGATAGAGACATAGACATAGGTAGATCAGGTTATTATATCATACGGATATAGCTTCATGTTGTGTGTGTATATATAGGTGATACATTTCCCCTTTTTAATGTGCTGTTCTAATTATTCTCCCTCCTCCTCTTCTCACACCTGCAGATAACTCTTTTGTGATGGGTTTGGAATTTAAGATCATATTTAACATTCGTGTGAGAAGTTTAACAGGTGTCCTGCTCCATACTGGAAACAAACAAGGCAACTATTTAACTGTTTACATGGAGGCAGGAAAGGTGAGTGTGGAGTTTCTGTTTGAACTGTATTACCATAATTAAGAAGAGAGACACCTTTCTTTGAACACCAAAATAAGTTTGTACAAAAGAAAACCAAATTAAAAATACATTTAAAAACTTCATGATGGTGTCTTATAACCATCTCTGGGGAGCGTGAACCTTAAATTTGCTACCATACCATTGTATGCACACAGGCTTCCATCAGGCAGCACCAGCATAGTCAGTGCAGGGTGAAGGGGAGTGCCAGAGAATCCTCCTCTCCTCAGGACAAGGAGCACCTGTGGTAAAGTCTACCAGGGTTTAAGCCAATGGATCATGGAACCACTTCTCCCTAACCTTTGCCAGGCTGCTAGGAAGAGAGCAACCATGGAGCACTGACTTCTCTGTGCAGCTCCCTGTGTAGTTTCTCCATAGCTTTTTGCTCAGCAGTTCTATTTTAGTATCTTTTTCAATAGCTGAAGGATGTGTCGGGGAGTTGAAGGAAATTCGGGAAAGGATGCAAGGGGGTGGATTTATGTGTGTATAGAGTATACACTATCCTTTCTTGGGACTCTGTAAATGGAATCTATCTCCCTTTAAGGAAGACTGTTTGGGAGTCCAAATATTTTGACTGTGCCTTCGAAATACACTAGTCAGTGAGTTCAGTAAATTGTTGGAGTCGGATATTCTTTTGTCACTCCTTTCTTTTCCCTAGTAAGTTGAAAGATGACTGTTTTACAGGTCACTGCCACTGGAAATAATGGTGTTGCAGAGTTCCAGACATCTGTCACCCCTCCGCAGTCTCTATGTGATGGACAGTGGCACTCCATAGCAGGTACCGTATCCTCTTGCCTGCTCTTCTGAAACTGGATGGGGTGGGAAGAACAAAAATGACTGCTGCAGACCCCAAATTTAATGCCTAACCCTTTATACATTAAATAATTCCATTGCTGTGTTTCCTGTGAACACTCTTTAGAATAACAACAGGTGGTATTTATTTAAGACTGCATGTAGGGAAGAGAACCTTTTGGCTTTTATGTTGAACACTTTCTCATCCCCATAGGTATTTTGGTATATGTCAGTTTGACTTGGAAATATGCTGAAATAGAACTTCCCCTATAAATCACAATCCTGCAAGACAAACACTTCTTAAAATAGTATGTCATGGCTACCGGATGCTTGACTGGAGCAAAGTTACTGATTTACCAAATTCTTTACAGTCACTCAGAAACAGAACATTGTGCACCTACATGTGGATGCAAAGAGCAACTACACCACTGGATCCTCTGCCTCACTTTCTGCTAACGTGGGTCATCCACTTTATTTTGGAAGAGTTCCAGGTAATATTATTTCAAGTTAATGTTTTGTTGCTCCTCCTGGTGTTTTCTTTCTTTTTTTCCTTTTTTTTGGAAAGAAAAAACCCAAATACACTATGGGCCATATCATCTCCTATAAGGGAAAAAACACGCAGGTGACAGGAGACTTAACTTGCATTATCTCATCATTTTTTGTCTGATAGGCGGGGTCTTGCGCGCTTCCTTCTTTCTCTCTCTCTTTCTCACACACAGTATGTCTACAGTACAGTCTGGCATTGCCCTGTAGCATAGATGCAGCCTACGCCATTAGAAGATATTTTTCTCTCTGTGTAAGAACACCACCTCCCTGAACAACATTAACTACCTCAACAGAAGCACTCTTCAGTCGACCTAGCTATGTCTGTACTGGGGCTTAGGTTGGCACAGCTACATCGGTCAGGAGAGTGGTTTATTCGCACCTCAACTTACGTAGCTATGCTCTGATCTAGAGAAAGAGGTAACCAGTGAGGTGGCAAAGCTTGCAGATGATACTGAACTGCTCAAGATAGTTAAGACCAAAACAGACTGTGAAGAACTTCAAAACTAAGTGACTGGGCAACAAAATGACAAATGAAATTTAATGTGGAGAAATTTAAAGTAATGCACATTGGAAAAAATAAGCCCAACTACACACACAATATGATGGGGGCTAATTTAGCTACAACTAATCAGAAAAGAGATCTTGGAGTCATCGTGGATAGTTCTCTGAAGATGTTCATACAGTGTGCAGTGGCAGTCAAAAAAGCAAACAGGATGTTAGGAATCCTTGCAGAAGGAATAGATGGAGAATATCTTATTGCCCGTATATAAATCCATGGTACGCCCACGTCTTGAATACAGAGTATAGATGTGATCTCCTCATCTCAAAAGATATACTGGCATTAGAGAAGGGCAACTGAAATGATTAGGGATTTGGAACAGGTCCCATATGAAAAGAAATTAAAGAGGCTAGGACTTTGCAGGTTGGACAAGAGGAGACTAAGGGGGAATATGATAGAGGTATATAAAATCATGAGTGGTGTGGAGAAAGTGAATAAGGAAAAGTTATTTATTTGTTCCATAATATAAGAACTAGGGCCCCCTAAATGAAATTAATGAGCAGCAGGTTTAAAACAAATAAAAGGAAGTTCTTCTTCATACAGTGCACAGTCAACCTGTGGAACTCCTTGCCTGAGGAGGTTGTGAAGGCTAGGACTATAACACGGTTTAAAAGAGAACTGGATAAATTCATGGAGGTTAAGTCCATTAATGGGTAAGGAATGGTGTCCCTAGCCTCTGTTTGTTAGAGGGTGAAGATGGATGGCAGGAGAGAGATCACTTGATCCTTACTTCTTAGGTTCAACTCCCTCTGGGGCACCTGGCATTGGCCACTGTCAGCAGACAGGATACTGGGCTAGATGGTCTTTGGTCTGACCCAGTATGGCCGTTCTTATGTTCTTATGCCAATATAATTTTCATGTGTCAACCAAACCCTGTCCACTCACCCCGCACCGGAATTGGCAGGAGGTCCACCACTGTAAACACACAGATCTATTACCTTTGGAGGTCAATGCCATCCACTGGGGACTCTGTGTGTTTGCACTACTTCCCAGCCTCCCCACCACTCCCAAGTATGACTGGCTCCATCAGGATCTGTGCTGTCAATACCTCCTACTGCCCAAATCCCACCATCAGGGTCAGCTTTTTTGTGCTGCAGGAGTCACCATTCTGTTATGTGAAAATTGAGTCAGGAGAGAGGGGAAAAAATGCTAGTGCAGAAATGAATTGGGGCAGCAAGGAAGGCAGAGATAGTTACAGACCTGACATTTCCTCTTTTCTGCATTCCCCTCCCTGCCCCTCAAGCTAGGTCCATGAGCCAAGGGAACTCTGACTAGCCACCATGGTCAAAAGGGGATAACCAGAGGTGCAAGTAAGCCTGGTATGCCCCTGTACGGCATACTGGCAAGAGCCGGTGTGCCGTACCAAGGCAGATCGGCTTCCCTAAGTGGCAGTTTAAAGGGCCTGTGGCTCCCAGCAGCTGCCAGAGCCATGGGATAGCGGCGGTGGAGTTCTGGCACCTATTTAAAGGGTCAGGGCTCCTGTTGCCTCTACCGCCCTTGCCCGTTAAATAGCTGCCAGAACCCCACCGCCGCTACCCCAGGGCTCTGGCAGCAGGGCTCCAGGGACAATTTAGAGAGCCCAGGGATTTTAAAGCCCCGCCTCTTCCATTACGGGACATGCCTCTTCCAGTTGAGGACCCCCTCCTCAGGACTCCGGAGTACCGGTAAGTCCTTTGAGTTACTTTCACCCCTGGGGGGTAACACTATAAACATTACAGTATTTATATTGGGTCTGATGGCTCACCTGTGTTTTCACCCAGTCTAAATTAGGTGTCCTTAGAATGTTCTGGTTAGGAGTAAAAACTGATGTAGTTGTCTGATATTTTCATTTATACAAAGTCCTGCTTCTCCAAATGCATGAGGAACCAAAAGCAGAAAGGAGCAGCTTCTTAGCGTACACACCCAAGGTTCTGTCAGCCTGCACCCCCAACCTAGCACTTCTCTCTCAGAGACACTCCACGCTGCCTCAGTCACTGCCTAGTTGTGTGTTCCTCTCCCACCCCCCACCGAAACAATGCTCACAAAAAGCTGCTCTACCCATATAGTCCAAAATTCCTGGAAAGGTTCACGTACTCCTTTTGTCATAGGTGAGGGCTTGAGATGAATATATCCTTCCACTTACGTTAACTGAAGGGTGCATTCACACCATCAATTTCAATGAGGTTTTAACTCAACCCATAGCAAGGTTCACCCAGTTCATAAAAACAGCAAAACGTGATAAAATGTGCAATAATTTTTTAAATAATTTATTTACCATAATAAAGTAGTTTGGTTCAATTTGGAATGTGGATGATATATTACATTCTAAAAGCAAAGACTATCCAATCCTCTCAATAATCAGAGATCTCAAAGGGAACGTTTTAAAGCCACCAGCCTGTTGTATTCAGCTCATGTTATTTAGCTGCTCTTTCTTCCTTGTTTTTACAGCAAATTTGGAAACACCATGGCTTCCTGTTCGGGACTCGTTCCTTGGCTGTCTGCAGAACGTTAAAATAAATGACAAACCTGTCTCTGTCAGCAAAATTTCAGAGGTTCATGGTGCAGTCAGCTTGACTGGATGCCCTGCCAACTAACTTTGCCATTACATAATAAGGCAATTCTTTGTACCCTCGTTGGGTTGCGTCTCTTGATGTACTGTATGAATTACTGCAATGTGGGTTCTCCTCCCCTGATCACTGTGTTACTCTTGTCAATTATGATGTTCAAAATGGCTTACAGTTGATGCATCTTCTGGAATAGTGGCCTGTGCCAAAGCTAATTAAAAGTGTTGGCTTTGTTAAACTCCTTATTAAATTTGATTGCTTTCCCGGGTAATTCATTGGGTGTGTGAGATATATACACAAAATACAAAATAGTATTGTTTATACACATAGTGGGCCAAATGCTGCTTCCATTCTCCCTGGTGTAGCATTAAAATAACTCCATTGACTTAGCGGGAGTTATTTTGGATTTACGCTGGTGTGAGTGACTGCAGAATGTGGCCTAATATAAAGAATTTTATAATAAATATATGCATTTCTTTGGGTTAATGAACAGTGTTTATACTGAAGTGTACATTAATGTTAAAAATAATAATATAAATGGAGTTTGAAGCACTTTAAAGAGTGGAACTCTGGGAGATTGTTGCTGTGTTAAGAGTTCTGGAGCCAAATAAATGCAATATGCCCTTTTTAAGTCTTCCATATTCTTCTTTGGTTGTAAAGACTAAATTCTTTTAACGTGGCTTTTTCCTTAACTTGTTATTCACTGTGGCCAAACCCTGCTTGGTGTATGTGAGTAAAGCCCATTGACTTCAAGGAAACAGCTTACTTGAGTAAGTGGGACTGGGCCCATCATTTCTGGTCAACAGAATTTAGCTCTGAAACATTTCTGATTAGGATAACTTTTCCTGTGGCTTTCAGAACCAGGCTAGATGCTCTGTTTGATTTCCTGATTAAATGAAGACAAGGCTGATTTATTAACAATGAAGTAACGAGTACACTTTCACTTATACAGCACAAACTGCAATACTAAACCAAGAAAATGCTTAGTTTGACTTTCAAGTTTGTCTGACCATTATCCCTTACCACAGAATCCAGTTTGCATTGCTATTATGGCTTTGGGGCTGGGCTGAACAGATGTTGTGGGGCTGCAATCACCACGTGCATTCAATCCCAGCATTTTCACCCTATTTAAGTTTTAGTCCACTCCCCAGAGCACAGCCCCTATCTTTGTCTGAAAACTGCATTCGCTCTGCATCTTCAAAGGCTAGGCAAGTCTCTTTGGAGGCTCTTACGTTGTTCCTAAAGTCAGCCACTAGGTGGCATAAAATAGCAGTATAAATAAACCTCAGGTCCACAGCCTGTGTAGTTCATCTCCATGATATGTCGAACGCCTTCCAGCCCAAGAGTCAGCAGCCCTTTCTGTGTTTGAGTGTTTAGCATGACATGCAGTATGGGTAGTAAAACATGCACCGAAACTCAGATAAATCTACAATGGGCTGATAAACACCTAAAAATCCTTTTTAGAGGTTAGATCCCAACAGTAACTGGGCAAGCCCTACTTGTTTCTGATTAGATTATGCTGGTAATTTTAAAAAAATCTGATTACAAGAAGCAATTCAAGTACTAAACAGTGAGCTACAGATCATACATTACACCTAATCTAGGTATGAAATATTCTGAACTTTCCCGAATGGACACCATCTTCTTTCCTGAAAATGAGGGTTTGTTCATTTGAATAGCTCCAGCTCACCAACTGTAGAAATGATGTACTGAAAAAATTACTTTTGTTTAAGTTCTACAAGGAAATCATTTAGGTGTAAGAACACCCCCCAAAAACTTGCATTTATTTTATACAAGTCAAGAATGATTGAAACCTATTCTCTGATCAAAATTTGGCCACATGCAGTACTTGTTAACAATCCAGCCCAAATTTAGTAATGTCCTTAAAATTATGAACGTTACCAAGGCATTCATACCAAGGCCTATGCAATTCTCCAGTTGTGTGGGCCCAATCCAAAATCCACTGAAGACAAAGGGAAAGACTTGCTGAATTCAATGGGCTTTGGATCAGGCTCTTTATAGATACTTCTGTAAAAAATACATATTTTCTAAATAACTATTCTATGGTATCCACCCATCCTCCTTCCAGTTACACATATAGTATATTGGAAAATAAAGCTACTGTATATAAGAGAGTGGAACACGGTCTCTATATAGCTAAGACACGGCAAATATGACTATTCTTACAGAAACACAATTCTTATGTTGCCTTAAACAACTGATAGGAAAAAAGGTTAAACCCATGCACTAGCCAAACAAGTGAAAGGCTGCAATTGGCAAAGGAGAGACAAAAAGCAGGTTGAGTAGAGAGACCTTCATACCTGGCTTGGAGGCTAGGGAGAGGCAAATATGAAAATCCAAAGCCTGGTAAAATAACATACCAGCATTCCATCTTCTCATTAAAGGGGATGGAACAAGAAGCAAATGTGATACAGCTAATATAACAATCACACTGAAGCCTACAACCTCCTCTTCAGCTTCCCACATTTCATCCCTCAATTGAGATGTTAATATGATGTGCGTAACAGTCTCAGAAGCTTCACTGTTAAATCAGTTCACTAGCTGTGACCCCTACCTCTACCCATTGTTTGTCTTCCCTCATAGCCCTGCTGTGGTATGTCTAATTTAGACTGTAAACTCCATGTGACTTGTCACTTTGTCAGTAAAGCAAAGCCAGTACACTTGTGGTACTGTATAAATACTAAAAAAATCATTATTAACAGCATCCCAGGTCAGATTGTCATACACACCCAAAAACTCCATTAAAAGTCCATTATTGAAGTTGCAAAGTGAAGCATGCAAAAGTTAGGAAATGCCAGAATTAAGGTTGCCTGGGCAATCTGAATTCAGCACCCCTGTGTGTAGGCATTAGGACAAAATCTATAATTACATGATGACATACTTTTTTTCTCACAGGCCCACTACCTTCCCCAGGGGGCCAGATCCTCAGCCAGTGAAAATCAGCTGAGGCTTAAGACTTTGACAGCTACAGTGATTTACGTTAGCTGAGACCACAGTCCACTGATTTCAGTGGAGTTACTTCTGATTTACACTGCTGTGAGAGCAGAATCCGGTCATAAGTGGAAACATTTAGAATGTTCTAGTTCTTGTAACTTCACATTATCTTGCTAGAGAAGGCATCTATTTGCAGATATTAGTCGCTAAAGGAGACGTGTGGCCCTTTGGCATTCTTGAGGGGAAAAGTGATTCCAAATAATTCATGTGTATTGAGAACAAAAACCAAGCACCACAAAAAATTGCTAATAATGTTCACCATGAATTAATTAAAAAGGAACGAAAAGTTTAAACCCTCTCAGAGAAGCCTGAAATGCCATCAAAGAGATTGTGGGCCTGAGCCTCCGAGCAATGCTGGTTTATACAGGTAAGGATTTGGTCCTTTATGTCCAATCAACTGTTGGGATCCTGGTTCTTTTTCTGGAAATTGAGAAAACACTCTATATCTATTCCTCAAAACAGTATTAAAGTGACTTTGTTATGAAGAGTCAAAATAAAGAACATTTTATTTAACCAGCAAAGGCCTCTTGGCCTCTCATGGAAAAACCCATGGAGAGGATAAAGTAGTAGAAAACTCTGCAACTGACACATGCTCCTCTCTAGGAGCAATGAGTTCAAGCCACATGGAGGCAGCAAGGGGCCCAGCCATCAAACCTTGCAATACAGGAAGCAGGAGAAGCTGTGCAGCCAGGCTGAGTCCGTGCATCTATAACTGCTTCCCATGTCCCGCAACAGTCTGGCTGCAGCCCCTCCTGTTTCCCAGCATCGGGTTGTCAGGGGAGCTGCAAAGAACAGATTCTCTGCGGCTCCACCTCTTCTGTGGCCAGACACTCCCCTGCAAACTCGAAGTGGTGTTCACTCAGAGGGGAACCCAGGCCACGGGGGTGACATAGGGGAAGAAGGATGGTGTGAAGCTGCCACTCTTCCATATTTTTTTTTCTGCTTTCTGACCCTTCTTTCTCTTCTTTGCTCCAGTTTGAATGGGTGAAGAAAACATCTGGCCTCTAAAGACAGATAACCAAATTTACATGCATGCAACTACCACCAGCTAATTAAACATGTCTGTCTGCAGCTGCAAGCAGCAATTAGTCATCCAGAAAGCTTTCCACACCTCTTCCTGACTATTTTTCTGTCCCCATTAAGGATGCCAGCTACAGCACATATCTCCGCTGTGGCACATTGAAAGCTGAGCTCCTTATGTTTATGAAGAATGTTGTGTGATTAAGCTTAAACCCCTTGGTGCAGCTTTGATAAGACTGAACTGAACCTTTACTTATTTTAATCAATTCGAAGAACAATCGTGCTTTTTGTATAACAAGTGATGTAATCAACCTAAGCCCAAGCACCATAACTTCATCCAGATCAAATAATTACATTGAAATAAAAGATAGGATTGAGGCCTTTGGTTTGGTTCCTAATTCTGGTGCCACGGCTGCTAGGGAAGATTCATTTCTGACTCAGAACTTTGGGGCAGACCCGTCTCCCTTCGTCTGGACAAAACAAAAACCTGAATCCCAGCACATTTAAACTGTAAGGAAGTTTGGCTCTGGATCTGAATTTTGCTCCTCAGATCCATCTCAACTTAAAAGGCATATAACTAAACCAGGGGTGTAGTTTCCTCCAGAAACAGTAGTGGGAAACATAAGGGGATTCTTCATCTCTTTTGTGACAGAGCCCAGGACTTTGGACAGGTGGAATAAGCGTTGTTATTAGCTGCAAGTGAAAAACTGCACATAAGAAGCCACCAGCAATGCACAACAAGTTGTATTGGTCCTACAAAACCCAGGTAATATGCTGTGTATTCTTGAGTGCTATCTACTGGTGCCCTATCTATCAATAAAGATCTCCTGCAACAGGGACCAAGGCATGCAGGTGGGAGAAGACAGGGAGTCAGATACAGGCTAGAGAAGACAGGCCTATAGGAAGTTACAGGGCAACTATAATCATTGGAATATGGTAGGTTCCATAAAATGACTTCTTTACTTTGAAGATGGGGATTATTCATACTGCTCACCTCACATCTGTCTGCTGCATTGTCTTCTTGAGCTCAGCTGGGCAATGGATTTGCCTTTAACTGTGGGTCTGGCAATTATGCAAGCATCTTTGCTAAGCAATCTCTAACTGTGTAAGAAATTAAATTCTTCAGTATATTTAGTAACATTTCCATCTGACTTATTTATGTATTTTATTGATTTCTGCTGCCTCTCTCTTGCGCTATTAGGTAGGCCCTTTAAATTGTGACAATTGAACAAACACAAATTACGTATGTCGTGAAGAAACAGACGGAGACAGCTTGCGGAAGGAGGCGACCTGGGAGAGTCCCAGCTTGCCGCTTTTATTAAGTACAAACGTGCTACGAATCATGCATGACAGTGATAAATAGACTTGTTTACTTCATTGTGATAGGTGGTGAAAGAAGAGCCTCCTCATGGCTACCTCGTGGACAGCTAGAGGGATAAGCGTGCCGGTGATTTTCCAACACCTTGGCTTACTACTAGACCTTGAGAGATAACAAGGGTTCAGAAGTTTACGGCCAAGGGTTCAGAAGTTTACAGAGCGTGGTTGGCCAGCGCTCAAGGCCTTCATACGTATGCCACTCAGATTAATTGGTGGTTTAAAATCAGAACTACTGTTACCATAACTTTGCCAGCAAACTTTAGTAGCTGAGGATCAAAACAATTCAAGTAATTAAATTAAAGCCAAAAAAATATAGTAAAGAAAATCATGGAGGTTTTCATCATGCCCTGAAACATTTAGAATATTCATAAGATCAACTGTTTGCAATGTTTTAGATAATTTTCAAATTATCAATGCAGCAATGAACAGATTTATAACGTCCAATTGCTATAGTTTATCAGTTTGGTTTTATTGGTATCACCACCAGTTCTCATAGTAACTTGGGTAAATCCTAAAGAAAATAAAAAGTTAGGAAGAAACGTATTTTTGAAAACCTGTGTGAAAATAGTTCTGTGTTTTATATGGGTGCCAAGAAGCCTGTTGGGAGATCAATAGTTAATGCAAATGCAGTATATGGTTCTTTGGAAGCATGAGTGTCATTTAACAATTATGAAGAAACCTGACCAAAGATACTGATGGGAACTAACTAGCACTGTAATGTTATTACATGTATGGATAGTTTGAGTATAGATTCACTGAAGCAAGCACATTCCATTACCAAATCCAGGCAAAAATGTTAAGACTAACTTCTAGGGGAAGTGAATTAGTTCTTTCCTTTGGAACCTTCTGAAAGTTCAGAAATATGCTGACATATCTGAATAAAGGCAAACTATGCAGACACATGTAGACCTGTGCCTGCTTGAAAGTATATGGTTGCACTGGCATAGGCTGATCGACATCACATACGAGTGAGCTCAGTAGAATTCATAACGTTTGTAGAATGTGTCAGATAATGTTTACAGGCCACAATAAAGCCCTGAATGTGGTGGGCTTCAATTCTGTTATATTCATGAAGGAGTGACTATAATCACGTGACCTTCCCCTCATCGTGATGCTAACACTAGTACCATGGGGATCTACAACACACGCCCATGGTGCCTTCTGTAATAACACTCAGCACTAATGTCATGAAGTCCTACTGTGAATCTATGCAGAAGCTCTCCTTTACCCACTCTGTTTCACCTAGTTTCTCTTCTGTCTTCACTACCCTTTGTTCCTTTTCTTCTGCCTCCAGCCTCACCCAGCCTCCAGCAGTTCTCTCTTTCTGCTTATGCTCCTCTCTTTTGTTCTCCTCTTTCTGCCTCTTATCTACCCAGTTAATCTACTCTCATCTGCCTCTGTTTCCTCCACCAGCTGCCCTCCTAAGCATCCACCTAATTAGAGCAAGAAGAGAGCAAAATGAGGGGGATGAGGGCTATCTTCATGGCTCCAGCACAACTGAGCTCCCAATGCACCTGCCATGACAACACGAGGCAAGCCGCTGTGCTAACCCCTTGAAAATAGATGCAGTCCTGGGATAAAATTCAGTCATAAAAATAATTAGCCTGCTTTAGTATATGACTATAGAAATACCTTTCTGCACTGCTGTCAGTGGATCTCGTAAAGGAAGGGACATGCAAGAGTGAAAGCTATCCTGTTTCCAATTATAAGAGAAACTCCCTATTATAAATGTTTTTGTTACTTAGACTTTTTGTATTGATTTATCTAAGTGTAGTGTGGTTAGCTGCTTGTATCTCTGTGCTGCTGATACAATAGTTATGTTCTACCTCTCCCCAGGAAATGCCCTTCCATAGTTATGAGCTGGTCCTGGCATTCTTTGATAGTAAAGACCAACATTTTCAAGTGTCCACTAATTTGGGCCCCTCATCTGATGAATGCCCATCTTGGGATGTGCAATGTGTCTGGGGAGGGCAGAAGCTGACCCATTAGTGTACTAAATTGTGCATGCATCAACTGAGGGGGTCAAAATTAGTGGACACATTTGAAAATTTTGCCCTAAACTCAGAAAACCTGTTCAAAGGAAGTCTATAAATGCCAAATTTCATTTGAAAAGTCAGGTGCTTAGTACGGAAGATTAATATTACCAGAAGAAGAATAAATACACATGGCAACATTTTCAAAAGAAAGCCTATTTGTGCATACACAGTAACTAGTTCTTGCACATTATCACTTCTGTTCACAGGTGACAGAATCTATTTTAGGCAATTTTTCAAAGGATCCTCAACCTGACCTTAACATTTTGCAGGTACTACAGGGTGCGTGTGAAATACTGAATCCCTTTGAAGTCAATGGGGATTTGACATTGACTTCTGTGAAGCAAGGATTTCATCTTGGGTTCAAATGACTGAATTTAAAAGTGAGATACATGGTTGTGTGAGGTAATATCTTTTACTGGACCAGCTACTGTGGGTGAAAGAGACAAGCTTTCAAAAGTACACAGAGCTCGTCTTCAGGTCTAATATCCTGCGACTGACATGCCTACAACATTGCATAGAATTTAAATGTCTTATTTACAGATGTGACTAAGTAATTAGATATATAAATTCTGTCATTCGCAACCCAGAGCTGAATGAGGGCTTAAAACTGGAGGTCATTTTTTTGAAAGTAAAGGGATGCTTAGAAAACCGCACAGCAAACAGAGAAAAAAATTATACTTTCATGCACACCTACAGCATTACAGAGTAACTGAGGAAGAGTTTAGCCCAAAGTATAGAGCCGAAATGTATGGGTCTGATGATTTCATTCAGCAGTAAGGAACAGCAGATAAGATCTTTATTTTGCTTAATGTAATCTTAGAATTTTTCTGAATGGAAGTGTTTTTCTGGTTGACCAAACATTAGCTTCCTAATGTCTTAAATCCTCTGTTAAATCTTATCTTTGATGAGGAAAAATGATACCATCGAGCGACAAAAACATTATCCTTACGCTTTGCTGTATAGTCAAAATTCAGGGACTGTTGGGTGAAATACTCTTATCAAAATACTTAGTTTTTGATATTAGAAGAGCAGATGAAAGAACGAAAGGCATTGGTATAAAGATTATTTAAGCATGAGGTGCTACAAGACTCTTTGTCGCTTTTGCAGATCCAGACTAACACGGCTACCCCTCTGATACTACCCAGCTGTTACCTCTGACGATTACTATCACTTGATTGTGCATGAAAATTATCCTGCTTGAACGCACACATTTAACAGAGGAAGAGCCCTTCACTTTGGGTTTACAAAGGGAAATAATGATTTTCCTCACTCCCCCCGCCTTTAAATTATATAGCACAGGCAGTTATTTTCCTGCACACATGTGGCAAAACTTTTCAGACCACAGCATTGTTTCACAGATGACAATCCAGCAACTAGAAACAATAACTTTGACAGTCAGAGACATCTCCTGCCTCAGAGTGTTTCAGGACTTTATTCTGCCTTATGATGTATGCAACAATACATGTTGCTTCTTGGAAAAGTCAGCGGCTGTGTTTATGTGTGCAAGCCCCCGAGCTGATTTTTTTAAGTATACTCAAGGATGCACATAACACCACTTATAGGAGGGCAAGATTACATTCTTAAAATGTAAGTAACTAAAACAGACAAGATCTTGGATTTCTGCAGTTCAGATTCCTGCATATGCAAAGGAGCAAGCTCATCATCTTTGTCAGTTCTGGATTATTGAGATGCGCTGTTAACAGGACTGTCCAATGGAGGAACCAAATCTCCTATGCACTTTATTTGAAACGTAGCAACTTATTTCAGTGATGAAGACAAATAATGTGGCCACGACTTTTGACAGACCTCAGTAATGTCTGATTACAAGAAGAGTAAAACTGAAAATAAGTACGGGTGGGGAGAAGGAGGCTTCTCCCAGAAATGTCATGAATCATCATGAGAGAGTTTAACTACTGGGCTGTATTTGGTAATAATATGAAAGATGCACACGATTCCTAACGGTAGCAGGTACAATAAATAAAAATAGTATTCACAAGTTCATATTTAAAGCGTTAGGAACACTAATTTAGACTTATATACAGTGTCCTTCATCCAAGGTTCTTAGAGCATTTAAACATGGAATAGGGAAGCCTTGCAACACATCTCTGAGGTTGGAAAGTATTATTATCCTGTAAGGACACTCTAATCAAGTCATTTGGGAAGAATGAGCCTCTGGATCTAAAAGCATGAGTCTCTACTACCTGAGCTAAAGAATGTGGTCCATTAGTTTGAAGGAAGAAACATACTGAGGAATATCTTGTACATGGATCAGACACTAGAGAGGGATAAAAATCCACACTGGCTTTATGTGAGTTACAATTACCATTTTACAGATGGGGAAAAACTGATGCACAGAGAAGTTCAATGCCTGATCCAAGTTCACATAGGAAAGTTGTGCTGGAATCTCTTGTCTGCAAGTCCTGTGCCTTAACCCCAAAACTTATTCCTTCCTAGATCTTAAAGTTGTGTTCCCACCTGCAACTATATTTCAGAAAAAAGAGAAAGGATGTGCTTTTAGTTACTGCCAAGAGAGGAACTATTGGTTGAGGAGTCTTAGGAAAAGGAAGCAGAAGGCCATAGATCCATTACAAAGGATTCAAGGCTCCCACTCCTTAGTAAGGTCAGTTCTCAGTAGCTCTATGAACCCATATAGCTATCCACTCAGTCTCGCAATTGATCTCTCTCCTCAGCTCTTTCTTAAGTGCACTGATTTGTACTTTCCTCTCCCAAATAAGGTAAGTTTGTGTCAACTCCCTCCCCTCCCAGCTCAGTCCACAAAGGAGTAATTTGAATGTAAAGAATTAAGCTAGCATGTGTTAGTGTTCCAGCCTACCAAGGATGGAAAACTATGTTATGTTTGTTGACTGAGTGGTTTTGTCACAGACATTTTCAACCAAACATTCCCAGCCCCTTTCTCTAACCAGGAAGAAGAGCAGGTGCTGGGAATACCAAAATCTGACCTCAATTAAAGCAAAAAACTCAAAACAATTTCCCAGTCAGTGATGTTTCATTCCTTGTAGCCTTTCTATTTCCGTAGAGTAGGGTTGGGGGTCAAAATGATGAAAGCTTTTGAATATTTAAGATACTACATATGACTAAAGCCCCAAAGTAAGATAGGAAAAGTGTGTATAATCTTTAAATAACTCCCTACCAAATCATAGTAATGCATCAAGCTTCTTGACACTGTGAAAATGTACTGAAAAGGTATTGTTAAACTAGTGGAAACATAATAACCCTTAGTGGGGGTGAGCTTATTAGTTATTTATTATGTTTTTATCATTATTAGCTATGACCTACAAGCATTTTTTATTATTTTAAACTGCATGAACATTTTCAAGACACTAATTTAGACAGAGTTTATTAAGGCTGAAATGTTTGTCATAATTATCTACAGCATTACAGATCACTAATTTTCCATCACAAGCTTGAAAGCATTATGCCACTTTTTAAATGATTTTGCAGGTGTATTTGCAAATGAGAAAAGAGAGAGAGAAAGAGACTTATCCATTCATAAATAAGGCCAGTCCGTTAACTGGATTTAAGCATTTAGGGTTCTTTGTGATAGAAGCAGTCTAAGTAAGTATTTTCTCCTGCTAAGATGGAATTCTGAGCTCTGTGAGAAGACAGCCTTCTTAAAGTCAAACATTTTAAATTGGCTTTTAAAAATTCTAATATTGTGATGGTACCTTAGATAAGATCAGTCTGCGTGGGAAGAAGTTTTCCCAAGTAATTTTGGTAAACTAGGCCAGCATGTGGCTGCTGCCTGAACAGAGCTGTTCTTAGTATTTAATACTTGTGTTTCCTTTGTTTTCTCTGGAATTATGCACATATGTTTGATGTTGATTCTGAAAAACCTGTTATTTAATGTTCTTTAAATAGCAAAAATAACACACCTTCATATGTTACAGTACAAAATACCAACTGTGTTACTGTGCATAAGACAATGAATTTTGTTTTATATTATGGGCTTTAAAAAAATATTATGTTACATTCAGGCAGAACTGTCAGTTCCAGAAAGTCTAGAAACAGCAAAAAGTAAAGCTTTGAATTCATCTCTATGTATGATTGAGTATATGTTGGGTCCAGAGCAACAGTAAATCTGGAAAAAGCCTGAATTTTGTTAGCCCTGTAGCAGCAACTAATAAAAGAACCAGTTGCCAGTAGTGGAGTTTAGGGACATCTTAGGGTATATGTCTACACTACCCACCGAATCGGTGGGTAGTGATCGATCTATCGGGGATTGATTTATCGCATCTAGTGTAGACGTGATAAATCTATTCCTGAACGCTCTCCCCGTCAACTCTGGAACTCCACCGCTGCGAGAGGTGAAAGTGGAGTCGAAGGAGGAGCGGCAATGGTCAACTTGCTGCCGTGAGGATACCCAAGTAAGTCGACCTAAGATACATCAACTTCAGCTACGCGTGTAGACCTGACCTAAGAGTGGTCAGGCAACTCTGAAACTGTACCCATTTCCTGTGGCTCATCATTGGCTTT
This sequence comes from Dermatemys mawii, assembly GCA_007922305.1. Taxonomy (NCBI): domain Eukaryota; kingdom Metazoa; phylum Chordata; order Testudines; family Dermatemydidae; genus Dermatemys; species Dermatemys mawii. The sequence goes on from ML677334.1 coordinate 54,078,591, forward strand.
TCTTTCTTCTTCTCTGTGAGCTTTCAGAAGGCCATTGAAAAACAGGCCAGGAGTGTTTACAGTGAAATAACTTGTGGATCACAATTTGTGTTCCTACTGACTTCACTAGGTGTTTCATGGGTTCACCAAAGGTCAGGATTTAGCCCTAAAAATGACAAAGTACATTAAAAGGAAAGTGTGGAGAGAAAGCTATGAAGATTAGTGTGGTTTTGTAGTATCATTTACCTGCTGTGCTTTACATAAAAAACACATGACGATAACAGATGTAAAACTCACCTCATAAATATTTAATAGGCAGTGACTTTCATTATTGCATGCGTCGATGGTATATTATGCGGCACAAAACCATAGACCAAGTGACTTAAGCTACTTACCTATGACAGTGATTCTTTAGAATCACTTGGACTTGTCATATCGTTCTTAAGAAGTGGAATTTATAAATAAAAGAGGAAAACATTCAAAGTTATATATTCACTGGCTACTACTGACATAGCTAAAACATCCCTAACAGGCCAGTCTGCAAGTGACATTTGTATCCTGAATTCCAACCGCTTTTCAAAATTAACAATTGGATTATATTTGACCTTTAAACTACAGTGACAAGTACTTGAAAGGATTTTAAAGTAACGGGGGCCTGATTCTACACTATCTTGTACCTTGTACAGTTGTGAAGACCATGCGAGATATCTGTATTATTTTTTGATAAATACCGTGTGTACCTCTGTTTATATGATTACTATCATCTTGTCTGCTACACGGGGGGGTGGGGAGGGGGAATTAACTCAATCGTGGATGGTTTTACACATCTCCAAGAAGACAAACAATGACTCTAACGCAATGGCTGGTGTTTAAATGGACAAAACAGTGAAACCACTGCTGGAAGGCTGATGAGATACATAAACTTGATGCCCTAGGTTCAGGTGTCCCAGGACAGAAAAAGGAGCTTGGAAATGGATAAAAACGGCCAGTGAACACAGAGGTGCAGACGCTGACTGAGGGTCAGACAGAGGCAGCAGCTGCAGGAATGCAGACCATCTCACCAGCCCAGTGCTTGGGAGTGCCTGGGACAAGAGTAACCTATTACATTTGCAAGGCTAAGGCTTAGGCTTAGGTAAGATAGTATGCATATAGGCCTATGGTTTTAACCCTTTTAGCTCTAATTGCTATAGACCTTTAGATAAATAAATAATACTTTGTTTTGAACTGTCACTGCATTTTCATACTGTTCACAGCTCCTGGAGGGAAGTCTATAGTGGATGCCAGAACCCAGTAGGACCTGCTGAAGAAACAAGGGTGGTAAACACAGTTATTATGACAGGCGGACCTGGATTAAGAGTGGGGTGAATTGTAGAATTCCTTTCTGAGAGAAGTATCGATGTAAGTCCTGTGGCCTGAAATGTTAGAGAATAAAGAGCTCTCTAGTGTCTCCCATTGGTGAAATGGGAGAAGAATGGCCAAGAGCTGCTTAAGACTCCGTATAAGCAGGGGCTCCACTGGGGAGGAGACTCTCTGCCAACATCTGTTGGAGGGCAATGGGAATTGATTGAGTGGGTATGATAGTTTGGGGCATTTTGGTAAAAATACAGTTAAACTTTGAGTTTGGGGGCAATTAAATGTTACTGATCTTGTTGGGGAAATACAAGGACTAGACGTCAATATTACATATGCTTGGGGTCACCCTCACCGAGACTGCTGTCAAGCATATTTGGGTAAGTGAGCCTGGACAGAGCTGACAAGAAGGAAAATATCTTCTACCTTTTGCTGAGTGTGCCTCTCCAGTGGTGAGGACTCAGTTAAGGTTCCTAGACAGTACTGGTCCTTCTAAAAGAACTGAGCTGAGACTGCTAGAAAGCAGTGGACGGTACAGAGCTGAGGGTGGCTTTGAGGCAGTGGATGGTACTGAGCTGTGGTGGCAGCTCTGAGGCAACAGATGATGGAGAGTAGCAGTGGCACTTTCAAAGTGACAGATGGTGCAGAGCAGCTGTGATACAAGAAGAGGGGGGGAGTAACTCCCTTTGATGAACACCCAATAAGCTGTAAAATCCCTCTTGCTTGTTCTCTGCTTGCTTTACCTGTAAAGAGTTAACAAGCCCACAGGTAAAAGAAAAGGACTGGACAGCTGACCAATAGAGCCAATGGGAAGGTAGAATTTTTTAAAACTGGAAAAGAAACTTTCCCTTTGTGTTCTCCGGAGAATAAGACAGGGGCAGCAATGTCGTGTAAGGCTTGAACCAGGTATGAACATTCATCTTCCATACCTAGAAGAAATTATTTGGATAGGGAATGTTTAGTTAGACACAATCAGGTTTATTTTTTATTTTGGCTTGTGGATCTCCTCTGTGCTAACACCTGATGATTTTGTTTGCTTGTAACCATTAAGCTGAACCCACAAGAAAGCTAGTTTGGGTGCTTAATTTTTGGAATTGCTCTTTTAAAATCTAGCAGAAGCCTAAGTTCCAGATATATTTGTTTCGTTTTTGTTTTTAATAAAATTTACTATGTTTAAGACCAGGACTGGCTTTCTGGTGTCCTAAGAGGTTTGTGTATGTTTGATTAGCTGATAGCACAGCTCACTTCCTTTGTTTTCTTTCGCAGTTCTTCCCCGGGGGTAGGGGTGTGTGAAAGGGCTTGAGGGTACCCCTCAGGGAGGAATTCTCAAGTGTGTCTTCCTGAGTTCAAGTCTGTTTTTTTTTGTTTTTTTTTTTTTAGCATTTGGGTCGTGGCAGCGTTTACCAAGCCAAGCTCAGAGAAAAGCTGTAACCTTGGGAGTTTAATATAAGCCTGGAGTGGCACATATTAATTTTTAAAATCCTTGCAGGCCCCTACCTTCTGCACATGGATGACAGAGTGGGGATTCAGCCTTGACAGCAGCAGTGGCTGGAGCAGAGCAGAGACAGTTTGGGTTGATGCTGCAGAGAAAGCAGCAGCCTACCCAACAGACTCTGGTGCGGACCTCCCTACCATGCAATTAAAGCTGAAATACTGCAGCTGGCTTACATGGTAGTGTCCCCAGTGTAGTCCAGGCAGTGCTGGACTGCCAGCATGCTGGGAGTTTTCCAACTCAGGTCAACTAATTGTGAGTGAGGAGGAGAGAAATGGCTAGAATGCACTAGCCACACTGGGCAATATACAGTACTTCCCAAGTTGTAGGCACTGAGTCTAGGAGTTAAAACAAAGAGAACTTTATTAAGGTGAGAAAAAGGGCAGGATACAACAGAATATACTTGGGAAACCCAGATATTAATAAATCAACAAATTCTCTGAGGCAATACTCCAGCCCTGCAGCGGGCTTTAACAGCAGTCCCAACCTCAGTCTTCCTGGCAACTGTGATGATGCCTATGGTGGTAAATGTAATTTCCTAGAAAATGAACCCAGCCCTTTCTGCTGCTGTTAACACCGGGCAGAAGTGTTCCAAAAGCACAGGCCTGTCATTTTAAAGGGGTGTCCACAGATAGTCTGAATGAGGGGTCAAAAAGACATTTACAAAGTGAGTGTAATAAGCTACCTCTTTGGTTCTCCTCTGCTATACACGGTAGTAGTGAATAAATCTCATAGCTCTTAAAGAATATGAATAATGTAGCTAGCATCCTTTTTTTAAAATAAGATATCCTGGAAGCTAGAGTGAAAATTGTGGCTAGCTAATTAAAGAGTATAATTCTTGTTTGCCCTATGAATTTTACTGACCTTGAAAAATGTTTGCCTAACTGTTGGAAGGCAAAAGATCTCTGTCTATCCATAAAACGAGTATAGGACCAGCAGCAGCATTGCAGGCTTCTTCATACTGCTCTGGAGGGAGCTCTTCTAAGGGAAAGAGGGTAATTTAATTTTCAGGGATATTCAGTGATTGATTGGCCTCTCTGTTAAGACTGTCAACATACATGTTAATCCGAGTCAACTGTGATGATGGCTTCACAGCATGGGTATCAAGCCACTAGAAACTGGACTGGAAACATAATATCATTTCATATAGACTTTTGAAGAGCAATCAGATGGTAATAATTTTCAGCCATTACCAAACTGGGTTAAAGATGAATTTGTGACTTAGCAGTGAAAGGCTCCAGTATCCCATTAGTGACCCATTCCTATTCACAGTATAAAGTTTTAGTTCTGTATAGAGTTCATTGGTGATCAGTTACTGGAATGTACGAAAAGTTTATTTGACTGACCTCAAGATTCAAAAACAGAATACGTGGAACTTGAGCTATGCAAAAATAAAACAAGTCCAGCTTCTGATAAAATGTATTTTTCTTCCAGTTTTCTGAGATCCTTTCCCCAAAAATCAATGTTTCATTGACAGTTATTTATAAAATTTACTTCAAATGCATGGAAGCATTAAACATCTTCAAAGTAAGATGAAAATGATGCAACTATGGATCTCTGTTTCTTCAAAAGGGGATAATAATGCCACATTGCTACAACTAGGTGTATTGAGGAATAATTAATTCCTCAATTAATTGTGCTGTACAAATGCACTTCATATGATTATGAACTACTAAAGTGACATTAAGAATGAGTGGTGGTTTAGGGGGAAGAAGGTAGAGTGGAAAGGACACATTAACCAGTACAAATCCCATAAGTTTCTCTGTTAATTTTGGTTTTCTCATTACCACAGCCCATCTTGTAAACTGAACCAGCAATTCCATGTCCCCTGTGTAAATCAAACTAACCTTAATCCACCCTCAGATCTGCTAAATCCCTTATCACTATGCAACACACAATGCAACTTGCAGCATTGCTGATCTCAACTGCTGATCTGTTCTGCACTAAAGAGCTGAAATGCAGTTTATAATAGAGGCACTATAAAACTATGGCTGATAGGCAGTAAAACTTACACTGCAAAAGTCACATTGCTTGATCTCTGATGTTTAAATAGATTACATTTCTCCTTGTACAGGTGAAATAATACACAGGTCTTATCCTGCAAAACTATTCCACAGACTCATACCTTTCTGAAGTGGTAATTCATTACCCAGTTGTAAGATGGACAACTAGCTGCTGAGTAGTAATTTGCAGCATTCGTTACAGAACATAGATTAGCAGTAGTAGCTCTGCCAAAATGGTCCACAGAAGCTAGGCCAGAAGACAAAAACTGCAAGGATTCCAAGCTCCTTACCCACTGAATCCACAGAACAACAGAGATGAACACAGAGCCCTATGCTAAAGTTATTGGGTTACTCACACACAAAGGCTGGGAACCTACATGAATTTGTGAAATAGAGGGGGTGATTGTTTGCTTTTCAGTGGCAGAGAGGTTAGCTTTCAATATCTGTAGCTTTCAGGAAACCCACAGGCCATGTATTTCTGCATTGCTTCTTGGACTCACTGACTCCATGGTCACATGGCTCCAATGAGCGGCTGCCCCCAGAATCACACCTCAGAGTGTGATTCTAACTTGGTCAGTGTAATTGTGCACCAGGTTGGCGCACAGGTTGAGGGGTGGCAATGCTGCTTCGATCCCATCTTTTCTAGGGGTAAGGGGAAACCAAAAAGCGTACTGTAGAGCTGCCTTTTCCACATTCTCTACCCACAGGCATTGACTTCTAATAGCACTGGTGGGTGCTCAACCCGCATTTGCCCCTGGCCCCACCCCCTTCCTCAAAATCCCCACCTCCAACTCTACCCCCTCCCTGCCCCTATTTGACTCCTTCCCCAAATCCCCACCCACTCCCTTGACTGCCTCACGTTCCTGCTCCTCCTCTCTCCCTCCCAGAGCTTGCTACAGCTGTTTGGTGGTGGCAAGTGCTGGGAGGTAGGCAGAGGAGCTGGGACATGGCAGGAGGAGGTAAGGTGAGGAGCTTGGCTACTGGTGGGTGCAGGGCACCCACTAATTTTTCCCCAGGGGTGCTTCAGCCCTGGAACACCCAGCGTGCCTATGTCTGTACCTATGCTGAAAACCAGGCCTGCACAACTCAGAAAGCAGCGAGGGCCATATTACTGCAAAAAAAACATCTGTGGGCTGAAAAGCCCCCGCCTCGCCCCATCTGCTTTGCCCCCACCCCACCGCTTGGCTTGCCCCGCCCCTACTCACTCCCTGCGGGCCACACAGTGAGCGGGTGCGGGCTGCATGTTGTGCAGGCCTGCTGAAAACAAACAGATTTGTATTTTGCTCCACTCATAAATTTCTTGGAGGGTTTCAGGGCTGTGAAGATGGTGGTGTCTTGTATCTTAACAAAACTGAATCCAGGAAGAACAGTCTCTTGTTTAGGAGAGGTGGGGGGAAGTTAATAATATGTTAAATTGTAAATGTTGGGGTTAGGATTGATACCTTTATGGTAGTACACTTGTCCATAGTTTACTCAATGATCCGCATGATTTAGATTGAAATTAAACTAAAAAAAGGGTTGCTCTGGCATGGACGTTAGGCTTTACAAGTCATCTTCAGGGGGAAGTTCTCAGTACCACTGATGGTAGGTACACTGGTGCGGGCCATCCTCTGGTTTGAAGGGATTTCTGTTATGTACAGGGTTTACAGCTTGGGTCAATGGCTCTCAGCTCCCCCCCTATAAAAACTGTTCCAGTACCTCTGGCGAGGGGTGGGGTAAACACGAATGGTGCTTATTGGCAGAGTGGCATAGGGAGAGCTGCAAAGGCACTGCTCTAGGAAAAACTAAAAACCTTCAGTCTCTAAGGCAGTGAATTCACCCTCTTTCACCAGCACTAAAATCACTTGAGAAAAAGAAATGAAAAACTGCACTGAGAAGTGAAAGGTGCAATGCAGAAAAAGGAAAGGCTGAGCTTCCCCACTACACAGCTCTGGGGAGTCAGCTGCTGCAGCCTCAGACACGGTCTCACGCGAGGGAAACAGAGGATTCTGCCCAGGGACTCGGAACTATTCATAGCTCTTGTGCTGGCGGTGCAGCTGGAGAGCACTCACGCTGCTGCATGTGCTAGGTGCACCAATGCACTGAAGGGAGGGAGGGCTGGGAGAAGGACATGAGAAAATGTAAAAGGTGAGGAAGGAAACTCGGAAAAGCTTCAAGCACAAACTCCCTCCTACCCTGTACATGAGACTCCTGCCCCCACCCCCAGCCTATGCATAGTCCACAGAATTCATATTTTGAGGAAGTTTGCAGGGGGAGGGGGATTTGGGGTGTGTGGAAGGGAGCTGGTCCATGACACCTTCTCCTGTATTACGGGATGAAAATGCCTAAAAACCGCGATGTGTGCAATTGCAGTTTTGTACTTGTAAGCGGCCTAAGGGAACACAAGCTGTGCCGGGGTGGGACTCTGGCGGGACGAGCTGGGGGAGGCGATACCTTTTATTGCACCTGCTTCTGTTGGGGAGACGAGCTTTGGAGCTCCACCGAGCTCTTCTGCGGGTCCCTCTGACTCTGGGCAGGTCAGGATCTCTTTGCAGGACTCGGTCCTGGATCCTCCTGTCGATCACTGCGGGCTCGGGACCCATTTCGGAGGGGCTCGCACGGGACACCCGCGTCGCCCAGCTGGGGGGGGGCAGCTCTTCGCCTCCAGGTTGCGATCGCTCCCCGCACCCCAGGCTGGGAGCTGGCTAAGGGGGCTGGACCGAGCCCCGCCCTTCCCCCTCCCCAGCGCCCTGCCGCTGCTCCTCTCAGCGATGCTGCCCTCGCGGCCCCTCTCCCCGGCTTGACCCCCCCGCGAGCCCCCGCGCGCTCCACCGCCGCAGCAGCAAGAGCCGACGGGCGCCAAGGGCAGCAGCTTCATTGCCCCCCATCGCGCATGCGCAGGTCTGCCGCGCAGGCGCGTTGTCAAAGTCTTTGCCGTAGCGCTGGGGGGCGGCTGAGGAGGCACCGGCACCGCAGCGAAGGAGCGGCCCAGGCTCCTCCCCTCCCCCACGCGGCGCCGCCGGCCGGCTCCCCGCTCTCCTCCCCCCCGCCCCGCGCCTCCATCCCGGCGGAGGTGACAAGAGCCCGGGGAGCCGGCTCGGTCTCGTCGTCATGGCGGGGTCGCAGCCGCTGGCGCCGCTGGAGGACGAGGAGTCGCCGCTGCCTGTCGAGGACGCGGAGCTGGCGCTGGCCGGGATCAACATGCTGCTGAACAACGGCTTCCGCGAGTCCGACCAGCTCTTCAGGAAATACCGGTACCAGCAGCGCCCTCCTCCGCCGGGCGTCCTGGCACCTGCCTCCCGCCGCCCCGTCCTCAGCCTGTGCCGCGGCTCAGCCCCTCGGCTTCCCCCACCGACCCCTGCCCCGGCCCATGCTCCCCGCCTCCCCCGCGCTGCGTCCTTCCCACGCCGCCCGGGCGGGAGAGGCGAACCCCCGTCTCCCCATGGCGGGCGTGGGGCTGCCAGGGCACTTCCTCGTGCAAACGGTTACTGCGGGAGGTGGTTTTGTGGGGCCGGCGGGCTTTTCTCGCCGTTCCCTGGGGCGGGTTAACCACGGTGGAGCGTTACGTTTTTGTTCCCCGAAGTACTCGGCAAGGAAAAGATCGCCCCTGACTCTTACACAGGTCCCAGCATCGCATGAGAAGTGAGGATTCGCCCATTTCTGTTCTCAAATCTTAACTCTAGGGAAGTGTTTCGATATGTGACATTTGCAAACCGTTAGTCCGTATCACCTGATTTGACACCATTTTTTTTAAATATGAAAACCAGGGGAATTTACCTTTCCTTGATGGGCAGTTGTAAATCTCATAAATGCTGATGAGTAGCTATGAAGGTGCACAGAAGAAGAAACAATAAGATTTGCGTAATATACTTGTGACTTCCAGTGAAAACATCCTGAGGATTTTTAGCTTTTAAGCTTATATTTTTGTGAGTGAGTTGTACTGAGATTAGATAGTGACAAGAGGTACTTGAATGCTACCTTGATGAAGCCATATAATAACTAGGCAATGTGAACCATGTGTTGTATATAAATAAAGGAAGAGGTCACTTTCTAGAAATTACTTGAATATAGTTGTAACAGTAGATGTTATTCTGTGACTACACTGGTTTCAAGATAGTTATGTTTCCTGTGTAGTTGAGAAGAATTAATTCTTTCCATAATGGCTGAAGCTCTGGCATTACAGGTGTTTTCTAAATTTAAATGCACCACAATGCTATTGTCTGTACAGCAGAATATTAATTTAAGACCTAAATTTTGTTAAAAACAAGTCTGTTGGTGGTATTGCAAGTACTTCATAGCCTTCCTTATTTTTTTTTCATTTGCGAAAATTAAATTTGATGCAAAGAAAACTTTTTCGGGTGGAGAGGGAAGTGATGACTTAAGAACTAAAAAAATAGGATATTAAAATAGTTTTTACTATGTTCCTGTTTCAAAATTTGTATGCATTAATAATTGTGCATTCAGCAGATTGTTCATCTTATAGGGACCCATTGTTTCTGAAGTCTCTCATAAAATCTGTTGATTTAGTTTTCTTGTTTATTATAAATTATTACAATTGAAACATCAAAGGGAAAATCAAGTTACACAGACTATTTTAATAAACTTTGATCCAGGCAATATAGCTTAGTTTATCTTGTTCATATTATGAATCCATATTCTGTGACTGAAATGTCCCTCCACAGATGTATCTCAATCTGTTTTCCCCTGATGCTTAAAATGAGGTGCCTCATGATTCCATGCCATAGTTAATTTTGACACTTGAGGACTAATTGTGAGCAGCTGGTCAAATCTGATTTATCTGAAAATGGATTGTAAGTGGTGGTATGATTCATAGGTTAAGAATCACTGGCCTAGTTGCAACTTAACTGCAAAAGTCCAGATCTTTTGAAATATTTTGTTCCTAAATAATTTGTGATCAGAACTCTATGTAGAGATGAAAATGGGAGAGAATGTCCAAGGATGAGTGTTCAACCATAAACTGTAGATTTCCAGCCTACAGATAAGATAGTTCAGGCAGAAGGTGTAATTTGTGTTTAACATTTCAGACTGTTTTCCTGCCAGTTTTCCACTTTTGTATGTTTGTGTCAGATATGTTCTTGCTAACCAGAACTGAAGAAACATCATTAACTTCCAAGTAGCTATGAGTCATTTAACAATAGATTTTTATCCTAGTGTGCTTGAAAGTAAAGTCTTTGAAATAGCTCCTAATTGCGAGTGCTCTTCCAAAGAACAGCTTCTTGCCAGATTGAGAGACTTGCAGTTTGTCGCATTTAGAGACGGCTGTTAATCTTATTGACATCAGTGAGGCTCAGAAAGCTCTTTGGAAGAATGTGCATTTTACATATTAATTTATGCATGTCTCTTCAAATATATATTTTAACTATGGTACAAATTGTTTTATAGCCCTATCCATCCAGCTAGTTTAAGCTTTTGAAACACACCTATGCCATTTTCAAATGGCTTTTGAAAATGGATTGATTTCAGAAAGAGTGAAGGAGAAATCAGTCTTTCTTATGGAAACTCTTTAGGGTTATTTGAAAATTTAATTATGCAGCAAATGCTTTGACTTCACTAACTAGTTTAAAATTGCTCTTCAGAAATGAAACTATTTCATCTCATTTCTTTCCTCACTTGGCTCCTGAAAGATTCCGTGAAGCATATTAATTCAGGTCTGTAACCCATAAATTCATAATCCATTTATAGGAACATGGTGACAGTCTGGATGTACATCATCCCAAATCAGTCTGAATTGTTCTTGCTCCCTCCATCCTACCTACAGCATGTGGCCCTCTTCCCTACCTCCCTGCATCCTCCCAGAAAACACATGAGCTTTTAATGCCACATATATTTGAAAACTGCCCGTAATTCAGTTCTTAAGGGGGGAAAATTGGATTGGGAATGAAATCCTAACTGGACCTCCCTGCATATTACCCCGTAATACAGTGTTGGCTCTCAATGGATATTCCCTTTAACTAAGTGGCTCTCAACCTTTCTTGACTATTGTACCCCTGTCAAGAGTCTGATTTGTTTTGTGTACTCCCCCAAGTTTCACCTCACTTAAAAACTGCTTGCTTACAAAATCACACACAAAAATACAAAAGTGTCACAGCACACTATTACTGAAAAATTGCTTATTCTCATTTTTGCCATATAATTATAAAATAAGTCAGTTGAAATACAAATATTTTACTTACATTTAAGTGTATAATATATACAGCAGTATAAAGTAGTAATTGTCTATATGAAATTTTAGTTAGTACTGACTTCACGAATGCTTTTTAAGAAGCTTATTGTAAAATTAGGCAAATATGTGGATGAGGTGATATAACCTCTAGAATAGCTGCGTACCCCCGAAGAGTGCCCCTAGTAGAGAACCACTGAACTGACTCACAAGAAAGCTTATTGTTGTTCAGTATTGTGAACAGATATTTAAGCAAGAAAGTAATAACTTTTTTGTCTCCGTTAAGCAGCCTATCTACTTGTAGTCCAAACAAACTAGGCAGTTGAACTAATCTATCACATGTCAAGTCATGCAAATAATTGCAACTGGAATGACTGCTTTTGTAAACTAATTGGCATCTTGTTGGTACAAAAGTTATGACTTGCCATATGTTAAAACACACCTGACAAAGGATGATCATTGAGCCTTGAAAAATGAGTTTGATGTTAGTGAACTTGCAGCTTTCTTGGATGAATATCATCAACTTCTACAGAGACTTTTTTAAAATGAAAGCTTAAATTATAGCCATAGTGGTTGTCATGACAACCTTCTAAACAACCATGAACCAAATATAAACTGATTAAATGTTGTCTTAACTCTGCAGACAGACAGCTCCAGTGCCTCTCTGGGGTACTTGTACAGTAGAATCTCAGACTTAAAAACACCAGAGTTACAAACTGACCACTCAACCACACATCTCATTTGGAACCGGAAGTATGCAATCAGGCAGCAGCAGAGATTGATTAAATAAATCAATCAACTACAGTACAGTACTATGTTAAAAATAAACTACTAAAAAAGGCAAATCAGCATTTTTTTCTGCATAATACATCTTTGAAACTTTACTTAATCTATGTTCAGTGGTAAATGTTTGAAAGAACAAACGTAACTTTTTTTTTCAGAGTTATGAACAACCTCCATTCCTGAGGTGTTCGTAACTCTGAGGTTCTACTGTATCTTTGTCAGGTTGTCAGAGAATAAAAACTCAGTGCAGTTTTGTCAGATTTCACTGATGCTGTTCAGAGTTTTTTGAGCAACACTGAAAATGATACAAACAGGTTAATTTCATTCTTGTGCTTGTGAAAGCAACAATGGAAGTAGACCTGGAAATCTAGTCGTTGGAAAAAGAGGACCAGAATCAAAGACTATGGAAGGAGAGTGCCAGAATACCAATCTTGCGGCAGCAGATAGGCTTACAGAGAATGATCTTTTCCCTTTCTGCTAGCCACAGTGGAGGGAGGAAGAGTCTTTGACTCTGACTCCTCCTAACTGGATACTGATATGAAAGATGAAGCCTCCATATGGGTCCAGTGAGAGCACTTTGTTAAGAATATAGCAACCTTTCCAAGACATTTGGCTTCTCACCTGGGTGTTGCCCTTCTTAATTGTTTTGCAATAAATTGTGATAAAATTTTCGACCTGTGAGTGCATGCGTAGGGAAGAAGTGAGGAAAGATAAATGTAAGAAATAAGAAAAGGTGTGACAGAGAAACTTTATGGGGAGAAGAGACTATAGGGGAGGCCGTAAAGAACATAATGCAGGGGAAGGCCTAAGGGGATAGTGGCAAAGAGGAAGAAGACATAAAAAAAATGCAGGAAAACAGCACTATGATCCGTGTGGAAAGGAGATAGTTGGGAAAGACAGAAAGGAAACGAAGGTTAAAAATAAAAGTGAAATGCGTACAGTAGAACCTCAGCATTACAAACACCTTGGGGAATGGAGGTTGTTCATAACTCTGAACAAAACATTATAGTTGTTTCAAAAGTTTACAACTGAATATTGATGTAAGACAGCTTTGAATCTTTACTATGCAGAAGAAAAAATGCTATTTTTCTTTTCTTTTTTTAGTTATTTATGTTTAACACCATTTCACTGTGCCTCCGTGGGCCACAACTGAGATCATCAAATTCAGGATAAGCTGCTGGGAAAAAGGGCAGATACACCCCAAAATTGGTGGTTATTCTCCCATAAGATTTACCAAACCAGCAACAAAAGAAACTTTTGTCTCACCATACTGGCTCACAAGAAGTCAGAAATGCAGCCACCTAAGGTATTCCAGTCCTGGATTCAACACCCATACACTAGACTTGATGATGAGTGGTTATTTAAAATCAGTTTAATCAAACAAAAGATTTTTCTGATACCAAAGGACCAGCCACATACCAGGTAAATATACAACTCAGATCTTACTCAATTATTACACTGTTACCCGTCCTTTAGCATCTAATATCTAAAGGTTTAGTCTTAAAAAGAAAGAGAGGTGAGAGTTAAAATTGGTTAAAGGAATCAAATACATACAACAATTGCAAAGTTATTGGGTCAGGCTTGTAGTAGTGATGAAATAAACTGCTGGCTTGTTAAGTCTTTGGTTACTTCCAAGTCATTGGAAGGTCCTCAATCCCTTGGTTAGAATGCTCCCATTAGTATAAGTCCAGAGGTTTGAGCAGGAAAGAGGCAACATGGAGATGTTTTCAGGACTCATTGTTCTCACTGTAGAAAATTACAAGGAACAAGATGGTGTTTGGAGTCACATGAGCAAATTACATGTCCATACATGCTTCGCTTAGTCATAGTAGAGGCCATCCCCCATACGCCAGTTAGAGCATTCACAGGTAAGTCCATTAAGTGTAGATACTATCAGGAGGTAGCCGTGTTAGTCTGTATCCACAAAAACAACAAGGAGTCCGGTGGCACCTTACAGACTAACAGATTTATTTGGGCATAAGCTTTCATGGGTAAAAAAACCACTTCTTCGGATGCATGGAGTGAAAGTTACAGATGCAAGCATTATTATACTGACACATGAAGAGAAGGGAGTTACCTAACAAGTGGAGAACCAGCATTGACAGAGCTAGTTTAATCATGGTTGACGTAGTCCACTCCCAATAATTGATGAAGAAGTGTCAATTCCAAGAGAGGGAAAGTTGCTTTTGTAGTGAGCCAGCCATACTCAGTCCCTATGTACCAGTATCGTGTACATCCGCCAAACCGGACAGTCTCTATGTAAAAGAATAAATGGACACAAATTGGACATCAGGAATGGTAACATACAAAAGCCAGTAGGAGAACACTTCAGTCTTCCTGGACATTCTATAACAGATTTAAAAGTAACCATACTTGAACAAAAAAACTTCAGAAACAGACTTCAAAGAAAAACTGCAGAACTAAAATTCATTTGCAATTTTAACAGTGTTAATTTAGGCTTGAATAGGGACTGGGAGTGGCTGGCTCACTACAAAAGCCACTTTCCCTCTCCTGGAATTGACACCTCAAGAGTTATTGGGAATGGACCACATCCACCTTGATTGAATTGGCCCTGTCAACACTGGTTCTCCACTTGGGAGGTAACTACCTTCTCTGGGGATTACCTAGGGAGGTGGTGGAATCTCCTTCCTTAGGGGTTTTTAAGGTCAGGCTTGACAAAGCCCTGGCTGGGATGATTTAGTTGGGGATTGGTCCTGGTTTGAGCAGGGGGTTGGATTAGATGACCTCCTGAGGTCCCTTCCAACTCTGATAGTCTACGATTCTTCATGTGTCTGTATAATAATGCCTGCATCTGTAATTTTCACTCCTCCAAGCATTTGAAGAAATATTTATTTATTTATTTTTACCCACAAAAGCTTATTATGCCCAAATAAATCTGTTATTCTTTAAGGTGCCACCGGACTCCTTGTTGTTTGTGTGGATAGGCATCTTCCATTGTGAATTAAGTGATCTTTGATTGGCCCTTCAACTTGAATAGTCTCTTCAAGATGTACGGGCTAAATACCTTGTGGATGTTACCACATGAGCAAACACTGAATACAGGTAGATAGTTAATGTCTATAACTTCATTTACAAAAATGATACATGCATACAAATAGCATCATCATATTCAGCAAATCACAACCTTTCCATAGACACCTTACTTGGCATACTTTATACAAGATTTGTTGCAGTTATGTAACAGTGGCAGCAATAATAATCTACATGGTCCTATTTAATCAGATAATGTCACACACAGCACTGTACTGTATTTGCCCTTTTTTTGGGTATGGGTGGGGGTTTCTGCTGCTGCCTGATTGTGTATTTCCAATTCCAAATCAGGTGTGTGGTTGACTGGTCAGTTCGTAATTCTGCTGTTCATAACTCTGAGGTTCTACTGTAATCCTACTTTATTGCATTTTTAAAAAGTAAAATTGCTAATGTTTCAATGAAATATAATTTGAAGAAAAACCAGACTAGTACACACATCTCATTCCTTTAAATCCCCAAGGCACTGCTTTTGTGGGAGGATGTGGCAACACTGTACTCTTGCTATTTGGTTTATTCCTTGAGCTATTAGTCTCTAGATTAATTAGTCAGGCCATTGTAGTTAGAAATGGAAAAGACCTATTGTAGTGAGTTCATGACTGCCTTGAACAGAGCATGAACCATTCTAATCCTTCTTTTCAAATATTTTTGTAAGTCACATGTTCTGAGGCATCTAAACATAGTAGTCTAAAAACCAGTAAAAGAGAAGAAACAAAGCCCAGTAATAATGACATTGTTTACTAATTCTGAGAAAAGGTAACAGAGGGACAGTCCACAAAAATAAGCATCAAACTCTTTATTCCAGAAAAGAACAGAAGTTGAATTCAAGAGCAAATAAAGCATCAATTAAATGTTGAAATGATATTTAAAAGAAATTAAAAAAGAGGGGAAGGGAGTTGCAAAGAGCTCAGGCTACAAGGTAAAGAGCAAGATATTTAGAAATGACAATAGGAAGACGGGAAGGACAAATTACAGTAATAGCAGTGAATGTAATTGAGATTCTTTTTTTTTAAGTGACAATATAGAAGACTGCAAGACTAGGGAATGAAGTGAAGAGGGGAAGGCATATTAACAGTGAAGCAAAATAAATATGAGACTTGCTGTGTGCTTTTTAGGACAGGCTGAAGAGAGACTTTTGGAACACCATCATAGGTAGAACTGCAGAAGATGAGGTAAAAGCTTGCAAGCACAAATACCAGAATTTTCACTGGGTGGATAATAGAAAAACTGCAGCTAGATTTTAAGATATAAGTAAGATTTAACATGAAGAAACTTACTGTTTCAAGATAACACAAAACTTCGAAGCAATGACAGCTGAATGATGGAAGTTTTGTCCTTTGAGAAGACTGCAGAGACAACGAAGAAAGGAGTTAGAAGAAAAGAGCTTCTCTCAGATTGAAGGTAAAAATCAGTACAATGACCAGTAGTCAAACAAATAGTAAGTTAAATGTCCTTTTTTAAAAAGATACATTTAGCTTGAGTGAAAACTAATTCTTCCTGTTTTTCTCTTTCTGCATAGGAGACTTTTACTAAAAGAACAATGACGTCTGTGTCTTTCATCCAGTGTTGATGTGTGGGAGGATAATTGTTTCTGCAACATGCACAATACATTGCTAAGTTAATTGAGAGACATATACCTGTTCAGTGCTATTTATTGAAACTGGTCAGCATATGTATGTTACAAAAACTAGGTTCTGGTGGTATCTGAATGCTATAATTGGAAACAGTAGTGCCAACTACTGTGGCTATATAGTAAATTACATTGGTATCTAATGGTCATGAAAAATAGTAACTGCGTATATGTAAGATGTATTCTGTAAACTAGTACTAAAACAAACTTAAAAATTAATTAGGCAAGTGTAAATTAAACACATTTTATATTTCCTGTTTGCAATTAATGTATCATTAGGAAGGCCTTTTTAACTGGTGATACTGCTGATTCTACAATATTAGGTCTCCACTGCAGTTTTGACAGTGGGACCCCCACTGTGTGCGCAGCTGTCAGCGAAAGCCTTGGCTGCACACGTGGCTGACAGCTGGGAGCCCCTCACCCCCTCTCTACCCAATGTGCCCATTGTCAACTCTGGGTTCCCATTCACAGCCCTGGGCAACTAGCAGTGGAAAAATCAAAGAAAAGTAATAATGGCTATTATTACTGCAAATAATAAGGTTGATTATTACTTTTCCACAATTTTCCATGGCTTGTCCACAACTCAGCTACAATTTTTTGACAATCATCCCACACTTCAAATAGGTCCTTAGTCATTAGACCAGAATCTTTCAGCTCATTAATTCTGACATGAAATTGCTAATACAGCTAGTATTGAAGTGTTTAATAGTGTACATAATGTTTTCTAAGATTATATTTCTATTTGCACAAGCTACATTAAAATCCATTAAAGGATTATTCACTATTGGCTAAACAGACCAAAAAGATGTATATATTTTGTTTGTGAATGTTCTTTGTGTTCTTAACAATTTGTTTGCCATTTTGAAAATACGTCCATAAGTGTTATCTGATCCATCCATAAATTTGGAAGGAATAATATTTTAATTTTCATTGTTAGCTTGGAAAATATTTAAAATTATTTTCTGGAACAGGTGATGCATCTTGTATTTTGTTCGTGATCTTCTGGTGTTATTTCATTATTTGAATGCATTGATAAGACTATTTTCAACTTCATAATTTCATCAGTCACATTCTACTGCTAAATTAGCAAGGGGGGAAAAGGTCCTTAAATATCAGTGGGTGAATATTACTTTGAATTTTGATCTGAGCTAAAATATGGCAGCTTTTGGAACTTCTGTTTGTGGAAGCAGGGAGTTAGTGGTGGTTTTTTAACTCCAGATTTCTGGAGAAGTCTTAAAATAACAATATACCTGGTGCTAGAATTTCAAAAACCTACATTAAAATCTTGGTTTCATGTGTATTTTATTAATCACTTGATTTGTAAGAGATGGGAGGCCTGCACATTCATTGTCCGTGCTCATTTCCTTGGGAAGGGATGAAGTATCTCTCATCTCTTGACAACTTGTACTCCTTGGCATGGAAGACCACCTGTGGAAAAAGTTGGAAACCTTTCTGAACAGGAGGTCCAGGAAAAAAGGAGAGTGGCAATCTCTTGATATAATTGATAATTTAGCAGCTGCCATTCTTGCTAATTTGCACACATGTGTGCTCCTGTTGGGATTGTTCGGAGGTTTACAGTCTTGATCAGTGGGACTTGAATTTAAAAACAAAACAGGGCAAATGAATTTATTTTCCTGCATTTGTCCTATGACTTTGAACAACATCAGAACGATGTGGAGGGTAAGGTTTCTGGCCCTGCTGGGTAGAATTGGTAACCACCATCCAAGACCAGCAAAAAAAAAAAGAAAAAAGAGAAAAACATCCTTCTCCTGTAGAAGGAAGAAGAGAGGCAGAGGAAGGTGTAAAATTGGGGGATGTACTAAGCAGAAAGTACAGAAATGAGAAGTAGGATTTTTTTTGTCATCAAGAAAAATGGGGTGAGGGGCAGAAGTACAGAATTTCATGGAAAAGGATGTTAGGGAACCAGGCTCTGAGAAGCTCCATTCCCCTGCAAGGGTAAGGAAGATGAGCCCTAATCATGCCTCTGTTATGAAGAGACCCAGAAAAATGACTTGAAGATTCTGGTGGAAAGCAGGCCTTAACTTACCAGGAGCAGGGGCTAGCTAAAGGACGCTGATCTTTCAACTCCACTCATAAAGGGGTAAATTCAGTTTTAGAGAATAGAGGATCTTTCACCTAGACACTTGAAGCCTTCAATTACATTTCAAAAATAACCTTGAATGAATGAAAATATACACTTAGTCCACATAGCTGCCACAAGTTAATCACTTCGGTTCAGCTTTTTTGGAGAAAACTTTACATTGCATTTGCTGTATCAAAATTATTTTAGGGACTCTTGTTTTAAGACTGACACTGCCTTCTGCATTATGTGAACATAAATAACGTGTCCTATTCTCTTGAAATCCATATAACAAAAGAGGTGGCTTAAAACCCTAGAAAACTGAATTGTGCAAACTTTCACAACTGTACAGTTTTTTTTACTGTGTCTAGTATCAGGTAGCTGTGTTAGTCTGGATCTGCAAACGAGACAGAGTCTTGTAGCACCTTATAGACTAACAGATCTTAGCCCACGAAAGCTCATGATCCCTAAGATCTGTTAGTCTATAAGGTGCTACAAGACTCTTTGTCTCTTTTGCTGTGCTGCTTCACTGTTGATATGCTATTGGCCATTCCGGAGGCCACTCACTGGCTTGAATTTTCATTGCTTTCTGGCAGTGGCTTGCCGCTTTTACAGCTATCCAAGTTGTCACTTGTTTTGCAGAGGCAACCGTCACTTGAGTGGTAGCATCCTTGCATATAATGTGGTACCATATATAACTGTCTGAAAGTGGGTGTAGACCATTGGCTCTCAAACACGAGGTTGTGACCCCTTGCGGAGTCGTGACCTGGTTATGTGAGGGGTTGTGACCCCCAACCCCAGCTCACAGCTGCAAGTTGTGAGCCCCGACCCCTGCGCTGGTCTGCAAGCCCCGACCCCGCGAGTGGCTGTGAGCCCTGACAGGGAAGCGTGGCTGTACGCCCTGAACCCAACCCTGGCCAGGAGCAGAGCTGTGAGCTCCAGCCAGGTGCGGGGCAGCGAGCCCAAACTCTGACCCCCCGCTCATGGGGTTGCGAGCCCAGACCCCAACCCTGGACAGAAGCGTGGCTGAGAGATCTGGGTAGATGCGGAGCTGCAATCCTCGAACCAGACCGCCACGTGGGGTTGCGAGTCCTGACCCCAACCAGCAGGGGGCTGTGTACTCTGAGCCGGGGCACACAGGATGCTGAAAGCCCCAACCCCTGTACTGAGGTTGTCAGGTGGAGCTCAGCCATGTTGATGGTTATCAGCCCTGAGCCCTGCCACTTGCTGTGTTTTAGTCTTAATTTAAAAACAGTGAGAAAAGGTAAAATCATTTTAAGCAATAGGGTTTAAATTTACAGTAGTATTTAACATAGTGTTAAATATCAAAAATGTGTGTTTAATTTCTAGGGGGCTGGGGTCACACTCAGAGGCTTAATATTCGAAAGGGGTCACCAATCCAAAAAGTTTGAGTACATCTGGTGTAGACTTTGCTGAAGCTATTATGCATTAAACCCACATTTACAAAAGTACTTAATTTCTGTAAGGAGCTATCAAACCTTACATATAAAAACCAAATGAAATACTGTACAGAATATTTTAAAATACAATAGAGTACACAGGTAATGGAAAAATAGTGGTTTACACATCAGAGGCATATAGACAGTAGTCACTCACATAAAGAAATGGGCCTGACTGCAAATTTAGAATCTTACTACTTCAATTGCAGAGACTTGCATTAAAACAAGTCGAAACAAGTTAATAAAGGAACACTGCTTTGAACTGCTACTTATTACTTGATGTAGCTTGTATTAGTAAACTCAGATGTATGAAATCAGTTCTTTGCTAGCTGGTTTAAAAACTACGAAAGTGACGGCAAATGGAGATAAGACTTAAGAGTATATGGCATCATCTGAAGGAAGGACTCTTTAAATGTAAAGTTGGAGAGAAGATTAAGTATTGGTATTTAGCAGAGTGCCTAACCCAGTAGCCCAGGACAGTAGGAACTGGCTGCACTGGACATGTAACCTAGGAAAGCTGGATTTGATCAAGCCTGGAGTCTCAATGTGTGGATAAGATGATGGTGTAGAGAGAAGGGGTTTAGATTTATTAGGAACTGGGGAAACTTTTAGGATAGGGGGAGCCTATATAGGAAGGATGGACTCACCTAAACCAAAGTGGAACCAAATTGCTGGTACTTAGTTTATAAACTACTCTGCAACCTTTTTAATGTTAAGAGATGGGGGGAAGCTGATGGCTGCGGAGGAGCACATGGATTGGACAAGAATCAGAGGGGTAGCCATGTTAGTCTGGAATTGCAGAAGTGACAGAGAGTCCTGTGGCACCTTAAAGACTAACTAAAGTATTAGAGCATAAGCTTTCATGGGCTAATACCCACTTCATCGGTTGCATCCGATAGATTGGACAGACACTGCTCTTAGAGAAGAGTCTATTGATTGAGATTCTCTAGGTTTCAGTCAGGAGGAAGGATGGAAAAGGATAAAGTAGGGGCCAGATCAGATGAGAAACTTTCACATAAAAAGGAATCTGACACATCAGAAAAGGGCAGACAAATAAACAATGATACGTTTTTAAAGTGTTTGTACACAAATGCCAGAAATCTAAATAATAAGATAGGTGAAGTCTAGTGCCTCGTGTTAAAGGAGGATACTGAGATAATAGGCATCACAGAAACATGGTGGAGTGAGGACAATCAGTGGAACACAATCATTCTGGGGTACAAAATATATCGGAAGGACAACAGGTTGTGGGGATGGGGAAAGGTGGCACTGTATGTGAAAGAAAATATAGAATCAAATGAAATAAAAATCTTAAATGAATCCACATGTTCCATAAAATCTCTAGGGATAGTAATTCCATGCTCTAATAAGAATATAACAATAGTGATCTATTATCGACCACCTGATCAGGACAGGACAGTGATGATGAAATGCTAAGGCAGATTAGAGAGGCTATCAAAATAAAGAACTCAGTAATAGTGGGGGATTTCAATAATGCCCGTATTGACTGGGTATATGGCACCTCAGAGACAAAATTTCTCGGTACTTTAAATGACTGCTTCTTGGAGCGGCTGGTACAGGAACCTACAAGGGAGAGACAACTTTCAATTTAGTCCTGAGTGGAGCACAGGATCTGGTCCAAGAGGTCACTATAACAGGACCACTGGGAAATAGTAACCCTAATATAAAAATATTTAACATTCTTGTAGTGGGAAAAACAGCTCAACAGCCCACACCGTGGCATTTAATTTCAGAAAGGGGAACTCTGCAAAAATGAGAGGGTTAGTTAAACGGAAATTAAAAGGTGCAGTGACTAAAGTGAAATCCCTGCAAGCTGCATAGACACTTTTCAACAACACCATAATTGAGGCCCAACTAGGATGACCAGATGTCCCGATATTTGGGACTTTTTCTTATATAGGTGCCTATTATCCCACACCCTCTGTCCAAATTTTTCACATTTTCTATCTGATCACACTAGACCCAACTTAAATGTATACCTCAAATTAAAAAACAAAAAGAACTAAATGCTTAACAACCATGTAAAACAGTTTCTCAAACTTCTTACGTTCGAGACCCCTTTTCATTGTGCCGTGTCCGCTGCCGCCCCGGGTATGTCCGCCAAATTGCCAGCAAATTGAACTCTTCCGGTTTCGGCGG